>CM035409.1:13307857-13570357 GCA_020310875.1 Ceratopteris richardii
TTGAGAGTGTCCACATCACCTGCCATGTCTGAATCATAGAATCTTTTTAACTCCAATTGACCCTTCCCATAACATGGGCGTTTACCTTTGGTCCTTTTCAAATATCTCAAGATAGATTTGATTGTCTCCCAATGAGCTTTTCCAGGATTAGCCATGATCATGCTAACGAACTCCCACTGCATGAGCAATGTCTGGCCGAGTGGCAACCATAGCATACATAAGTGAACTACAAGTTGATGCATATGGAACACTCCATGTAGTTGGCTGCATCATCATCTTTGGGACAGTCATCCTTGGAAAGCTTAACATGTGGCTGCAATGACACTCCAAGAGGCTTAGCGTCAGCCACATCAAATCTGTCCAGCACTTTTGCAATGTACTTTTCTTGGGATAAATGCAAAGTATACTGCTGTCTATCCCTTTTTATTCACATACCAAGAATATGCTCAGCTTCCCAAAGGTCTTTCATTGAGAATGCAGAGTTCAATGGCTGTTTTAGAGCATTTAGAGTGCTCTTTTTCTTTCCACCCAGCAGCATATCATCTACATACAACATAAAATGATTATCTTCATCATTTTTAGCATACAAAAAGTGGTCTGCATGGCTTCTTTTGAACCCATGTTTTAGCATAAATGCATCAAACTTCTTATACCATTGTCTGGGGCTTGTTTCAGTCCATATAAGCTCCTTTTCAGCTTGCATACCAGATACTTTGTTCCAGGAATGGCATATCCTTCTGGCTGTTTCATGTACACCTCTTTGTTTAAATCACCATGCAAAAAGGCTGTCTTAACATCCATTTGGAATACTCCAAGTCCAAGGCAGCCATGAGAGCAAAATTGCAAATAACACACATAATGTGGTCATTTTAACCACTGGAGAGAATACCTCTTGAGTTTGCCATCAACAGTTTTGACTTTGTATACCCACTTGTTGGGAATGGCCTTCCTACCTTTGGGCAACTCAACCAAATCCCAAGTATCATTTGCATGCAAGGCCTCTATCTCTTCCTGCATGGCTAACTCCCACTTCTTCTTGTGCTCACATAGCTTTGCCTCTTTACAAGTGAGAGGCTCACCCTCATCTGATAACATAATGTAATGTACAGAATAGTGACAGGTCATATCTGTTTAGAGGCCTTTTAGGACGTGTATATCTTCTTACCCAATGATCCACATTCTCTGGCAATGGATCTACATTAGGATGTACATCAACTTCCTCATTGTTAATGGGCTGTTGTACATCTCTGTTTTCAGCATGAATAGGTGGCTGCATATGCCCATCAAGAGCCTCATTTTGCTGTCCAACGTCATCTGGCTCAACAACCACTGGTATTCATTGTCATTTCCAGCGATATGTGGTGCATCCGGAGGGTTCAAAGCAGATTTAACACGTGGCTGTACATGCTGAAATTTGACTTTTTATTGTCACTTTTAGAGGCACAATCATTTTTGAGCAGCCTCGCTTCATTAAATATAACACCCCAGCTGTGTATTACCTTCTTGAGTTGAGGTAGCCAAATCTTGTAGCCCATTCACCTTCATCTCCATAACCCATGAAGATTCCTTTCATGGATTTTGCATCTAACTTGCTTCTCAACTCAGGCCTTATATGCACAAAAGCATCGCAACCAAAGATGCGTAGGTGGTCATATGAAGCTAGTTTGCCAACCAAACCTCTTTCGGAATGCCACCTTTTAAGGACATACGAGGGGATCGATTGCAAATATGAATTGCAATTTTCAAAGCCTCTCCTTGAAATCCATGACGGAGATTAGCTCTGGACAGCATGCATCTCACCCTCTATTTAGAAAATTTTTTAAAAATTCAGCAAGCTGTAATTGCATCAACAACAATAAATTTGTTGTTTTTTCGACCACAAAAGGCATACATAGATGCAAAACAAAGTCAATGGGTGCTTGTTTTCACAAAAGTCCTAATTTTTGAAGCAATATGACCTGTAAATCAAAGAAATGACCTGCTGTAATAAGTTTCAAGCAAGTATGTACTTCCTCAATCCTCATACATGTACTTCCACTTGAAATGAGAGAGAATTTCTGCAACAAAAACCAACAGTGTGAATGCTGAAAATGACACTTGGGAATACAAAAAGAATAATGGAAGAGTTTCTCCGTGATAAGATTCTTTGGAAAACTCAAAACTTGCTTAAGCTTTGCGATGGGCTGAAGTAGTTCTCCAAAAACAACACTTTTATAGATGAAATTCTCTCAAATGCAAGAAAAAGCCTTCGGTTTAGCATACGGTGACATAGAAAAGTATTTGGAGCAACTTTGTAGCGATGGAACAGCTCAAAGCTTTGATACTAGTTGAAAGAGGCCATGGAGAGCTATGTTGTGGTGTGCTTGGTTGCTCCAGACGCCAAGGGAGTGGGCTCCTCCGTGAGGAGAGAGAGTAGAGAGAGAAATTTGTGCAGAAATTTTGAGAAATAGATGGAGAAGTTGAAGTTGAAGAAGTCCAAATCAAGTTATAAGAGATTTGAGACGAAGTCTTATTGATAAGTGACTTTTAAGTAATTTGGGCATATTCACATATGGCCAATGACCAAAAGTCATAAAAATAATGTAAATGTCTATAACTTTCCAAATGGGGTTCAAAAAATATAACAAAATATGATTGGAAAACTCTCCGAGAGAGCTTTCAGATGGAAGGGTCAAAATATACAAAAAGAGTCCTTGGGTCCTTTATCCCCAGCAAAAAGTCAAATTTATGATAAAACTGCAGAATTTCCAGATTTTGTTAAAGAAGATGATTATGCTTTTTTCAAAAGGAACTTGGATTCTTATATTCAGCCATATGGGGGGATGATCGATCTTCTCAATCCCCAAAAGTTTTCAAAGATAAAGATAAAGAGATAGTTGTAATTCCTACTCCTAATGAATATTCTCTACACCATCCTCTCTTATTCCTATTCAACCTCTTGAAGAACCAAATTTTGGAGATTGTAGAATCGTCAAAAGCCCTAGAGGAAAGAGTTGCAGAGGAATAGTTTTTCAGAAATTTCAAAGTGGTTCTTTCAAATAGGAGTTTGCACCAATTTTTCAAAAAACTTCCAAAGTGGTTCTTCCAAACAGTACAAGATAATGGTATCAAAAATTTTACAGGAAGGACAAGAAGTCAAACGAAGAAAGATCTAGTAAATGATGCATAAATCTTTGAGATTAATAACATTCTTGCTTTTATATGAGTTGAGAATGAATCAACTAGTATCGAAGATGCATTACAAAGTCCTGTTTGGAAAAAAGCAATGGAGGAGTAGATTGATGCTATTCATAAGAATCAAACAAAGAAGCTTTGTGAGTTACCAAAAGGTAAGAAAGCTATTGGTGTTAAGTGGATCTTCAAAATCAAAAGAAAAGTCAATGGCATGATTGACAAGTGTAAAGAAACATTAGTTGTCAAAGGTTATGCAACAAAAGAAAAGTACTGACTTAGATGAAACATTTGCATCTACTTCTAAAATGATCATAGTTAGGGTTTTTCTTTCTCTTGTTGCATTCTTTGGTTGGAAATTATATCAATTAGATATCAAAACTTCCTTTCTTGATGGTCCCAAGGATTCAGATCTTCAATTTTTTAAGTCAGACCTTAAACATACATTTAATGTTAATGATCTTGGTGTTTTACATTATTATCTTGGCATTGAATTTCTATTCAAGAATGATTGTATCTATATGACACAACAGAAGTACATTGAGAAACTTTTAGAAAGGTTTGAAATGTCGGATGCTAAGCTTATGCAAACCCCAATGGATGTTAATGTATCATTACAAGCATATGCAGATTCAATTGTCTTATGTGATACATTTTCTCTTCTTGAACCATAGCGTTTATGGGAGCTGCTTTTGAAGACTCTGTGTTGCTTTTTTTTTTTTTTTCAATCTTGTGCATAAGCTCTTTGACTTGTTGGATTACCCCTTTGAAGTCATCGATCACTGTGATTTCTCCATCCTTTTTCGAATGACATATGGCCAATCTCATTTTGCATTCTAATTCTTGTAGGTGTCTTTAGCTTGTTATTTTCTTCTTTAACCTTTTCAATTCTTCCTGTAATCTCTCTATCTTCTTATTGTTCTTAGTTTCTAAGTTTTTGTTTTTTTCTCATACATGTGCATGTTTATGTATAGAGCATTGTTGGCTACTTTTTTACATTGCTGCAGCTTTGATTACTGCCTCCTGTACTTGGAGATTGCCACCTGCTTATAAAATTGGTTGATCCCCGATCTGCTGATCCTGTGTGGGAGGGAGGGAGAAGATCTACTCTTTGAAGTTCTTGAACCTAAGATTCCATGTGTGCATGCAGATTGAAAAAGAAAGAGAGAGCCTTGATGACTGGAGTTTTGGAGAAGTATGGGAAATCTTCAAGCACCTCTAACTGAGCATTTAGAAAGAGGTAAGATTTGTTGGTACTCTTGGAATGGTTGAGGTACCTGTCATGCAGTATACCTTCAAGGGATGGAACAAATGAATTACAAAAGCAACGGCCTTCGATATGAAAGCCATCCTGTAAGTGAAAGTATGCTGCAGGTCGGAAAGTACTCTCTTTCATTGAGCACTGTGAATTGACCTTATGTCAGTGGAGGAAATCAGCCTCAGCCTCATTTTATATGATTGTGTCGAGTACATGACAGATGAAGGTCGCAGGAAGCATTCAGCGATTGCTTCTCTTTTTTCTCCGATTCAGATGCCATGTCAGAGAAATGATGAGTGCCATCAATGCTTACATTTTGATTCAGATGCCATCTCGGAGAAATTGTGTGCCCCATCAACGCTTATGTGGAAGTTCGTACTTGAAGCCTTCCATGACTTGACAAAAATCGCTTGATTTTTTAGAGGTGCACATGCTTGTCCTGCAACATGATGTATTGATAATTTTGTGAACACTTAAATATCTGACCTTTAAGTACAATATAAATTTGTAAGCCCCAATTTTGCCTGAATTGGAAACAGTAACTCTGTGTGTGTTTTCCCTTTCTTTTGTGAATTTGGTTTCAATGAAATGATCTGACAAATTGTGCTAATTCTCAATAGGTCAATGAAGCTTCTTTTAATTTGTTAATTTAGATGAGATTTTACATCTGAAAACAAATGCATTTCCTGAATTGTGATATGCAGACTGGCCCATGTTTGTGGCAGTTTAAACTTAAATGCACGTAAAGGATGGTTCTGTTGGGTTCTGTGCTAACTAGATGAGTTGATTTTCTATTTTCATTGAACTGTTAAGTGCTTTGTTAATTGACTGTATGTTTCCCTGCATGTCCCCCCCCCCCCCCCCCCCCCCGCCTCTCTTAATAATGAGATGTTGACATCAAGTATAGGAGCTGCTTTTGTATACGATCAAAATTGTTTTGAATATTAAGGCATATTTCTTCATGTATAATGACATCTACGACATTTCCATGCGTTGGATGAAGATTATCATGGCATAGAGAGAGGGAAGAACACAATTTTGATGTGTATTCAATATTAGCAAATAAGATGTAAGAGGTGAAATATTTTGAGACTAATCTTGATGGATAGATTGATATCAATGCAAAAAGATCCTCTTCTCAGAGGAAATAATAGACTCATTTTACTTTTCAAGTTATAGTAGCCTTTTCCTTTCATCCACCAAAATGCAAATCTAAGGTGCTTTTGGCATTTGTTGTAGTATCTTGCTAAATTTAGATTATATGGCCAATTTTAGAATGTTGAGCCATTAGCATTCAAACGGGAATTTTTTGAAAGGCCTTCCTAATACTTCAATGCATGCAAGAGCACATTTAAGATATTTCTGTCCATGATATATAAGAATGAGTTTCTATTCCTTCTCTGCACTTTGGATTTATAAACTCTTCCTTTCAATATTTGGAAACTTGATTCATTGATCACTATAGAAAGTATTCAATGTCAAATAATATATTTGAAAGATTGTTGGATCTGTTGAATGAGAGCTTGGGTTCTAGGATCAGTCATAAGCTAAGAATGAAAGATGTTATTAAACTAATAATTGGCTACTTTAGCTTGATACATAAAGTGACCTCCTAAGGGAGTATTTCTGGACTTGAATTCATATGAATTTTGTACTCTTCTTGAAGTGAAGATGGAATTTAATATTTTGGATGATGTAAGCTGAATTGACAAAATAGTTCTAGTTGTTATGAAGTGTTCTAGAGAGTTTCGTTTTGAAGGGAGAAAGTAAAGAAAGAGAGTATCGTTACAATTGCATACAGGTACAAAGAAGTAGATATGTCCAATAATTTTATAGTCATTTAATGTTTGAAAAATCTGGTGCTTAGTTTTACTAATGTTCTTTGACACCTAGCCTAACTTGTGTTATGAAGTCGCTTAAAATGGGAAAAATGACCAAAAGAAGTGTCGAAATTCAAAATGCATGTATCTTGAACATTTGTGCCTCATAAAATATTGGAAAAAAATCCCTCTTAAACCTTATGAAGGATATACAGATGAACAAGGGTCTATGTGGAAACATAGGCTCACTAACAACACCTCCAAAGAAGGAAATGCTAGTGTTGGGCTTTGATAAGCACTAGTAGGAGCATATGTAGCATTCTTGTAATTACAAACCTGTCAACATGAGGTGCCATCATTGAGTTCATGTTTGATGAAATGATACCACACATAAATATGTTTTGCACATGCATGGAAAATGGAAGTCATAGCTAGATATATGACATTATTGTTCACAACTATTCTTAGTAGACTTGTTATTGTTCATTACATGAGGAAATATGTCCTCTTTGGCGATTTGAGCTCATGATACTGGCATGTTAAGCATACAGTTATTTCAAGGGGCTGAAATATACTCGTCCTTTACAATGAAGAGGACCACTATCATCTCAAGTCAAACTTAGGATGAAATAACCCCTCTCACAAGTGTACAAAAGTGCTCACTAGTAGGAACTTAGAAACCAATGTTGCCTATCATGTCTACATCATAGAACCCTCAAGAGTTCAAAGGATCGTTGCATTATAGAAATTTAAAAGTAGCGATCTTCATAGCATTCCAATATTCTTTGCAAAGAGTATCCATGTATATGCTCATAACTCTTGTTGCATGAACAATGTTTACTCTTGTGAAAAAACATTTGGACCCAGATTCCTTATTATTACTCCAAGATTTTGTCATCCATTTAGCCACAATCTTGTTACCAAATGCCTTGGCATCCAAATGCCTCAGTCGCATGAATCCTTGGGGCTAGCATACATATCCCATTTAATCTTAGGCACCCCTTCTTGTTGGGGTCTCTTGTCCAAAGAAAGTTTCAACACGTTCTTTCCATCTTCAATAGCTCATTGTCGCGCAAACTCTGGTAGGCTAGAAAATAGATGATAAAGGAAATTAGGAACATGTTTATCACTATTGCTTTTGTGACCACATTACGTTGCATACTTTGAGCTATCGGTAATCTTGACATTGCAGTGACTAGTTGAGGTGTGAAACAAATAATTATGAGACAAATGATGTCACTCTCTAGAGCAACACGTTGTGGATGTAGGGAATGGTATGGTGCATGCAGTCTATGGAACAAGCCACCATCAAGAAAAAATGTTTTGATTCAACGTCACTACATTGAAAATAGAATATTGGGGAGAGAGAGAGAGAGAGAGAGAGAGAGAGAGAGAGAGAGAGAGAGAGAGAGAGAGAGAGAGAGAGAGAGAGAGAGAGAGAGAGAGAGAGAGAGAGAGAGAGAGAGAGAGAGAGAGAGAGAGAGAGAGAGAGAGAGAGAGAGAGAGGGAGGGAGGGAGGGAGGGAGGGAGGGAGGGAGGGAGGGAGGGAGGGAGGGAGGGAGGGAGGGAGGGAGGGAGAGAGAGAGAGAGAGAGAGGGGGAGGGAGGGAGGGAGGGAGGGAGGGAGGGAGAGAGAGAGAGAGGAGAAATTCATGCAAAGATGGATTCGATTGGATATAATGAGCCTTTGAGAAGTAATGTTTCTATCGCTTCACTATTTTTCTATAATGAAAATTTAAAAATTCCCTATGTATACACAAAACCTCTTGTAAAAGAATAGATATTGCTTGATGGTAAGACCTTCCCAAAGTCGTTACATGGGTGATCTTTCTACATATTTACTCAATGAAGAAAACAGGAGATTACAAAACTCAAAACATGCTAAGAAGAGGAGGTCAAAGAATTCTACAACAAGAACAAAGTGATGCCATGTGGACTGATTCCCCACGCAAATAACTTCTTCTATTGTGCACCAAAAGGGTTATCACATAGAGGGAGGGGCTCACTAAAAATGTTGATGAAGCATTTTTACTTGAAACTCCAATTTCGATTGGTCAATTGCTTTGAAAATCTTAAATTTCTTGCTCTTTTTGCTGGGAAGATCTCCATGTCTTGAATTCGTGACTTCAAAAGATTCTGTAATGAGTTTTGGAAATGATTCCACAATCTTCAATTGACCTTCGAAATCAATCACTTGACTCCAATTTTGGTCGTCCATGACTTTGAAAATCTTAAATTTCTTGCTCTTTTTGTTGGGAGGATCTCCATGTCTTGAATTTTCATGACTTCAAAAGATTCTGTAATGAGTTTTGGAAACGATTCCTCAATCTTTAATTGACCTTCGAAATCAATCACTTGACATCCTAGATACCCATGTCATCCGAGGCACGACCTAAATATCACAATGGCTTGAACACATATTGGGAGTTCAGGTTTAGGTAGTGCTAGCTTCGAATGCTCCTTACATCCCATAGCTTTCTAGACAACGAATACTTTTGGGAGCTATTGCACCATTTGGAACTTCTTTAGCATGAAAAGAATTCTATAATCTTTTTCTATTTGCATGGTGTGCATGATGGAGGATTTATTCTTCAAAACACTTTCCATCACTAATACACAATCATGCTCTATTGAGGGTAAACAAATATGAACAAATCGATGAATGTAGATAGACCTGCGGAAAGGTCAAGTGAAGTCGGATGATGAAGCTATTTGCCCACCTATTCATGGGTTATTGATGCTACAGATAGGGTACCATTAAGCATGTTTTTGTTTTTGTTTTTGTTTTTTTTTGGATATATCGAGTCATCTTATGATTGAACTATTGGCTCTGCTACTGATGGCTTCTTATCAGGGCCCTTTAAGCCCTGAATAAAAAAAGATATTTTTGACCTACTGACAAGTCTACCAAGGGACCTGGCAAGCAATAGAAAAAAAGCTCGAGAGCATGATTCTTTGCATTTTCACTTTTTCCTTGTAGAGAACCTCTTCACACACTTAACAAAGTTTGTGCAAGATTCTTGGCACCATAATCTACTCTCATGGCACTAATATCTACTCTCTTGCTCGGAATTATATCAAGGTTGGTCCACTTTCTCCACTTTCTTGACTTTGTTTCTTTCATTATATATAGATACATACACATATATTTACACACATACGTACACACACATTTATACACATTTACACAGACATGCACATGCAAATATACATACATACTTACACACATACACACACTTACAAACACACACTTGCATCACATACACACACATATGTTGAAGTTCGAGGACTACAGAAGCACACAAGCAACACAAGGAAGAAGAAGTTTGAAGCACAACATTGATTGTATTACTAAAGTGAATGTAAAAACATAAGTGGCCAATAAGGGTTATAGGCATCTATACAAGCCAGAGGAAAAACCTCCTAAAGAGGATAAAAGTTCCCTGACATCATTGAAATATAGCAACAAATTCCCCCGGGAGCAATGCAGTGAAGGAGTCAGCACTCATGTATAAGGAAGTGCCAAGCTATGTGGAATGAAATCAATCGACAAAAGGAAGTAAGCCAAAAACTTTGCAAAAAGCTTCGAACTTGTCCCCAAGGAAAGGCTTTGTGAAAAGTTGTGCAACATTATCCGATATGGGCACATATACAAAAGTAATCTCTTAAGTAGAGAGTCTCTCCTTGACATAACAATAGTGCATTCAATGTGCTTTGTGGGAGCATGGAACACATGTTCCTCACACTTGCCAATCACTCTGACTATCAATAAATATTGTGGTGGCAAAAGATTGACCAACACCCAAATTAGCCAAAAGGTGCCTGATCCACCCACACTCAATAGTAACCATGAAAGGTGCCCTATACTTAACATCATAAATAGAAGTGACCACAATAGGCTACTTCTTATTGAACCAAGATATGCATGATCTAGCAAGCATGAAACAAAAACCACTTGTGAACACACGAGTGTCATAGCAACCAACCATATTTGAGTCAAGAAAAGTGTGTAAATTTGGCAGTAAAGATCCCCTTGTGATAAAACAACCCAAGTAGCAGGGTACCAATCAAATAGCAAAAAATGCCTTAAGTGATCACCAATGCTTGAAACCTTGCTATGCATAAACCTTTTCATTTGAGAGAGAACAAACTGAATATCAAGCTAGTTTATGCATAAATAAATCAAGCATCCAATAATCTTTTGATAGAGGATTACATAAAATGCATCCCCAACATCATGAAGACTCAACTCTAAACTTGTCCCCATGGGAGTGGCAATATGTTTGCACTATTTAAGCCCAAAATACTGCAATAATATATCCATGTATTTTCTTTGACACAATGGTATTCCCCCATCAACTTGCATAAAGTGAATGCCAAAATAATGATCATATCAAATATACAACAATGATGAGAAGTACATTTGCATGCTCAACATATAAGGTTCTCTTTCTTGGACTATTCTCAAATCCACGTGCTAGAAAATAGGCATGTATCTTTTAATACAAAGCATATGGTGCTTGTTTACATCCATAAAATGCCTTTTTAAATATGATTACTTTATTTTCATGCCCTATCTACACAAAACCACATGGATGGAATATGTACACTTCTTCATCTAAATCACCACTCAAAAATATAGCTTCAATGTCCAATTGATGTATATTCCAACCATGATGAGCTTCAAGTGCAGAAATGCTATGAATACTTGTCATTTGGCACATGGGAGCAAGAATCTCATCAAAATCAATGCCCTTCTCTTGAGCATAACCTTTGTAAACGAGCCTAGACTTATACCTATCAATTGTTCCATCATGCTTACATCTTAGCTTGTATAGCCATTCAGTCCCATTGGCTTTTTTGCGTGGAGGAAAGTCATAAAATGGAGGATCGTTCTTCATAATGGCATCAATTTTGGTTGCATAATAGCCATCCAATTTTTTGATTTCTATGCTTCATGGAAAAAAGCATGCACATTCTCATCACAAAGACTAGAGACAAACATTGCATAACAATGTGATGCAAAGGAAGCATTATGAGAGCTTGATTGAGGACAATACGAAAAAGGTGCATCTTACCATGCCAAACCTCATAGAGTGATAGATTGCAATGCTTTGGTGGGGCACCTATTAAGTACGTATGTTGCACACGTAATAGCCTCAAGTCAAAAGCTATGTAAAGCTTGACTTTTGACCAAACACCTTGTGATTTCGATGAGAGACCTGTTCTTCCTCTCAACCACTCCATTTTGTTGAGGTGTATAGACACTATACATTTATGTTTGATCTCATCCTTAACTAGAAATGCATTGAACTCAGAAGGAATATACCTCCCAATCAAAATAGATGGTGCCCATTTTACATGTTGACAAAATTTCAACCATAACTAGGAACTGTCAAAAGTACATAAACACTTCGGGCTTAGCTTCCAATGGATAAAACCATGCATTCCTAAAAATTTCATTAATAAAAGTCACAAAGTATAAGTAATTTCAAAACAAGGTGTCTCCATGGTACCATAGACACGACTGTGAATACGTTGTAATTTATGTGAAGCTCTAATTGAACCATCTTTGTATAAGATTCCATGTTTTGATAGTCTATAAGCTCAACATAGTGAGGAAAATATTGTATACACAAAGCAACAAGTTGCTTGGTATGAAGATTGCATGTGACGAGAATGGAAGCACACACCTACAACAAGAGCAAAGCAAGAACACACATAGACATGATGTAAAAGCATAATACTAAATCTTCATGGCATGAGTAGAACCCACATCGAATTTTGTATTTTTTTTACATTTGTTATGCTTCCAAATAGCTTCTAGACATTATTGTTAAAGTTAGGTTGGACACTACAGTGTGGACCATGCTCTTAAAAGTCTAAATAGGTAACAAAGATCTCATTTGTAAGGGTTACTTGTTTGGAGTGAGATTAGAGAGCTAACAAATCTTTTGAGCTTTGAGAGTAGGCAAGAGGAATAATGCTCCAAGAAGATATCTCTATTGCAAATGTCTAAGTGCAAAGCTCAAAAGATTTGTTAGCTCTCTAATCTCACTCCAAACAAGTAACCCTTACAAATGAGATCTCTATTACCTATTTAGACTTTTAAGATCATGGTCCACACTGTAGTGTCCAACCTAACTTTAACAATAATGTTGAGAAGTTATTTGGAAGCATAAAAAATGTAAAAAAAATACAAAACTTGATGTGGGTTCTGCTCATGCCATGAAGATTTAGTACTATGCTTTTACATTGTGGACCCAATTACTACTAAAAATAGGGTGTTATGCCAAAAATAGGCATTTTTACATGAATTTTTTGGGTAGGAAATGGGAAAAAACCTAATATGAGGAGGGCTTTGAGATGGGAAAATTGGTAGACCCCTTCCTCCTTTACTTCCATGATTATGCTTCCTTTTACATTCTACATCCTTTAGTTGAGCATTGGCTGCTTTGACTTGGTAATTTCTAGGCTAACATCCAAGCCTTCTCCAACACTCCCCCCTCCATGCTTTATGTTGTCTATGACAGACCTCTCTCTGGCATTCTAGATGAGCATGCACATTGATGTACAGATGAAAGATTCTAAGTATTGGCATCATACTAGAGTAGTTTGCACCTAAAATAACTCTTAAACACACAGATTGTAGCTTTTTGGATACTATTTTTGATTTTTTTGAATATCTTTTATGTATATCCTTGAAACGAAAAAATAAATGACATGAAAAAGGAAAATAAAAGATTGCGGAATGAGGGTGTGCATGAGTGATGTGACCCTTCAAAAACAAAATAAAAGATGGATCGAAAATAAAAATAAGTTGGATTGGGATTGAAGGATTGTGTGTGTTATGATAAATAAAAAGAGAATAAAGCTACTATTGATATATTTTGGTAGTGATGTGTGTGAATACACTTAGGACCATCGGTGCACTTTTTTCCCTCTTTAGGAGGTTTTTTCCACTAGTTTGTATATACACCTAACCCTAATGAGTCACATATCTTTGTATGTTCACTTGGTAATACATTCTATATTGTGTGATGCTCCAAGCTTCTTCTTATTCCTTGTAATGTTTGTGTGCTTATGCACACCTCGAACTCCAACTGGTATTAGAGTAGGTCATTGCTGCTTGAGACCTTTAATTCTCCAAATGTCTTATCCATCTTAATTTAAGAACTCTTCTACATCAAGAATAAATCAAACTTTAAACGCAATTCATATTATCTTTCATATGTATTAATAAATACTTCTCTATATGAAGTTTTCTTCAGCTTCAAGAGTCTGCTTCAAAAATGAACTTCAATCTCTGCATATGGCTTGAATTTTAATCATTCAAGTGATACTCACATGTTCATAATACCTTTGTGCAATCACATTGATTATTAGTTCCTCAAAAGAACTATTAGATTTCTAATTTGATCACTTAGATCAAACCTGTGTCAGAAATTGCCTTCCAGAAATGACGACTTTGACATGGCCAACTTCTTAAGTTGATTTCTCTTAGAATCTAACCTGTGTAAATGCTTTTGAAAAAATCTTCCTTACCTTCTAGCTTATATTTTGAATGCTCAAACATAAAAAAATTTACATTGAGCACTCAAATCCAAGCAAACCTTTAAGCAGCAAAATGCACGATTCTGAGAACTTCAGTTGCAAACTTCTACATATGAATGTTCCTACTTGTCATACACACAACCTGAAGAGAATTAGATCATCAAACTTTGGTCATAGCTTGATTAGCTTCTGAATTAGATGTGTACAAAAGATTTCCTGATCCACATGATCAGGCTGAGAAAATTCTAAGAAAGACCAATCACTCACTCACGAGAAAACTCTCTACACATCTCTTGAGAACCTTGAAACCTATTTACTATATTCTCATCTATTTTTCATCTCTCTCTCTCTCTCTTATCACGACTATACATGAGCTTATATATACATGTGACTATAAACTCGTCACTACATCAAGCATTTTTGAAATACTTTTCCAAAGCTATTATACATAAATGTACAAAAGTTTTCTTCCTTACTCTTTAATTGACTTCATGCTTTGAGCTTGAGTCTTTTCTTCACTTCTTCATTCCTAGGCTTCATGTAATCATCCATTCATGATTGTCTTGCTCCAACAGCTCCCCCTCAATCATCAATTTTACCTGCACCTTCTTTATACCTGTCATCTCTTTAAACCTTTGTAACTTTGGTCCATCCAAACTTTTTTTTAGCATATCTGCCACTTTCTCTTTTGTTGGTGTATACATGACTTCAATTTCTTTGTCAAGTACCTTTTCTCTCAAAAAATGATACTGAATCTCTATGTGTTTAGTCTTGGCATGAACAATAGGATTAGCTACCAAATATAGTGAACTCATGTTATCTCCAAATATGATTGGAGCAATGTGATCAATTTCTAGATTTTTTAATAAAGCCTTCAACCAAATTACTTCCTTTGTAGCTACCATCATTCCTTTGTATTCAACCTCTGTGGATGACAATGCAACTGTATGTTTCTTCTTTGAGCACCAAGAAATTAGCTTATCTCCAATATAACACAAATAACCATGAGTAGATCTTCTATCATCTGAATTACCTGCCTAATCTGCATCACCAAACACTTTGAGTCTAGTATCAGAAGTGAATCCATAATACAAACCTTCATTCAGAGTTCCTTTGATGTATCTTAGCACTCTTTGTGCTGCAACCCAATGAGTTTGCTTTGGACAATGCATAAATTGAGATAAGACACCAACTGCATATGAAAGATCTGGTCTTGTCAAAGTAGCATAGATTAAGCTACCTACCAAACTCTGATATGTCTTCATGTCTTTGAACTCTTCTCCTCCATACCTGCTTAGTTTATGATTAACCTCCAATGGTGTGGTTGAGAACTTACAATTCTCCATATTAAACTTCATCCGAAGATTTTTCAAATACCTTTCTTGTGTAACATACACTCCATGTTGAGTGTATATAATCTCCCTCCCTAGGAAATAAGACAAATTTCCCAAATCACTTATCTTAAACTCATTTTCCATATGCTTCTTTAGCTCCTTTATTCCTTGAGCATCTGTACCTGTGACAATAATGTCATCAACATAAATACACACATAAATGTATCCATCTTCATTTGCTTTCACTAGCAAACTACTATCTGCCTTTGAAGCTTGATATCCAAGTTTAGTCAAGAATTTGACCAATCTGTAATTCCATGCTCTTGGAGCTTGTTTAACACCATACAGAGCTCTCTTAATCTTACACACATAATCTGATTCATTTGTCTCTTTGAAACCCTCTGGTTGCTCCATGTGTACTTCATCTGCAATATATCCATCTAGAAATGCATTCTTTACATCTAATTGAGAAAGTTTCCAACCTTCACATGTAGCAATTGCAATTATAGTTCTGATTGTAGACATCTTGGCTACTGGACTAAAGGTTTCATCATAGTCCACTCCATGTGTTTGAGCATATCCTTTGACCACAAGTCCAACCTTGTATCTAGAGACTTTTCCATCTGCAAACCTCTTTGTCTTGTATACCCACTTACATCCAATCACCTTCTAATTCTTTGGCCTTGGCACCAATTCCCATGTCTCATTCTCAAGTAGGGCATCATACTCTTTTTGCATTGCTTTTTCCCAATTTTCCTTTCCTTTAGCTTCATCATATGTGAATGGATCTTCATCTGTCTTCACAATGTAAGCATAATCTTTGGTTCTCAAGAAAGAGGTATCATAACTATACATGATAGGTTGTTTTCTATGTCTTGATGATCTTCTAATTTCTGCACTTCTTGAAGTTTCTCCTTCGTTTTGTTCTGGTTCAAACCTTGGTCTATCTTCATAATTGTCCTGCATTTCATTTCTGCAAACATCATCATTAATGTCTTCTTCATATACCTTCATCTTTGACTTCCCTTTCCTTTTGATTTATTCAAGATTTGTACACACATTATCTGAACTTGTAAACCATGTGCTTTGCTCATCAAATGTAACATCTCTTGAAACAAGAAATTCTTTTGTTGATGGATTCCACAACCTGTATCCCATTTGTTTATCATCATACCCAATGAACATATATTTTTCTGCTTGAGGTTCTAGCTTATGTCTCAATTGAGATGGAACATAAGCATATGCCAAACATCCAAATATTTTGCAGTGATCAAGAGTAGGTTTCTTACCCCACCATGCTTCATAAGGAGTCCTTCCCTCCAAAGCTTTGCAAGGCAATCTATTCACAAGATAAGTTGTAGTATTAATTGCTTCTGCCCACATATAATTAGGACATCTTTTTTCCTTCATCATTGATCTTGCAAACTCTACAAGAGTTCTATTTCTTCTTTCTGCAACTCCATTTTGTTGTGGGGAGTACCTGCAAGTCACTTCTCTTTTGATACCTGCATTCCACATATAATCATCAAATTCTTTAGAAAAATACTCTCCCCCTCCATCTGATCTCAACCTTTTCAGCTTTTGTCCTGTAATCCTTTGTGCATAGGCATGATAGTGTTTAAATGTCTCAAACACTTCAGATTTATCCTTGATCACATATAAAGTAATCCATCTAGTTGCATCATCAACAAATAGCACATAATACCTTGATCCATTTATGCTATAGTCCTTTGAAGGACCCCACACATCTGTATGAACCAATTCAAGCATATTTGAATACTTGTATCCTTGCTTATTGTATGATTTCTTGTGAGCTTTACCTAACTCGCAAGCCTCACATTTGTATCTCATATGTTGACCTTCAATATTTGGTAGACCAAGCACTGCACCATTCTTTGTCATTTCTTGAATTCCCCTTTCATTAAAATGTCCTAACCTCTTATGCCATAGTGTTGGAGATAGACATCTATGGAAGCACGCGAACAACACAAGGAAGGGGAAGAATCTTGGAGGACAACACAAAATACTGAATGTATTACTAGAGAATGTACAAAGATAAGTAGCCCATTAGGGCAATAGGCGTATATACAAGCTGGGGGAAAAAAACCTCCTAAAGAGGGAAAAAAGTGCCCCAACGGTCCTAGAGTGTTCACACACATCACTACCCAAATATATCAACAAATCCCCCCTAGGAGTGATGCAGTGAACAAGTAGCTGGCACTCATGTATAAGGAAGTGCCAAGCTATGTGGAAATCACTCCACAAAAGGAAGTAAGCCCAAAGCTATGCGAAAAGCTTCAAAATTCTCCCTAGGCAGAGCCTTCGTGAAAAGGTATGCAATGTTCTCCTACGTGGGCACATATGCCGAGGTGATCTCCCCAGTAGAGAACCTCTCCCTGACATAATGATAATGCACCTCAATGTGCTTAGTGCGAGCATGGAACAAAGGGTTCCTCGCAACTGCCAATGCGCTCTGACTGTCAGTGAAGATGGTGGTGGCAGAAGACTAACCAACACCCAAATCAGCCATAAGGCGTTTGAGCCACACACACTCAACAGTCGCTGTGAAAGCTGCCCTATACTCAGCCTCACAATTGGAAGTGGCCACAGTAGGCTGCTTCTTACGCAACCAAGATATACATGAGCTACCAAGCATGCAGGAAAAGCCACTAGTGGACACACGAGTGTCATGGCAACCAGCCCAATCAGAGTCAGAAAAAGCATGCAAATCTGGCGGTAGTGATCCCCCTTGGGATAAAACAACCCAAGTAGCCGAGTACCACTCAAGTAGCAAAAGATGCGCTTAACCACCTGCCAATGCTTGACTCCTGGGCAATGCATAAACCTACTCATCTATGAGATAGCAAACTAAATATCTGGCCGAGTAATGCATAAGTAAATCAAGCATCCAACAACCTGCTAATAGAGAATAGCATCAAATGCATCTCCAGCATCATGAAGACTCAATCGTAAACCTGTCTCCAGAGGAGTGGTAATAGGCTTACAATCTTCAAGGTCAAAACGCTACAATACTGTGTCAATATATTTTGTTTGACACAAAGCCATTCCACCATCAACGTGCATAAACTGAATGCCCAAATAATGATGCAAATGCCCCAAATTAGACATCTCAAATGAGGCATGCAAATCAGCCTTAAATTCAGCAATATGCCTCTCATGAGGACCAGTGAGCAGGATGTCATCAACATAAACCATAATGATTAGAAGTACATCATTAACACGCTTAACATATAAGGTGCTTTCAATTGGAGTGTTCTCAAAACCATGTGCAATCAGATAGGCATGTATGTTTTCATACCAAGCACGTGGTGCTTGCTTTAAACCATATAATGCCTTCTTTAACCTGCACACCTGGTTCTCATGCCCTTTCTGCACAAAGCCACGTGGCTGAAAAACATGCACTTCTTCATGCAAGTCACAATTTAGAAATGCAGTTTTAATGTCCAACTCATGTACATTCCAACCATGATGGGTTGCAAATGCACAGACGCTCCGAACAATAGTCATACGGCATGTAGGTGCAAAGGTCTCATCAAAATCAATGCCTCTTTCCTGTGCACAACCCTTTGCAACAAGCCTAGCCTTATACCTGTCAACTGTACCATCAAGTTTACGCTATAGCTTGTATACCCACTTAGTGCCAATGGCCTTCTTGGTGTTGATATATTTAGGTAGTGATGTGTGTGAACACACTAGGACCGCCGGGGCACTTTTTTCCCTCTCTAGGAAGTTTTTTTCCCCCGGCTTGTATATACGCCTATTACCCTAATGGGCTACTTATCTTTGTACATTCTCTAGTAATACATTCAGTCTTGTGTGTTGTGCTCCAAGCTTCTTCTTCTTCCTTGTGCTGTTCGCGTGCTTCCGCAGACATCTAACTCTAACAATTGGTATCAGAGTAGGTCGTCGCTTCATCTAGGGCGCCGTCGACACTCCTCCATTTGTAGTCTCAGAACCGCATGAATTTTGGTTAACATAGTCAGTGTGTTTCCGAGATCAAAATAGCTTTGCTTTGTGGTGCTAAAAATATGATCTGAGCTCGTTTCGGCCTCCGAACGCATTATCGCAGCGCTTGTGTAGGCTATTTCATCTTTTTGTGCCAAAGCTATATACTAGTTTCTGTTCGCTAGTATAAGCGTCTCGAAGTCTGCTACAGGCCTAGCAAAACTCGTCTGGGCAGTTCTGTTTAACTTTTTGAGATAGAGTCAATTTTCTGCATCAAGGTACTTTAGTCACCGGCCATGGCTGAAAGCAATGATGTATTCCGTATGTTGGCTCTTGAGGATAAGTTGGATGGTACCAACTACCCATTATGGGCTTATATGATGCGACATGTATTGGTTGCAAAAGGATTGTGGAACATTGTGATGTCTGCACTAGACTCAGATGTTTGGTATTTTGACAGTGGGGCAACCAAACATATTACCTTGCAGCGCAGTTTCTTCTCTTCACTCGAGCCTGCCCCTACAGGGAATACTGTTACATGCGCCAACAACTCCTCTTATCCTATTATGGGAGTTGGTAAGATCATTTTGACTACTGCTGATGGTAGTTCTTTCACTTTGTTAGATGCTTTATTTGTGCCAGGGATAAAAAAGAACCTGTTATCAGTTTCTACATTAGCCAAGATTGGCTTGGTTGTGAAATTTGTTGATGACAGGTGTACAAATCATGATCTATCAAATGGCGATGTGATTATTGCTTTTGGCATTTTATATCGTGGGCCGTATAAGCTCATAGACTACGAAAGATCTGTAAGTGATTCAACATGTGTAGTAAATGGTTCTCAGGCTATGTTAGATGCAAAGCTTTGGCATGCACGCTTTGGTCATCTGAATTTTGCTAGTTTGCTATGCCTGTAGAAATCTGAAATGGTGTCCTCTTTGCCCAAGCTTGAGGCACTTGGAAAACATGTTTGTGAAGGTTGTATTTTGGGCAAAATGCAGCATTCCTCATTTCCAAAATATGGTTCAGTTCGGGCTAGTCAAAAATTACAGCTTGTACACAGTGATGTCTGTGGTCCTATGCAAACACCCTCTTTTGGAAATTATCTTTACTTCATGACTTTCATTGATGATTTTTCCAGGCATGCATGGGTATATCCACTCAAAGCAAAGTCCGAAGTGTTCATGTGCTTTAAACAATTTTTGGTTTTGGCTGAAAATATGTGAGCATGTAAAATGGGCACCCTCCATTCTGATCGGGGGGGGGGGGGGATATATGTCTTCTAATTTTAATGCATTTCTGGCTGAACGTGGGATAAAACACCAGTGTACAGTGCTGTATACACCTCAACAGAATGGAGTTGCTGAACAAAAGAACATGTCACTCATGGAGATGGCGAGGTGCATGGTCAAAAGTCAGGCTTTACCACATAGTTTCTGGCTTGAGGGTGTCATATGTGAAACATATATACTGAACAGGTGTTCCACTAAAGCGCTGTAGTCTATCACTCCATATGAGGCTTGGCATGACTACAAGCCATCTGTTGCTCATCTGCGTGTTTTTGGTTGTTTTGCATATGCACTAGTGCTTGAACAACATCGCAGAAAATTGGATGATAAAGTAGTAAAATGTATTTTTGTTGGGTACAGTTCTGAAAGTAAAGGCTATTGTCTATATCATCCATAGACCAAATGCATTATGGTTAGCCGTGATGTTGTCTTTGTGGAAGATGCTATTCAGCCATTGCTTTCATGTACTACGGAGACATCTGTTAGCTCCAAAGACATGTATGATACTTTGATGCCTCTTTTTATAGGTGGATAGTCTAGTGCTTGTCCTAATGAGGCAACTTCTCAGCCTTTGCAGGCTTCATATGATGATGCAAATCATTCCATTTCTGATGTAGATTTACATGATGCACTTGTTGATGAGAGAGCTGATATTGAGTAGGCAAAAACTATGCCAAAATGGCTGGTGCAGACTTTGGGTGACAACAAATTAGATGCACCTTTGTCATATCGTACTCGTTCAGGCTCTCATAGTGCCTCCTTTGCATCAGATTGCTATGCTATGGCTGCGTCTAGTCTCTGTGATGAGAATGAGCCTGTTTCTTTTGATGAAGCATAGAATTCAGAAAATTGGATGGCTGCTATGCAATCTGAATATGATTCTATAATGAAAAATGGTACATGGTCTTTATGTGACTTGCCTCCTGGCAAGAAGGCCATTGGCACTAAGCGGGTATACAAGCGGAAGCGTAAACCTGATGGTATAATTGACATGTATAAGGCTAGGCTTGTTGCAAAGGGTTATGCGCAAGAAAGAGGCATTGATTTTGATGAGACATTTGCACCTACATGTCGTATGACTTTTGTTCGGAGCATTTGTGCATTTGCAGCCCATCATGGTTGGAATGTACATCAGTTGGACATTAAAACAACGTTTCTGAATGGTGACTTGCATGAAGAAGTGTATGTTTTTCAGCCTTGTGGCTTTGTGCAGAAAGGGCATGAAAACCAGGTGTGCAAGTTAAAGAAGGCATTATATGGTTTAAAGCAAGCACCACGTGCTTGGTATGAGAAGATACATGCCTATCTGGTTGCACATGGTTTTGAGAACAGTCCAACTGAAAGCACCTTATATGTTAAGCATGCTAATGATGTGCTTCTGATCATTGTTGTCTATGTTGATGACATGCTGCTCACTAGTCCTATTGAGAAGCATATTGCTGATTTCAAGACTGATTTGCATGCCTCATTTGAGATGTCCGATTTGGGGCATTTGCATCACTATTTGGGCATTCGGTTTATGCAAGTTGATGGTGGAATGGCTTTGTGTCAAACAAAATATATTGACACATTATTGTAGCGTTTTGGCCTTGAAGACTGTAAGCCTATTACCACTCCTATGGAGACAAGTTTACAATTGAGTCTTCATGATGCTAGAGATGCATTTGATGCTGTTCTCTATCAGTAGGCTATTGGATGCTTGATTTACTTATGCATTACTCGGCCAGATATTCAGTTTGCTGTCTCACAGATGAGTAGGTTTATGCATTGCCCAAGAGTCACGCATTGGAAGGAAGTTAAGCACATCTTTCGCTACTTGAGTGGTACTCGGATACTTGGATTGTTTTATCCCAAGGGGGGGATCACTACCGCCATATTTGAATGCTTTTTCTGACTCAGATTGGGCTGGTTGCTATGACACTCGTGTGTCCACCAGTGGTTTTTGCTTCATGCTTGGTAGCTCATGTATATCTTGGTTGAGCAAGAAGCATCCTACTGTGGCCACTTCCAATTGTGAGGCTCAGTATAGGGCAGCTTTCACAGCGACTGTTGAGTGTGTGTGGCTCAGACGCCTTATGGCTGATTTGGGTGTTGGTCAGTCTTCTGCCACCACCATCTTCACTGAGAGTCAGAGTGCATTGGCAGTTGCGAGGAACGCTGTGTTCCATGCTCACACTAAGCACATTGACGTGCATTATCACTATGTCAGGGAGAGGTTCTCTGTTGGGGAGATCAGCTTGGCATATGTACCCACGCAAGAGAACATTGCAGACCTTTTCACGAAGGCTCTACCTAGGGAGAAGTTTGAAGCTTTCCGCAAAGCTTTGGACTTACTTCCTTTTGTGGAGTGATTTCCACATAGCTTGGCACTTCCTTATACATGAGTGCCAACTCCTTGTTCACCGCATCACTCCCAGGTGGGATTTGTTGATATATTTAGGTAGTGATGTGTGTGAACACACTAGGACCGTCGGGGCAATTTTTTCCCTCTTTAGGAGGTTTTTTTCCCCCCGCTTGTATATACGTCTAGTAATACATTCAGTCTGTGTGCTGTGCTCCAAGCTTCTTCTTGTTCCTTGTGCTGTTCGCGTGCTTCCGCAGATGTCTAACTCTAACACTTGCCAGGAGGCAAGTCACATAAAGACCAAGTACCATTTTTCATTATTGCATCATATTCAGATTGCATAGCAGCCATCCAATTTTCTGAATTTTATGCTTCATCAAACGAAACAGGCTCAGTCTCATAAGAAAGACTAGATGTAGCCATAACATAGAAATCAGATGCAAAAGAGGCACTATGAGACCCTGATCGACTACGATATGATAGAGGTGCATCTAAGTTGCTGTCACACAAGGTCAGCACCAACCATTTTGGCATAATTCTTACCTGCTCAATATCGACTCTCTCATCAATAAGTGCATCATGTAAATCTGCATAAGAAATGGAATGATCTGCATCATCACATGAAACCTACAAAGGTTGAGAAGTTGCCTCATCAGGACCAGCACTAGACTGTCCACCTGTAAAAAGAGGAAGCAAAGTATCATACATGTCTTTGGAGCTAACATATGTCTCCTTAGTACATGAAAGCAATGGCTGAATAGCATCTTCCACAAAAACAACATCACAGCTAACCAGAATGCATTTAGTCTGTTGATGATATAGACGATAGCCTTTACTTTCAGAACTGTACCCAACTCTACTTTATCATCCAATTTTCTGCGATGTTTTTCAGGCACTAATGCATATGCCAAACAACCAAAAACACGGAGATGAGCAACAGAGGGCTTGCGATCATGCCAAGCCTCATATGGAGTGATAGACTTTAGCGCTTTAGTGGGACACCTGTTTAGTATATATTCTGCACACATGATAGCCTCAAGCCAGAAACTATGTGGTAATGCTTGACTCTTGACTATACACCTCGCCATCTCCATGAGAGACCTGTTCTTCTGTTCAACAACTCCATTCTGTTGAGGTGTATACAACACTGTACACTGGTGTTTTATCCGACGTTCAACCAGAAATGCATTAAAATCAGAAGACATATATTCCCCCCCTCGCTCTGAACGGAGGGTACCCATTTTACATGCTGACAGATTTTCAACCAAAACCAAAAACTGTTTGAAGCACATGAACACTTTGGACTTTTCCTTCAATGGATATACCCATGCATGCTTGGAAAAATCATCAATGAAAGTCACGAAGTAAAGATAATTTCCAAAGGAATGTGTCTGCATAGGACCACATACATCACTATGTATCAACTACAATTTCTGAGTAGCCTGAACTGAACCATCTTTTGGAAAGGATGAATGCTGCATTTTGCCCAAAATACAGCCTTCACAAACATGTTTTCCACGTGCCTCAAGTTTGGGCAAAGAGTAGACTATTTCAGATTTCTGGAGGTGTAGCAAACTAGCAAAATTCAGATGACCAAAGCGTGCATGCCAAAGCTTTGCATCTGACATAGCCTGAGAATAATTTACTGCACATGAAAAATCATTTATAGATCTTTCATAATCTATGAGATTATACAGCCCACGAGATAAAATGCCAGAAGCAATAATCACATCGCCATTTGACAAATCATGAACTGTACACCTGTCATCAACAAATTTCATAACCAAGAGAATCTTGGCTAATGGAGAAACTGATAACAGGTTCTTCTTGATCCCTATCACAAATAAAGCATCTAACAAAGTGAAAGAACTACCATCAACAGTAGTCAAAATGATCTTACCAACTCCCATAACAGGAGTTGTTGGCGCATGTAACAGGATTCCCTGTAGGGGCAGGCTCGAGTGAAGAGAAGAAACTGCATTACGAGGTAATATGTTTGGTCACTCCACTGTCAAAGTACTGCAAACATCTGAGTCTACTGCAGACATGCACTACTCATGAGAAGATGGGTCAAAACTGCAAACAGTAGTAAACACCCATTCTTCTTTCTACACAAGATTAGCAGACTCCGTTTTTGGTGTAGAGGCTTTTGCAACAACCATTCCAGCCTCTTTCTTCTTTGCCTCTTTAGCATCCAGTTTGGACAGTTATTTATGATATGATCATTCCCTTTACAATACTTACAAAACAATTTTTGCTTTTTTGAGTTTTCTCATCTTTGTCTTGGTTCTTCGAATGTGCAGCATTTGTAGATTTCTGCTTACTAGTAGAAGAGCTCCATTTCCTTTGCCCTTCTGATTGGCCAAGAAAGCTTGATCTGCAACACACATAATGGACATGTTCTGCCTAGACTGATCTTCCTGCAATAGAACAGAGACTAACTTCTCAAATGACAAGGCATTTGGATTGCCTTTCATCATCAACCGAAGAGTAGAAGCAAAACTTTGATATGAATCAAGAAGACCATTCAGAATGGTCTGCACAAGTGAGCTATCTGGTATAACCTCATCAACAAAAATCAATTGTTCCTTCAAGTCTTTGATCTTTGTTAGGAAACTGTCCATAGAATCACCTTCATTCATGTGCTCACTCTCCAACTGTTTTCGGAGGTAAGCAACATGAGCCTCATTCCTAGCTTGGTACAGTGTGGTAAGTGTATCCCAAGCATCCTTAGTTGTTCTGCAAGAGTGAATATGAGGAATAATGGCATGTTTGACAGACAAAGCTATCAATGCATGTGCTTGGGCATCTCTACCATCCTAATGAATCTGCTCTGCAGTAGGTGGAGCAGAAACCGCAACACGAACATGAATATGCAGAATATCATCATCTTCGACACCTTCTGCATCAGCTTCAGTACCTGTAGTTGTAACAGTTGCAAGTGTGATAGGACGTTTTTCGACACCTTGCACAATGTTCTAGAGTTCTTTTGCAACCAACACATGTCGCATCATATAAGCCCATAACGGGTAGTTGGTACCATCCAACTTATCCTCAATATCCAACATATAGAATACATCACTGCTTTCAGCCATGGCTGGTGACTAAAATACCTTGATGCAAAAAATTGAATGTATCTCAAAAAGTTGAACGGAACTACCCAGACAAATTCTGCTAGACCTGTAGCAGACTTCGAGATGCTTATACTGGCGAACAGAAACTGGTATATACCTTTGGCACAAAAAGATGAAATAGCCTGCACAAGTGCTGCGATAGTGCGTTCAGAGGCCCAAACGAGCTCAGATCGCGATTTCGGCACTGCAAACAGAGGAGTGTCGAGGACACCCTAGATGAAGCGATGACCTTCTCTGATACCAATTGTCAGAGATAGACATTTGCAAAAGCACATGAACATCACAAGGAAGGAGAAGAATCTTGGAGCACAACACACAATACTGAATGTATTACTAGAGAATGTACAAAGATAAGTAGCCCATTAGGGCAATAGGCATATATACAAGCCGAGGGAAAAAAACCTCCTAAAGAGGGAAAAAAGTGCCCCGGTGGTCCTAGAGTGTTCACACACATCACTACCTAAATATATCAACACATAGATCCAATTCAGACATCTTCTGACTTCCATAAGTAAACAATGCATGTCCGACATTACCTTGGACTTTGAGAGTGAATAATCTTCCTTCCTTTTTTCCTGTGATAATGCTTCTATATCGTTGACTTGGATCTTCAACATAAACACCATCACTTGTAAATCTCACTTCATATCCCTTATCAACAATTTGACCTACACTTATTAAATTTTCAGGGATTGTTGGAACATAAAGTACCTTGCTTAGGAGTGTACTTCCACTCCTTGTCTTCACTGATCCAATGCTCTCAACTTTGTGTTTGGTGTTATCTCCTGTTTGAACTATATGTCCATTCACTTTAACTTCCATATCAGTCATTAAAGAAATATTTCCACTCAAATGATTACTACATCCTGAGTCAATATAAAACACCATTTGATCTTCATTGATTACTTCATGAGTTGCATTCAGGATAAGGGTCAAGTCTTCCTTCTGATCTGAAGCATAATTGTAATATGTGTTTTTATAAGATTGAGGTTGAAAGCTTCTTCCTCCTCCTCTAGCATATGAGGATCTTCCACCTCTTCCTCTGAAGTTCCCTCTTTGATTTCTGTGTCCTCGTCCTCTAGGACTGAAATTCTGATTATGCTTTCCACCATTCTGATTGTTATACCAACAATCATTTGCCAAATGATTTGTTCTACCACAAATCTAGCAAGCTTTAGTATTATCTTTGTTCTTACATCCTCTTCCTTTACCTCTAAAATTCATCTTCCCTTTCATGAAGTTTACTTGATTTGAAGATCCTTCTTCATCATTTGTCTGCTTGCCTTTAGCATTCTTCTTCTTATCCTTTGAATACATTGCTTGACTTGAACCTCTATCATTCTCTCCTTTAATGCCGTGCTCAAATGTTAGCATATGTACTAACAATTGATTAAGATCAAGAGTGAAACATTGCATATCTTTTCATGAAGGCTCTACCGAGGGAGAAGTTTGAAGCTTTCCGCAAAGCTTTGGGCTTACTTCCTTTTGTGGATTGATTCCACATAGCTTGGAACTTTCCTTATACATGAGTGCCAGCTCCTTGTTCACCCCATCACTCCTAGGGGGGATTTGTTGATATATTTAGGTAGTGATGTGTGTGAACACACTAGGACCGTCGAGGCACTTTTTTCCCTCTTTAGGAGGTTTTTCCCCCTGGCTTGTATATACGTCTATTGCCCTAATGGGCTACATATCTTTGTACATTCTCTAGTAATACATTTAGTATTTTGTGTTGTGCTCCAAGCTTCTTCTTCTTCCTTGTGCTATTCGCATGCTTCCATAGACATCTAACTAGATCAAATATTTGAAGGATCAGTTGATTTTTACTAATGAAATCTTGCCAGATAGTTCACTTGCATAGACTATTCTTAACAATCTTCTAGATCCATATCAGAGTTATGACTTCTACTCTTTGATTGATTATGAAAGGCAATCCAAATGCCTTAACATTTGGGGAGTTATTCTATGTTTTGTTGCAAGAAGATCAGTCCAAACAAAGTATTTCAATTATGCATGTTGCACATCAAGATTTCTTAGCTTGTTAGAAGAGCAAATGTAAATGGGGCTCATCTACTAGTAAGCAAAAATGTACTTATGCTGCACAAAAAAACAAGGAAAAAAAAGATGAGAACAAAATAGAAAAGAAGAAACAATATTGTAAATAGTCTATGGGAAATGATTATGTCATAAAGATTTGTCCTAAACTAGTCACGGAAGAGGCAAAGAAGAAAGAGGCTAGAATTGTTGTTGCAGAGGCCTCTACACCTAAAATAGAGTCTGCTAATCTTATTCAGAATGAAGAATGGACATTCACTACTGTTTGTAGCTATGATCCATCTTCTCATTAGCAATGTATATCTATTGTAGACTTAGATGCTTGGTACTTTGATAGTGGGGCAATCAAACATATTACCTTGTGGAAATATTATCACTTGCACTAACAACTCCTCTTATCTGTAATGGGAGTTGATACTTTTGAGGTTGAGTATAGGGCAACTTTCGCAATGAATGATGAGGGTGTGTAGCTTAGACAATCATTAAGATTGAAGCATCAGTTGGCCAATGTTAGTTTTGAATATATAAAAGAATCAATATATATTTCAAGGGTGTTTGCTCTTTCTAATCATATTCATACATTCCAAGAGCACAAGGTGCACATCTATCATGATAATCTAAAAAGCAATTCTTTTAGCTTTTATGCATGCTCTTTGATGCAGAGGGGAAGCAAGGGTTGTGCTACCATTGAAGAGATGACTATAAGAGTTGAAGAAGGAATGTAACATCTCCTCGAGACCCACCTAGTATTGGTTTTCTTCTTCGGTGGTTTTGATTGCTTTGGAATCCAATCTCATATTAGCCTTGGTTTTTTTGTTTTGGTTGCTTATTTTTGGCCCTGTGAATCTTCTTTCTTATGTGCGAGTTGGGTTTTGAACCTACCCTTGTGGGCCTCTGTGCAAAGGGGCCTTGCTTCTCCCTTTTGGTGTGTAAGTCTAGGTGTGTGTGCACCCCTACAAGGCTCTAGGCAGAAGGGTTTCTAGCATAGCAACACCCTGTACTCCCCCTCCTTGTTTTCTATCATCTACAATAGACGATGTTGAGGTGTGGAGTATAGATTAACACACATTGACTCTTCAATTCAGCCTTTAGATCTCGTTCATATAGATGTGTGTGGTCCTATGCCCACAATGTCATTAGATGGTTCACTTTACTTTGTCACTCATAGATGATGCTAGTAGAAAAGTCTGGGTATATGCTATCAAATCAAAGGATGAGGTATTCCCTAATTTCAAAAAATAGTTTGCTTCAGTTGAGACTGAAAAAGGAACTAAGCTCAAAGCTTTATGTTCAGATAATGGGGGTGAGTATACCTCACAAGAATTCAGCCTTTTTTGCTAGTCTAGAGGAATTTGTACAGAGTTTACAACTCCTTTTATCCCAACGCTAAATGGTGTAGCTGAAAGGATGAATAGAACTATTCATGATAGAGTAGTTTCTATGCTGCATCATGGAAACCTTTCACAAGGCTTTTGGATAGAAGCAATATTGACCATAGTTCATGTGATTAACCTTTCACCTAGTATTGCCAAAGGTCTAAAAGTGGCACAAGAGTCATGGACAGGGAAGCCACCATATTATGATCATCTTCGAGTTTTTGGGTGTGAAGCATATGTTCATATACCCAAGAATCTTAGAAAAAAGTTGGACCATAAGTCAAAGAAATGCATTTTTCTTGGATATGGTCGAGAAAGACAATTTGGATATCACTTATGGTATCCTCAAACACAGTCAGTGATCAGAAGTAATGATGTCATCTTCAATGAGTCTAAGATGCATAAACAACCCATTAAGTAGGTTGAAGTGAGAAGAGTGGTGTTTGAGGATACTAGTCCTCTAGTTAGCATGCATAAAAATGCTGCACATTGGGATGTTCAAGAGAATGTTCGATCATATCAGTCTGCAAATGATCCTATTCAGCAACCATTGAGACTATTGGGTTCAATAATACATAACTATTGACTCAAACAATTTACTCTTATGAACAAATCCTAGTGCAAAAACCTTCTCACATACAACTCAATAATTCAAGTATCGAATTTCAGTTTTACCATACTTAGATAACTATAATGCAAGTATAGAACATTTAGGCTCAAAACAGGAAACAATACATGCAGCAAAATGAATGAGAAAGAAATACTTCACAATTGTATTTGAAATACAGAAAGTTAGACTGACAGAAGAGAAATACAACTTCTACTTAATTGAACTCATCAGGTCCGATCACTTTCAGCCTGTTCAATTACAAGAACAGAGACTTTTTTGCTTCTCTTGTTTTTTGTCCCTCTTGCAAGACGCTTCCTCTATGCTTACATCTCCTCGTGAATAAGATTACAATGATCATATCATACGACATTCCCCTTAAATAACTTATAACTGTTTCTTTTTAAATATTCGATTGACCAAAAATACGGATTCAACAAACTTCAAGTCAGCAACATCAAAGTTAGCAAAATTCTGACTAACCATTTTAACTTCCAATTTCTCACCCTTCAACACTTGGCACTGCCTGATGGGGGATTTTTTCCAAAAATCAAGGTTGAATTCACAATCCCTTGATCACTAACTATAAGACTAAGTTTTCTATTGAAATCTTCTTTCTAAACTTCCTCTGCAACCTTAATATTTTCTTGAACTTGATTTGCTTCAATCTGCATATCTTCTTGCTCCACAATCTTTTCTGAAACTATCTTTTCCTACTATTGAACCAGATCATCCAACTCTTTATCGTGAGTGTGTTGAATGAGCTGCTCTTTAAGATCTGCAATTTGCTGTAGCAACACTTCCTTTTCACTTATACTGATCAATCACTTTTGTCAGCTGACTCTCATATATTGATGCAAAGCCATCCTATATCTGCTCATATGGATACCAGATAAGTGCTTGTAATCTTTCTTTAATTCTTGTCCATAACTCTTGCATGCATTTATGCATTTGCTGCTTGAGAGTCATCATGTCCATTTCAAAAATTAGCACTACATCCATTTTCACCTCCTCATTCTGTAACATCTCTGTTTCTTCAGCACAAGTAAAGGTTTGATTCTAGACCTCAATACTTCATTTTCCACCTGCAAGGTTGTGTTCAATGCAACTAAGTTCTGTATCTTTGTATCCAACATTTGTTGCATCGTCCCTATCCACTCATCAAACTCCTGCAGGGACTTCTTGACTTTTCGTATTTCCATCGCCTAATGTTGGTGGAAGTGAGACATCACTTCCTCATGCTCTTGTATTTTCCTCTGCAATTCCTCTTGTAACATTTATACCTGAGACTTCAACAATTGATACTCATCAGAGTTTAGTATATCAGTAAGTAACTTTTGTTCCTTCAACAAGCCATCTTGCCTTACTATGAATTTGTACACCTCATCCAACTTTTGCTATATCTCAAATACTTCTGCACTAACTTCAGGATTTGATTGAGACACATATTGTACAAAAACCTTATACACCATAGCTTTTAGCACATGTTCAAATTTTCGTTTTTTAGACAGTTTAAAGCTTCTATCCACCATCTTGGGCTGCTCGATATCTTCTGATACATTAATTGGTGTTTCATGGAAACTCATACCTTTAGAAGTTTCACCCTTCAACTTCTTTACCACCAAAACGACTTCAACTACTTTGTATCCAGCCTTCAATAAATCACAGTATGTTTCATCCAGTTGCTCCTCCCCTCTAACACTATCCCGATCCTTCTTCTTAATCATTTGGGAACCAACCTATTGTTCCTATATGTTGGGCTAGACAACCTCATTTCTATCCACCTTCTGTACAAACTGAAATAACACTGTGAGATATGCTGCTAATCTGCTATTGGGTTGTGTCTTCCGCTTATCCGAAGAGAAAATTTCACTTTACATTCTATCAAATATCCAGTGAGCCCAACTCACACTTTCCCCTTTCTTTGCCCAACATAATGGGGCAAAATTGTCCTTAGACATATAATCGTATTTAACTATAAAGCATAACCTCTTGAGATACCATTTAAGCTATTCTGCGCATGCATAAGAGGCATTTTTCAACATGTGATATTGGTGACCTCTTTCACGAGGACCAAATTCCTTCTTCAATGCCTCCTCAGAACATTTAGGCACAATTGGCTCCTTGAGAATGGATAATTTAAAAACTTCTGCAATTAATTGGGGAGAAAATTTTACCTATCGAGACAATTGCCCTTTAGTTTTTCTGATGATGTCCATTTGACTCTTGGCATAGTAATTAAGTCTCCAGCTTGCCCAAGGTAGTGATACAAACTCGAGCAAAGAAATACATTGTAGCGAGATAACATTCAATGGAGCACTCACGTCTACTTTAAAATGTGTGAAGGGATCCATAAGTGACTATGTTAATTTGCTTGTCGATGTAGGAGTTTGAGTGTCATCTTCTTCTTCCTGCAACAGATTGTCACTCTCTTCTGTGGAAGATACCTTTTCCTGTGTGCTCTGCCCCTCATTTTTGTCATGTCTTTGCTCAGAACTATAGAAGCAAAACTAATATTCTTTCTTTTGCACATGTACCAGCACACTTCAAACACAAGACTCAACTGTGATAGCACGAATCCAACATCAAGTAATCGTATGACACTACTATTCATATACATAACACCATCTTTCCATGATTCATAATGTCGATCGAAAATTTCACACAATGATTTGAATTTTGCCCACAAACCGATGCAATGATTTAAAATATTTTTGCACCTTCCCTTTTCCATTGATAAATTTTCGATGATAAATAATCTGATAGAGCACCATCCATGCCAATAAACACCAATCCAACATTTTCCAAGCGAACAAAGTCCAATTGAGAAAATTCAGAACAAGCAGGATCCGATTGAGTAGCTTCCGACATTCCAAGTTCCTCTACTTCTTGCCAAGTAAAATCTGATTGAGCAAGATCCGAAATAGCAAATTTTGAATGGTATCACCCTAAAACTCAAATTAGCATATGAAGACCAATATAATCTTAAGAAGATACTTAATGTAATCTTAAACCAATAATTTCCCAAAAAACATGTGACCACTGAGAAAAATGTAGACAAATAGGTCTTCTTACTTCTATGATCACTAATGTTGCTAATTTGAGCATCACTTGCATCAAATTAGATGACAATCAATCCATGTGCAGTAGTTTCCCTTGAAATTTCTTCAAACGAAATCCATTAATTGGTTTTTCCATTCTCGTGCCAAATACATAAGCTACCAAAAAAGTCCCTTGACCTAAATCTTGAACAATCTGATAAGGAACCTTATACCTCAAGGTGATCTTTCTTAGATGTGGCCCTAATATAGAGTTGTACACCATCACCCAATCTCCAACCTGAAATATCTTGAATTTTAGATTCATATTGACCCAAGTCTCTCTCCTTCTTTGAATTACCTCATTCATGTATGCACTAACTAAACGATCCTCCTCCAATTGAAGAAGAGACTTACTCCGATGCTTGACCGATAATTTAGGAGATATCTTTTTTGTTGTTACTCTCAAACTTGGGACCACAAACTCCATTGGGACTATTGCTTCTAAGCCATATACCAATCTGAATGGTGTCATTTGTGTTGTTACCTTAAAAGCTGTTCTAAATGACCACAATGTTGAATCTATTAACAAGTCCCAATTTTTGATTGTCATGCACTAATTTTTTAAGAATACATAGCAAAGTCTTATTAGTGCTTTCCACTTGACCATTTTCCTATGGATGATAGGCTGTATACTTTTTGCGCATAATCAAATGTGTTCTTGTTAGCTCTGAAATGAGTTCATTAAGAAATGAGCTTCTCTATCACTTACCAACTCTACTGGGCAACCAAACTTGGTCATGATATTGTGGTAGAGGAACTTTGCAACACTTCTTGCCTTGTTGTCCTTTAGTGCTACTGCTTCCACCCACTTTGTGCAATAATTTGTTGCTACTAAAATATATCTATTCCCGCGTTGAGTAATAGGCTTGATAAGCCCAACAAAATCCATGCCCCATGTTTGAAATGGATCCAATGACAAAACTGGATGATCAGACATTCGATCTGAATTACTTGAATCTGAATTACTTGGTTGGCCTATTTTGTGACAAATAACACATCTTTTGGAAAATTCATGAGCATCTTTTACTACTGTAGGCCACCACAACCCCGCTTGTAAAATCTTTTTACCTATAATATCCCTTGATAACTGTCCACCTACTGCTCGTGAATTCTTGCAACATAGCTAGTTGTTCAAAGTCTGGTACACATCTTCTAATTACTTGATCCACCCTTTTTTTGTACAATGCACGTGCTATGAACAAATAAGACCTACTTTTCAAAGCAAAATTCTTTCTTTGATCAGGTGTAAACTGCTGAGGCAATACTCCATCTATTAAAAATACTAACAATTGGTCATACCAAGAATGAGAGTCAAAAATCTGAGCATCAAATAACTCCGCATCTCAAAAATCATCATTTACTCCTACTAGTGCTTCCCCCAACTCTAATCTACTGAAATAATTGACCATTGCATGCTGTTTACCTAGAGTATGAAAAATGAAAAAATCAAATTCCAATAATAGAAGCATCCATCTTTCCAATCTACCTGTTAATAGAGGCTTTTTGATCAGATATACCAATGCCTGGTGGTCTACATGAAAAACCACTTTATTACCCAACAAATAATGTCCAAATTTATTAAGAGCATATACCATTGCCAATGCTTCATGTTTAGTCATCGGATAATTCCTTTCAGCAGAGCACAACACCCTACTAGCATAGTAAACTAGTCTATACCATCCTCTCTCTTTTTGCTGCATCAACACCACTCCTACTACTACATGCAATGCATCTGTAAATATGTGAGATGGTAAAGACTAATTTGGTGGCTGCAAAATTGGTGTGACAGAAACCATCTTTTTTAATAACTGAAAAGCCTTCTCTTGAGCCTCAACCCATACAAAAGGAACATCTTTCTTTGTTAAATGTGTCAAAGGTAATGAGATATTAGCCAAGTACCTCAAATACCTAGCATGCCACTTGATTTGTCCAACAAATCTCATTACTTCCTTTACATTTATCAGGGTTTTCACTGTCCTAATGGCTTCAATATTCTTGACATCAATAGCCATTCCCTCTTGTGAAATGACATGGCCCAATAAGATACCGCTCTTCTCAGTAATGACACTCTTGAACGGATTCAACACCATTCTGAATTTTCTACATATATCAAAATAAGATTTCAAGTGCGACATGTGTTGTATCTTCTTTCCAAATACTAAGAACTCATCAACAAAAACTTGCATAAAATCCTACGAGTAAGGCTCAAACACTTTATGTGCCACGTAATTAAATGAAGGTGGTCCATTCTTCAATCCAAAACTCATGATTGTGAACACATATGCTCCAAATTCTGTAATAAATGTCGTTTTATGCTGATCCTCATCACCAATGCGAATGTAATTATAGCCAAAAAATCCATCTAAAAAACTATGCATTTCATGTCCAACTATTGCATCCAACACTGCTTCACAGAATGGCATTGGGAAAGGATTTGTAATTGTTCTCACATTTAATTTTCTATAATCCATGCAAATCCTCAACTTCCCATTCTTCTTTGGAACCACAACGATGGGAGATAACCATGTTACTTAATTAACTGGTTTGATGAATCCAACTACCAATAACTTGTCGATTTCCTCCTTAACCTATTTTGCAAAATTAGGATTCATTCTGTACCTTTGCTGCACGATCGGAACTACATCTGTTTTTAAATTAATTCTATGTTGATGTAAACCTAGGTCTATGCCTTTCACTTGTGTCCCAAGCAAACACATCAACATACTCCTTTAACAAAAAAATTAGATCTTCTAAGGACTGACCTTCCACTTCTTTACTTACTCGCACCATTTTTGGTTCAACATCAGTTCCCAAATTAACTTCTTGAAATTCATCTTCCTTTACTGTACCCGAGCTTGCATAATTTTGTTCATATATTTTTTTCACCTAGATTAATTACCTCCTTTTCTTGCTGCACCAACTTCTGCTGAGTTAGAATTTCTAGATTTTGCTCAAACATCTGTCTTAGCTGTGTGCCTTCCAATGTGTCACCTACAACTGGTTCACTTTTTTTCTCCAACAGATCCTCATCTTTTGATAAAACTCCTTCCACATCTACCTGCAATAGTGGTACCATTGTTGGATTTGCCTTCAAAAATTCCTCCTCGTCATCATCTTCTATCTCATCTACTAAACTAATGGTCTACACCATCAATGGTTTCTCTCTTATCGACATATTCCTTCTTCCTTTCATTGGTATTGTGACCTACTTTTTACCTTTCATGATCACAATCACATTTGAACCCCAATCTTGCTTTACTTTAGCCAACCTAAACCAAGGTCTACCTAACAAAATTTCATATGGATAGGTAGATTCAAACATTCAAATTATGATAAAATTAACCATGAATGTCATCCTTGCAATAATTATCTGCTTCTACTTTAGAATGCCCAAACGTTGGAATCTCCTTTGATCTGCCATCTTCACTTGAAAATGTGCTGGAGCCAAAGCCCCATTCCCCATTTCCTAAAAAATATGCTCAAGTAATATGTTCACTCCTGAGCCACCATCAACATCATCAAATCCCCTTTGTTTATATTGTGCCTGAATTACTGACACAACAAAGTCCACATCAGCTGGATCAATACTATTAGCTAATGTTGAAGGTACCTGCATATTTCTTGGCTCTAACCATTGTGCAAAAAGCTTCTTTAACAATTTTTCTCTGAAACGTGGCACTAATGACAATAACTGATCCAAAGATAACGGCAAAGGAGAATTAATTATTACCTCAAACCAATCATTGTCCAACTCTTGCTTGGTCTTCATTATATCATTCTTCTTTGTTCTATATATAGATGTTCCATCATCATCTTCTTGGGATAAAATCTAAAATTGTACTTGCTTTTGCTAATCTTGCTAGATTCGTTTCTGCATTTGGTCCCGAATCTGAGCAAAGCGCATTGCTTACAATCACAATTCCATTGATTTCATGATGATGATTTCAAGTTTATGATGTACTTCCACCTAGATCATTACAAAATTCTTGATCTAATAAATCTATTACTATGACATTCGCCTAAGCAGCTTGTTGAGCATATTGCTGTTGCTACCCTTGCTGGTTATTCTGATTATAATGAACAATCGGTATACTCCTTTCCTCTCTGTGTTTAACCCACAAAGTACAATTAGGCCAAATCCAATGATCTAGTGTAGAGCAATATCCACATGGTATCACTCTAGGTGGTCTTCCCTGTTGATTCCCTTGTTGGTTACCTTGGTAATTTCCTTGCTGGTTCCCCTGATCTCTCCATGGAGGTCTTCCTTGCTATTGCCTTTGAAAACCACCATGTCCTTGAACTGGAATGGTGTGATTTGTGGCAACTTCATTATTATTCCTACTGTCCTATCTTGAATTTTGTCCTCGATGCTTTGGGTTATACCAACACTAACTTCTCGTATGTCCTTCTTTATCACAAATTTCACAATTTTTTTTTTCCTTGGGAGCTATTATTGAATATCCATGTTTCTTTAGTCTACTAATTAGAGCTTCCTCTTTACTTTGCTTACCTTTGTGTTTGCGATGTCTTGTTACCGCAACCTCTTCATCTTCACTCCCTGATTCTGAATCAATCATCCCTTTATCTAACTACGATTTTGAATTGGATTCAACATTTGAACTGGAGTCACTATGCTTCTTTTTAGAACTGCCAAATCTCCTTTCTACTCTTGCAGCTGCTAACACTAACACATCAAAACTGTTAGCCATATCCAGACTTGCCACTGCATGCCTAATGCTGCTCCTTAATCCTTTTAGTAAGTAACTTGCCAACATCTCATCAGTAGGTCTCTCGTCGCCTTGTAATCTTTCCATTAAAATTCTAAATTTCTGAGCATAATCTTCCAGCTTCCACTAACATGTTCTTTTGTCTAATTGCTCTCAACTTCCTCAAAACATCCGAAGGAGTTTTTTTCTTTCCTAAATCTTTGTAAAAGTGCTAATTTTAATGCATCATAAGTAGCAAAATGAGCGACACCGTATTGACTGAACCAACTCATTGCTCTTCCTTCCAATGTAGGTGTGAATTGCTGTAGTTTTACTACATCACCATATGTTGCTAGATATCCATTTGTCATCTGTTTTATTTCAAATTGAGCAATGTAACATTCTGCTTCCTCCTTTGAACCTCCTCTAAAATGTGTTTCTTCCAGTTTGGGGTTTGGAGGTGGTTGGATCATGGGCACTAGCTAAGGTGTACACCTAGTTCTTTGCGTGGTTCTTCCTCCAAGTGGGTCAAATTGGAGTCGCCTTCTAACTCATACAACCGCTTCTATCAGGATCAACGCTCCTAATAATCCGGCCACCAGCCTTGCTTCTACTGCACCTATTTCTGCTTCCTCCTCTTCAGATTCCAGGTTAGAACCCTCTTGTGCTTTTTACTAATCATAAAGCTCAAAAGATGAATCCACGTTACCGCTTGTGCTTGCGCTCTTGTGTAGTAAACTTTACTAAATCTTCCTCTTCATCCCATCGTGCATCTCTTGCTTCTTTAACAAATGCACTAGGATTGCCAAATGTGCTGGGGTTCAAAAACACATAACTACTGACTCAAACAATTTACTCTCATGAACAAATCATCGAAAAGAAACCTTCCCACATACAAATCAATTAATCAAGTATCGAATTTCAGTTTTACCACACATAGATAACTATAATGCAAGTATAGAACATTTATGCTCAAAACAAGAAACAATACCGCCTGTGCAAAATAAATGAGAAAGAAATACTTCATGAATGTCTTTGAAATACAAAAAGTTAGACTAACAGAAGAGCAATACAGCTTCTACTTAATTGAAGTCATCAGGTCTGATCACTTTCAGCCTGTGCAATTACAAGAACAAAGACTTTTTCACTTCTCTCGTTTTTTGTCCTTCTCGCAAGACGCTTCCTCTACCCTTACATCTCCTTGCAAACAAGATTACAACAATCATATCACATGAGATTCCCCTTAACTAACTTATAAATTTTTCTTTTTAAATATCCGATTGACCAAAAATACGGATTCAACAAACTTTGAGTCTCCAACATCAAAGTTAGCAACTTTCCAACTAACCACTTTAACTTCCAATTAATCACCCCTCAACAGAGAACCTCTGCATGTGTCTCACATCCACCTGATAGATATGATCCAACTTTAGATTTTCTTATGCTAATAGATGCTAGTGAGCCTTCTTGCTACAAAGAGGCTATGTAGACAGAGGATCATCTCAAGTAGGAGCATGCCATGAAGAGTGAGTTGGAGTCTATTCACAAGAATGGTACTTAGGGATTTATTAGCTTTTCCAAAGGGCATGAAATCTTTACCATATAAATGGGTATATAAGCTAAAGTTCAAATCTTCTCTCTAGTGGTCAAGATGACTACTGTGTGAATGTTGCTTGGGTTTGTTGCAATGGAGGACTTAGATCTAGTCCAACTGGATGTGAAAATTGCTTTCTTGCCTGGAGATCTTATAGATGAGATCTATATTGAACAACCAGAGGGTTACATAGTTCCTAGAAAAGAAAGTCTAGTTTGTAAGCTCAAGAAGAGCTTATATGGAATCAAATAGTCCCCTAAACAATGGTACCAACAGTTTGATGATTTTATGAAGTCTCAAGGTTATTCTCGAAGCAATGAGGATCATTGTCTCTACACAAAGAGATGCTCAGATGGCAGCTTGATATTCTTGATACTTTATGTCGATGATGTGTTGATTGCTAGAAAGTCCTCTTACGAATCATCAATTCTAAAAAAGAAGTTGAATGAGACATTTGATATGAAGGAATTTGGGGATGCCAGAAATATTATTGGCATGTGCATTACTCGTGATAGGAGTAACATATGGATATACTTGTCTCAAAGTGAGTACATATCCAAAGTACTTCACAGGTTCAATATGCAGGGTAGAAAGGCATTGAGTACACCTTTACCCACATATGTGAAATTGAGAAAGGATGATTGCCCCAAATCAGATGAGAAAAAGGAATTCATGACCAAAATTCCTTATCAGTCTACTGTTGGTAGTCTCATGCATGCTATGGTAGCTACAAGACTAGACATTGCATTTGCAGTGTGAGTTGTGAGCAAATATATGTCTAATCTTGGCGAACAACATTGGTAAGTGGTCAAGATGATTTTGAGATATCTGAGCGGCACTAAGGACAAGTGTCTATGCTTAGGTAGAGGGGAAGCATCCATTATTGATTACACAGATTTTGACTATGCTGGTTGTGTAGACAATCACAAGTCTACATTAGGGTACATTTTTCATTTTGTTGGAGGTGCTACCTCTTGGAGATCCCCTCTTCAAGAATGTACAAATATTTCCACCATAGAAGCAAAGTATGTTGCAGCAAGTGAGGCATGTAAGCAAACATTGTGGCTTTCTCGTCTTGCTTATGATATGGGTTTACCTCAGCATGTGCCTCATTTTCTTAGTGATGGTCAGAGTGACATTGCTTTGGCTAAGAATCGAGTCTATCATGCAAAGACCAAGCACATTGAGGTGAGGTATCACTTCATTATAGATTGCTTGGCCACTGAGCACATTATTCTTGAGAGGATCATACTCAAGATAATGTTGTAGATGCTTTGACTAAAGCTCTACCAGAGGATAGCTTTCGACATTGTTTTCACTTGATAGAGGTTACTTGATTCATGATCTTACACACTCACTTGTATACTATGTAACATGCCCATTAGGGGGGAGGTATAGTTTGTATACTTACACTTAGGTATTCTTTATCATTCTTCATTTTTCTCCCATAGTTACTTTGGCCATTTTGGCATTTAGTGGGAGATTGTCAACTTTAGTGTCCATGTGAAAGACCAAATGACCACCGAATACTTTTGTATATGTTCATTAATAACAGATATGGTGGCTTGGTCAACCATAGACTGTATGTTCGATTGCATTTGTAACACTTAAGAGGTCTTTGTTCATGCTCCCTGTGTACTGTGTTTTTTGCATATTATGTAGCCTCTATGCAGAGTACCATGTGTGGTGCCTGGATCTCGATTTTCTTCTCAAAGGATATTGTCATGGAGCTAGCACTATGGTGATATACATTCTTAGTTCTTGGGTTCTCTCTTTTTCTCAATCGAGCTGATTGTCTCTCCTTTTAAGCTTGTCTACTTCTCATAAGATCGTCTTGCTTGGATATGAAAGATTCCTCAAGTTCGACAACCTTTTTCTTCCATTCATTGAGCTGTTTTCCATGTTGAGTCTTCAACATTAGGAGAAAAAATGAACCCTACATGGGGCTTGTAAGGATCCCTAATTTTTAGGGATTAAGCTTAATTTTGTTCTTATTGAACGGAACAAAGTGCATTTAATAGGGAACTTTTTAGTAGGCTAGAGTAGGCTTTTTTTAGGCTTTACTAGGCCCCTCTCTTTCTTCTTCTAGAGAGAGAGAGAGAGCAAGAGAATCTACTTTCCACATCATCAAACTATTGCATGTATTTGAATAAAAAAACGATTTTTTTTTAAATTCTCATTTTCAATGTATATTTACTCAAAAGGGCCCATTATTTAATATATATGTCAGAAGTCACTTTTTTTAAAACTCATTTTTAAAGTTTCTTTTAGAAAAAGTATAATTTTCATGCTCCCTCCAAAAGTAAGTGCCACATCATCAAATCTCTGACTATGCTTCCCCAAAAAATGTTTTTTTTTTCAAATTTTATCATTTTCAGCCATACATAGTGGAAAAATACACTTTAACCCATACACATACAAGAAAACATATCTTTTGAGCAAAACATATGCTTTAGAGTCCTTTCCAACTAGGTTTCCACTTTGTTTTTGATATTCTTGGTCATTAGCAAAAATGGTGTTTGTATATATTACAAACTTCACACTAGAACATCCTCATGCTCCTACATCAATAAGTATCCATGTTTGTGTGCCTAGAGAGTTTGCTCCAAATACACAATGTAAAAATGATGTCAATTCTCAAAATGAACGTCGTGGAGCTAGAGAAAAGAGTATTGATCTTTGGACTCATGGTTCACTATATCTTCCTGATCCAATATCCTCTTACTATCCAACATTCCATAACCTTTCAAATTTACTTCAGTTCATTGGTGCAAGTGAATATGGAATATTAGGTTACTACAAGCGATTATCTACACATTCACATGCTACTGCTAAGTATTGGTTACAACAATATCAACTCCATCATGTGAGGGTGGTCACTTTAGAAAGCATAAGCATATCTTTACAAAAACAACTTGCAGATTTTGAACAGGATATGAAAACAAAGGAAAGTACAATTGCAAAGTTAAATGCCAATCTCCTTCAATTGAAAGAGACTCCACTTGGTATGAGATATAGGAAAAGAGCATTGTCATCCTTTGAAGCTCTTTCAATAGGTGGCAGAGCATGCAAATGGCATATATATGCAACAAGGTGAGTGTTTATTTTACTTTTATATGTCTTAATGAAGGTTTGTACTGGAATCTTTCATTGTGTAGGTCATTTATTCAAGACATAAGTGCTTCATCAACAACACAAGACCAGTTCAAGCTAATGAATATTTGTGGAAACAGCAAAGAAATCACTTTTGCTATAGACACACCCATAGGAAAGTGCATTAGAGTTCTTGTTGAAGTTGAGTTTTCAGAGAACTTAAAAAACCCTATCAAAGTGAAAGATGTGCAGAGAATATGTGATGAATGTTGGAGTTTGAGGTCTACAGATGCACACGAATAGCACAAGGAAGAAGAAGAAGAAGCTTGGAGGACAACACACAATACTGAATGTATGACCACTAGAATGTACAAAGATAAGTGACATGTTAGGGCAATACGCATATATACAAGCTAGGGGAAAAAAACCTCCTAAAGAGGGAAAAAAGTACCTCGACAGTCCTAGTGTGTTCACACACATAACTACCTAAAAATATCAACAAATCCCCCCCTGGGCGTGATGCGGTGAACAAGGAGCTAGCAATCATGTATAAGAAAGTGCTAAGCTATGTGGAATCAATCCACAAAAGGAATGTTGGAGTTAAATGTCTACGGAAGCACGAGAAGACAAAGGAAGAAGAAGAAGCTTGGAGCACAATACACAATACTTAATGTATTACCACTAGAATGTACAAAGATAAGTAGCCTGTTAGGCAATAGGTGTATATACAAGCCAGGGCAAAAAAACCTCCTAAAAAGGGAAAAAAGTGCCCCGACGATCGTAGAGTGTTCACACACATCACTACCTAAATATATCAACAAACCCCCCCAAGGAGTGATGCAGTGAACAAGGAGCTAGCACTCATGTATAAGGAAGTGCCAAGCTATGTGGAATCAATCCACAAAAGGAAGTAAGCCCAAAGCTTTGTGGAAAGCTTCAAACTTCTCCCTAGGCATAGCCTTCATAAAAAGGTCTACAATGTTCTCCTGCGTGGGCACATATGCCAAGATGATCTCCTCAGCAGAGAACCTCTCCCTGACATAATGATAATGCACCTCAATGTGCTTAGTGTGAGCATGGAACACAGGGTTCCTCACAACTGCTAATGCGCTCTGATTGTTAGTGAAGATGGTGGTGGCAAAAGACTGACCGACACCCAAATCAACCATAAGGCATCTGAGCCACACACACTCAACAATCACTATGAAAGCTGCCCTATACTCAACCTCACAACTGGAAGTGGCCACAGTAGACTGTGTCTTGCTCGACCAAGATATACATGAGCTACCAAGCATGAAGAAAAATCCATTGGTGGACACACGAGTTTCATAACAACTAGCCCAATCACTGTCAAAAAAGCATGCAAATCTAGCGGTAGTGATCCCCCCTTGGGATAAAACAATCAAAGTATCCGGGTACCACTCAAGTAGCCAAAGATGTGCTTAACCGCTTGCCAATGCTTGACACGTGGGCAATGCATAAACCTCCTCATCTGTGAGAGAGCAAACTGAATATCTGGCCGAGTACTGCATAAGTAAATCAAGCATCCAACAACCTACTGATAGAGAACAACATCAAATGCATCTCCAACATCCTGAAGACTCAATCGTAAACCTATCTCCATAGGAGTGGTAATAGGCTTACAATCTTCAAGGCGAAAACACTGCAATAATGTGTCAATATATTTTGTTCGGCACAAAGCCATTCCACCATCAACTTGCATAAACTGAATGCCCAAATAGTGATGCAAATGACCCAAATCACACATCTCAAATGAGGCATGCAAATCAGCCTTAAAATCAGCAATATGCATGTCATGAGGACCAGTGAGCAGCATGTCATCAACATATACCACAATGATCAGAAGCACATCATTAGCAAGCTTAACATATAAGGTGCTTTCAGTTGAACTATTCTCAAAACCATGTGCAATGAGATAATCATGTATCTTTTCATACCAAGCACGTGGTGCTTGCTTTAAACCATATAATGCCTTCTTTGACATGCACACCTGGTTTTCATGCACTTTCTACACAAATCCACGAGGCTGAAAAACATACACTTCTTCATGCAAATCACCATTCAAAAATGTTGTTTTAATGTCCAACTCATGTACATTCCAACCATGATGAGCTGCAAGTGTAGAGACCCTATGAACACTAGTCATTCGGCAAGTAGGAGCAAATGTTTCATCAAAATCAATGCCTCTTTCCTATGCATAACCCTTTGCGACAAGCCTAGCCTTAACTGTTCCATGAGGTTTATGCTTCAGCTTGTATACCCACTTAGACCCAATGGCCTTCTTGCCAAGAGGCAAGTCACATAAAGACCATGTACCATTTTTCATGATAGCATCATACTCAGACTGCATTGCAACCATCGAATGTGCTGAATTTTGTGCATCATTAAACAAAATAGGTGCAATTTCATCACAGAGACTAGAGGTAGCATAATCTCATGCAATAGAGGCACTATGAGAGCCTAAAGGAGTACGATATGATAGAGGTGCATCTAATTTGCTGTCACACAAGGTCTGTACCAGCCATTTTGGCATAGTTTTGGCCTGCTTAATATCAACTCTCTCATCAACAAGTGCATCATGTAAATCTGCATCATAAATGGAATGATCTACATCATCACATGAAACCTGCAAAGGATGAGAAGTTGCCTCATTAGGACCAGCACTAGACTTTCCACCTGTAAAAAGAGGGAACAAAGTATCATACATGTCTTTGGAGCTAACATATCTCTCCTTAGTACATGAGAGCAATAGCTGAATAGCATCTTCCACGAAAACAACATCACGGCTAACCAAAATGCTTTTAGTCTGTGGATGATATAGACGACAACCTTTACTTTCAGAACTATACCCAACAGAAATACATTTTACTCCTTTATCATCCAATTTTCTGTGACGTTGTTCAGACACTAGTGAATATGCGAGACAACAAAAAACATGTAGATGAGCAACAAATGGCTTGTGAACATGCCAAGCCTCATATGGAGTGATAGGCTACAACGCTTTAGTGGGACACCTATTCAGTACATATGCTGCACACATAATAGCCTCAACCCAGAAACTATGTGGTAAAGCTTGACTCTTGACCATACATCTCGACATCTCCATGAGTGAACTATTCGTTCATTCAACAACTCCATTCTATTGAGGTGTATACGGCACTCTACACTGATGTTTTATCCCATGTTTAGCCAGAAATGCATTAAAGTCACAAGACATATATTCCCCCTCTCGATCAAAACGGAGGGTGCCCATTTTACATGCTGACAGATTTTCAGCCAAAACTAGAAACTGTTTGAAACACATAAACACTTCCGACTTTGCCTTCAATGGATATACCCATGCATGCCTGGAAAAATCATCGATGAAAGTCACAAAGTAAAGATAGTTCCCAAAAGAAGGTGTCTGCATAGGACCACAGACATCACTATGTACAAGCTACAATTTCTAAGTAGCCCGGAATGAACCATCTTTTGGAAAGGAAGAATGCTGCATTTTGCCCAAAATACAGCCTTCACATACATGTTCACTGGGTGCCTCAAGTTTGGGCAAAGAGGACACCATTTCAAATTTCTGCAGGCGTAGCAAACTAGCAAAATTTAGATGAAAAAAGCATGCATGCCAAAGCTTTGCATCTGACATAGCCTGAGAATCATGTACTGCACATGCCAAATCATTTACAAATCTTTCATAGTTTATGAGCTTATACAACCCAGGACATAAAATGCTAGAAGCAATAATGATGTTTCCATTTGACAGATCATGAATTGTACATCTGCCGTTAACAAATTTCACAACCAAGCCAATCTTGGCTAATGAAGAAACTGATAACAGATTTTTCTTGATCCCTGACACAAACAAAGCATCTGACAAAGTGAAAGAAGTACCATCATCAGTGGTCAAATTGATCTTACCAACTCCCATAACAGGATAAGAGGAGTTGTTGGTGCATGTAACAGTATTCCCTATAGGGGGAGGCTTGAGTGAAGAGAATAAATTGTGTTGCGAGGTAATATGTTTGGTCGCCCCACTATCAAAGTACCAAACACCTGACTCTACTACAGACATGCACTGCTCATGAGAAGATGGGTCAAAACTGCAAATAGTGCCCATTCTTCTCCCTACACAAGATTAGTAGACTCTGTGTCTTGCTTCTTCGAATGTGCAACATTTGCTGATTTCTGCTTACTATTAGAAGAGCTCCATTTACATTTGCCCTTCTCACTAGCCAGGAAAGCTTGATCTACAACACACATAATAGACATGTTCTACCTAGACTGGTCTTCCTGCAAAAGAAGAGAGACTAACTCCTCAAATGACAAGGCATTTGGATTGCCTTTCAGCATCATATGAAGAGTTGAAGAAAAACTTTGATATGAGTTAGGAAGACCATTCAGAACGGTCTACACAAGTGAGCTATCTAGTATAACTTCATCAACAGAAATCAACTATTCTTTCAAATCCTTGATCTTTGTGAGAAAACTATCCATAGAATCACCTTTATTCATGTCCTCACTCTCCAATTGTTTTGGGAGGTAAGCAACATGAGCCTCATTCCTAGCCTCGTGCAATATGGTAAGTGTATCCCAAGCATCCTTAGCTATTTTGCAAGAGAGAATGTGAGGAATAATGGCACGTTTGATAGACAAAGCTATCAATGCATTTGCCTGAGCATCTCTGCCAACCCAATGAATTTTCTCTATAGAATATCATTATCTTCGACACCATCTCCATCAACTCCAACACCTGTATTTGTAGTACCTATATTTGGAGGTGTAACATGACGCCTTTCAATAATTTGCGCAATATTCCATAGTCCTTTTGCGACCAATACATGATGCATCATATAAGCCCATAATGGATAGTTGGTACCATCCAACTTATCCTCAACAGCCAACATACGGAATACATCACTGCTTTCGGCCATGGCCGGTGACTAAAATAACTTGATGCAAAAAATTGACTATATCTCAAAAAGTTGAACAGAACTGCCTAGACAAATTCTGCTAAACCTGTAATAGACTTCAAGATGATTATACAGGCAAACCGAAACTGGTATATACCGTTGGCACAAAAAGGCAAAATAGCCTACACAAGCACTATGATAGTGCGTTCGGAGGCTGAAATGAGCTCAGATTTTGTGTGATTGTGAGACTGCAATCGGAGAGGTATAGACAATGCCCTCGATGAAGCGGCAACCTCCTTTGATACCAATTGTTGGAGTTAGAAGTCTGCAAAGGCACGAGAACATCACAAGGAAGAAGAAGAAGCTTGGAGCACAACACACAATACTTAATGTATTACCACTAGAATGTACAAAGATAAGTAGCCCGTTCAGGCAATAGGGGTATATACAAGGGGGGGGAACCTCTTAAAGAGGGAAAAGAGTGCCCAGACAATCATAGAGTGTTCACACACATCACTGCCTAAATATGTCAACAAGGAACTAAGCCCAAATCTTTACGGAAAGCTTCAAAGTTCTCCTTAGGCAAAGCCTTCATCAAAAGGTTTGCAATGTTCTCTTGTCTAGGCACATATGCCAAGCTAATCTCTCTAGCAGAGAACCTCTCCCTGACATAATGATAATGCACCTCAATGTGCTTAGTGCGAGCATGGAACACAAGGTTCCTTGCAACCGTCAATGTGCTTTGACAGTTAGTGAAGATGATGGTGGCAGAAGACTGACCAACACCCAAATCAGCCATAAGGTGTTTGAGAGACACACACTTGATAGTCATTGTGAAAGCTGCCCTATACTCAGCCTCGCAACTAGAAGTGGCCGCAATAGGCTTCTTCTTGCTCAACCAAGATATACATGAGCTACCAAGCATGAAGCAAAAACCACTAGTGGACACACAAGTGCCATAACAACCAACCCAATTAGAGTAAAAAAAAGCATGTAAATATGGCGGTAGTGACCCCCCCTTGGGATAAAACAACCCAAGTAGTTGGGTACCACTCAAGTAGAGAAAGATGCACTTAATCACCTGCCAATGCTTGACACTTGGGCAATGCATAAACCTACTCATTTGTGAGCCAACAAACTCAATATCTGGCCAAGTAATGCATAAGTAAATCAAGCATCCAATATATTGCTTATAGAGAACAACATCAAATGCATCTCCAGCATCATGAAGACTCAATCATAAACCTGTCTCCATAGGAGTGGCAATAGGTTTGCGGTCTTCAAGGCCAAAACATTGCAATAATGTGTCAATATATTTTGTTTGACATGAAGTTATTTTTCCATCAACTTACATAAACTAAATGCCTAAATAATGATGCAAATGCCCCAATTCAAACATCTCAAATAAGGCATGCAAATCAGCCTTAAAATCAGCAATATGCTTCTCATGAGGACTAGTGAGTAGCATATCATCAACATAAACAACAATGATCAGAAGCACATCATTTGCACACTTATCATATAAGGTTCTATAAGTTGGACTGTTCTCAAAACCATGTGCAATCAGATAGGCATGTATCTTTTCATACCAAGCACATGTTGCTTGCTTTAAACCATATAATGCCTTCTTTAACCTGCACACCTGGTTTCCATGCCCTCTCTGCATAAAGCCACAATGCTAAAAAACATACACTTCTTCATGCAAATCACCATTCAAAAATGTAGTTTTAAGGTCCAACTGAAGTACATTCCAACCATGATGAGCTGCAAGTGCGCAGATGCTAGGAACCGTAGTCATTTGGCATGTAGGCGCAAAGATCTTGATAAGTTGCCTCATTAGGACCAACACTAGACTATCCATCTATAAAAAGAGGCAGCAAAGTATCATACATATCTTTGGAGCTAACAAATGTGTCCTTAGTACATGAAAGTAATGACTGCGTAGCATCTTCCACAAAAACAACATCATGGTTAACCAAAATGTGTTTAGTCTATGGAAGATACAGAGGATAGCCTTTGCTTTCAGAACTGTAGCCAACAAAAATATATTTCATTGCTTTATAATCCAATTTCCTGCATTGCTGTTCAAGTACTAATGCATATGCCAGAGAACAAAAAACATGAAAGTGAGGAACAGATGGCTTGCGACCATGCCAAGCCTCATATGGAGTGATAGATTGCAATGTTTTATTGGGACACTTGTTAAATACATATGTTGCACACATAACAACCTCAAGCTAGAAACTATGTGGTAAAACCTAAATCTTGACCATACACATCGCCATCTCGATGAGTGACCTATTCTTCTATTCAACAACTGCATTTTTTTGAGGTGTATATGGCACTATACACTGATGTTTTATCCCATGTTTAGCCATAAATGTAGTAAAGTTAGAAGACATATATTCCCCCCCTCGATCAGAACGGAGGGTGCCCATTTTACATGTTGACATATTTTTAGATAAAACCAAAAACTGTTTGAAGCACATAAACACTTTGGAATTTGCTTTTAATGGACATACCCATGCATGCTTGGAAAAATCATCAATGAAAATCACGAAGTAAAGATAGGTTCCAAAAAAGGGTGTCTGCATAGGTCTACAGACATGACTGTGAACAAGCTGCAATTCTTTAGTAGCTCGAACGGAACCATCTTTTGGAAAGGAGGAACACCAATTTTGCCCAAAATATAACTTTCACAGACATGTTTACTAGGTGCCTGAAGTTTGGGCAAAGCGAAGACCATTTTAGATTTCTACAGGTGTAGCAAACTAGAAAAATTCAGATGACCAAAGTGTGCATGCCAAACCTTTGCATCTGATATAGCCTGAGAATCATGTACTACACATGCTAAATCATTCACAGTTTTATAGTCTATGAGCTTGTACAACTCACGACATAAAATGCCAGAAGCAATAATCACATTGCCATTTGATAGATCATGAACCGTACATGTGTCATCAACAAATTTCACAACCAAGCCAATGTTGGCTAAAGCTGAAATTGATAACAGATTCTTCTTGATCCCTAGCACAAATAACGCATCCAACAATGTAAAAGAACTACCATCAATAGTATTTAGAATGATCTTACCAAATCCCATGACAGTATAAGAGGAGTTGTTGGCACATGTGACATTATTCCTTGTAGGGGTAGGCTTGAGTGAAGTGAAGAAACTGCACTGTGAGGTAATATGTTTGGTTGCCCCACTATCAAAGTACCAAACATCTAAGTCTACTACAAACATATACTGTTCAAGAAAAGATGGATCAAAACTGCAAACAATAGTAAACACCCATTGTTCATTCTACACTAGATTAGCAGACTGTGTTTTGGGTGCAGAGGTCTCTGCAACAACCATTCTAGCCTCTTTTTTCTTTGCCTCTTTTGTAGCCAGTTTTGGAAAATTTTTTGTGACATGATCATTTTCTTTATAGAACTTGCAAAAAAAATTGTGCTTTTCAGTTTTGTTGTCGTCTCTGTCATCCTTCTTTGATTGTGTAGAATTAGCAAATTTTTGCTTACTAGTAGAAGAGCTCCATTTACCTTTGCCCTTCTGACTAGCCAGGAAAGCTTGATCTGCAACACGCGTAATGGACCTGCTCTACCTATAATGATCTTCCTACAACACAACAGAGACTAACTCCTCAAATATCAAGGCATTTGGATTGCCTTTCATCATCAAATGAAGAGTAGAAGCAAAACTTTGGTATGAATTGGGAAGACCATTTAGAACAATTTGCACAAGTGAACTGCCAGGCAAGACCATCAACAAAAATCAACTGTTCTTTCAAATCTTTGATCTTTGTTAGAAAACTATCCAGGAAATCACCTTCATTCATGTGCTCACTCTCCAACAGGTTTTAGAGGTAAGCAACACGAGTCTCATTCCTTGCCTGGTACAAAGTGGTAAGTGAATCCTAAGCATCCTTAGCTATTCTGCAAGAATGAATGTGAGGAATATAATGGCACGTTTGAGAGAAAAGGCTATCAATGCATGTGCTTGAGCATCTCTCCCATCCCAACAAATTTGCTATATAGTAGGTGCAACAGAAACCACAACACGAATAGGAATCTGTAGAATATCACCATCTTCGATGCCATCTGCATCAGCTTCAATACCTATATTTGCACATGTAATATGATGTTTTTCAACATCCTAAACAATATTCCATAGTTCTTTTGCAACCAGTACATGACGCATCATATAAGCCCATAATAGGTAATTCGTACCATCCAACTTATCCTCAGTAGCCAACATATGGAATACATCACTGCTTTTAGCCTTGGCCACTGACTAAAATACCCTGATGCAAAAAATCAATTGTATCTCAAAAAGTTGAACATAAATACCCTATCAAGTTTTGCTAAACATATAGCAGACTTTGAGACACTTATATTGGTGAATCGAAACATGTATATATCTTTGGCACAAAAAGAAGAAATAGCCTGCACAAGCACTGTGATAGTGCATTCGGAGGCCAAAATGAGCTCAGATTGCAATTTTGACACAACACAACAAAGCTATTTTGATCTCTTAATCACCATGCTCACCAAATTTCATGCGATTTTGAGATGAAGCAGCAACCTACTATGATACCAATTGTTGGAGTTTGAAGTCTACAGAAGCACACAAACATCACAAGGAAGAAGAAGAAGCTTGGAGCACAACACAGAATACTGAATGTATTACCACTAGAATGTAAAAAGATAAGTGACTCGTTAGGGCAATAGGCATATATACAAGCGGGGGGAAAAAACCTCCTAAAGAGGGAAAAAAGTACCACGATAGTCCTAGTGTGTTCACACACATCACTACCTAAATATATCAATAACAAAGTGGGCATCAGTAGAAATGGGTATACTGCAATGTAAACCCTTCTGAGGCAAGCCTTACAAGCAGAAGGTGTTTCTCAAAGTATTTTTCCATGCCCATATAAAGTGTTTATCAAGAAAAAAAACTTCTAATTAGGATGTGACTCGTACTATTGGACAATATTTATTCATAAAAGACACTATGCCTACCTCAATTTATCATCCAAATATTCCCAAGAAGCAATCAAAGATCTGATCTACACAAGGATTTACTTACACTAAATTCAACAATATATTTCTGGATCTTCAGAAGCTTCAACAAGCAATGGTTCACTTTTATAGTTCAACAATCAAAGGTACCCCTACTACATTTTATTTGGTGCTAAAGTTTTACTGCATTCTAGTGCTAAATTAAGGTAATGTTTCCTCTTTTGTGTAGACTATAATGATAAGTTAAAGTTCATACTAAAGTTTGATGAGAGCCAAATTATAAAGGTTCGATGATTGGAAAGGTTGAGTGTGATGCTGATGAATGAAGTTATGGACCATGCAATGAGTGATAAAACTTTAGGATCCGCTTCCCATTTTATTTACACTGTGCAATCAGAGAGAGATATTTGGTGGTTAGGTGCTATAGAAGTTTCGAAAGAAACAAACAATGTTATTTTGTGGATTTTTAATAGGACTCCATGGATTACAGAAGTAATCTCTTCTCAAATACATGAAAAAAGGCTTTTTGTAGATGATATAAGTGATTTTGAGGTAGAATGGCATTTGGGGGGAGAACTTAAGAGTATAAAATGCATGGTAGGTTGTAAACAAGGAGCATCTTCTCTCTATCCTTGCCCATATTGTACACAAGGTTACAAAGGATCTAAGAGACATTCTAAACCTACAAGGGCATTGATGAGAGTTGATGATTCTGAAGAAATTGATGACACATACTCATTGAAGCATAGGGAATGGGAGATATAACTTTTGAGATGTCCAATATTAGAAGAACCCACTCGTGATAAAATAAGCAATGATTGGAACCCCATTATTCCATTTCCATTAGTCAATGTTCACTTTTGTACTTTTAATGCATTCATGAGGATCTTTGATAGGCTTTTGAAGCTCCATGTCGAATATGCATTTCCAATGAAACCACTAGAGAGGTCTACAATAGAAATCCAAAAAATAGAAGATCTTCTAAATTCTATTGGTTGTCATGGTGGCCATGTATCTTTAGTTGTTAAGAAGTATGGTGAGTCTCAAGAGATTTTAGAAAACATTTCAATGGTTGGGAAGAAGGCAAGATGTTTATTTAAAAGAGATGTGAATAGTCAAGATGACGGGAAATTGGAGCTTTGGAAAGACCTCTGTTCAATTCCGATAGACAATGACAATGAGGTTGATCTCATTAATAAGCGAAAGAAGGTTTGGTCATCGTTAGATAAGGTGGTCTACTGCAATCAAACTATTTAGAAGAAATGTTCAACTGGTTTTTACGTACGACATTCACTATAAAATATGCAATGGAACTAACATGTGAGTCACGAATATCAAAGATTTCCAGAAAGATACAACATCATATTACAAGAGAGAAGTGGATGTCATCATTAGGACTGCTACATCACACCCGATGGCGTGCATAAAGAGTCCACAAGGGTTCTGCTTGGAAATAGTTTCCCTACTCTCAAAATGCATTATTTCTTATCAAAAACTTTTTCATGGTTTTTATAACTTTTTTCTCTTCCTATAAATTTTCAATGTTTTTTGAATATTCTTTTAATGTTTTAAAACTAATTTTTATCCATTTCAATGTGCGTAGGTGTCCTTCTTCATTTTACCACTTTACAACCTAAGAGAATGGAATGCACAAAGTAGATTGCTAGAAAGGATTGTGTCATCTACCCTAGCCATGTGCAAGGTACTCAGTGCCCACCATGAATGACACCCCACAAGAAGCATCGAACCACAAGCCACTCTTCTAGACAAAACGCGGGTGCATGGACACACTTTGGCAACATTCCATCATAGGAGAATGAAGCTTCACAATGCTTCTTGCTCAACCAAGATATACATGAGCTACCAAGCATGAAGCAAAAACCACTGGTGGACACACGAGTGTCATAGCAACTAGCCCAATCTGAGTCAGAAAACGCATGCAAATATGGCGGTAGTGATCTCCCCTTGGGATAAAAGAACCCAAGTAGTCGAGTACCACTCAAGTAGCGAAAGATGCGCTTAACCACCTTCCAATGTGTGACTCCTGGGCAATGCATAAACCTGCTCATCTGTGAGACAACAAACTGAATATGTGGCCGAGTAATGCATAAGTAAATCAAGCATCCAACAACCTGCTGATAGAGAATAGCATCAAATGCATCTCCAGCATCATGAAGTCTCAATCATAAACCTGTCTCCATAGGAGTGGCAATAGGCTTACAGTCTTCAAGGCCAAAACGCTGCAATAATGTGTCAATATATTACGTTTGACACAAAGCCATTCCACCATCAACTTGCATAAATTGAATGCAGGGCCAGTGAGCAGCATGTCGTCAACATAAACAACAATGATCAGAAGCAGATCATTAGCATGCTTAACATATAAGGTGCTTTCAGTTGGACTGTTCTCAAAACCATGTGCAACCAGATAGACATGTATCTTCTCATACCAAGCACGTGGTGCTTGCTTTAAACCATGTAATGCCTTCTTTAACCTGCATGCTTGATTTTCATGCCCTTTCTGCACAAAGCCACGAGGCTCAAAAACATACACTTCTTCATGCAAGTCACCATTCAGAAATGTTGTTTTAATATCCAACTAATGTACATTCCAACCATGATGTGCTGCAAGTGCACAAATGCTCTGAACAGTAGTCATACAGCATGTAGGTGCAAAGGTCTCATCAAAATCAATGCCTCTTTCCTGCGCATAACCCTTTGCAATAAGCCTAGCCTTATACCTGTCAACTGTACCATCAGATTTATGCTTTAGGTTGTATACCAACTTAGTGCCAATGGCCTTCTTTCCAGGAGGCAAGTCACATAAAGACCATGTACCATTCTTCATTATAGCATCATATTCAGATTGCATAGCAGTCATCCAATTTTTCTGAATTCTATGCTTCATCAAAAGAAACATGCTCATTCTCATCACAAAGACTAGACGCATTCATAGCATAGCAATCTGATGCAAAGGAGGCACTATGAGAGCCTGAACGAGTACGATATGACAAAGGTGCATCTAATTTATTGTCACGCAAAGTCTGCACTAGCCATTTTGGCATAGTTTTTGCCTGCTCAATATCAACTCTCTCATCAACAAGTGCATCATGTAAATCTACATCAGAAATGGAATGATCTGCATCATCATTTGAAACCTGCAAAGGCTGAGAAGTTGCCTCATTAGGACCAGCACTAGACTGTCCACCAGTAGAAAGAGGCATCAAAGTATCATGCATGTCTTTGGAGCTAACATATGTCTCCTTAGTACATGAAAGCAATGGCTGAATAGCATCTTCTGCAAAGACAACATCACGGCTAACCAGAATGTGTTTAGTCTGGGGATGATATAGACGATAGCCTTTAGTTTCATAACTGTACCCAACAAAAATAGACTCTTGACCATGCACCTCGCCATCTCCATGAGTGACCTTTTCTTTCGTTTAGCAACTCCATTCTGTTGAGGTGTATACAACACTGTACACTGGTGTTTTATCCCACGTTTAGCCAGAAATGCATTAAAATCAGAAGACATATATTCCCCCCCTTGATCAGAACGGAGGGTGCCCATTTTACATGCTGACAGATTTTCAGCCAAAACCAAAAACTGTTTGAAGCACATGAACACTTCGGACTTTGCTTTGAGTGGATATACCCATGCATGCCTGGAAAAATCATCAATGAAAGTCACGAAGTAAAGATAATTTTCAAAAGAAGGTGTCTGCATAGGACCACAGACATCACTATGTACAAGCTGCAATTTCTGAGTCGCCCGAACCGAACCATCTTTTGGAAAGGATGAACGCTGCATTTTGCCCAAAATACAGCCTTCACAAACATGTTTTCTAGGTGCCTCAAGTTTGGGCAAAGAGGACACCATTTCAGATTTCTGCAGGCATAGCAAACTAGCAAAATTTAGATGACCAAAGCGTGCATGCCAAAGCTTTGCATCTCACATAGCCTGAGAATCATTTACTGCACATGCCAAATCATTTACAGATCTTTCATAGTCTTAAAATGCCAGAAGCAATAATTACACCGCCATTTGACAGATCATGAACTGTACACCTGTCATCAACAAATTTCACAACCAAGCCAATCTTGGCTAATGAAGAAACTGATAACAGATTCTTCTTGATCCTTGGCACAAATAAAGCATCTGAAAAGGTGAAATAACTACCATCAGCAGTAGTTAGAATGATCTTACCAACTCCCATAACAGGATAAGAGGAGTTATTGGTGCATGTGATAGTATTCCCTGTAGGGGCAGGCTCGAGTGAAGAGAAGAAACTCCGTTGCGAGGTAATATGTTTGGTCGCCCCACTGTCAAAGTACCAAACATCTGAGTCCACTGCAAACATGCAATGCTCATGAGAAGATGGGTCAAAACTGCAAACAATAGTAAACACCCATTCTTCTTCCTGCACAAGATTAGCAGACTCTGTTTTTGGTGTAGAGGCTTTTGCAACAACCATTCCAACCTCCTTTTTCTTTGCCTCTTTTGCAGCCAGTTTTGGACAGTTCTTTATGATATGATCATTCCCTTTACAATACTTACAAAACAATTTTTACTTTTTTGATTTATTCACATCTTTATCTTCCTTCTTTGAATATGCAGAATTAGCAGATTTTTGCTTACTAGTTGAAGAGCTCCATTTTCCTTTGCCCTTTTGACTAGCCAGGAAAGCTTGATCTACAACTCGCATAATGGACCTATTTTGCCTCGATTGATCTTCCTGCAACATAACAGAGAATAACTCCTCAAATGATAAGGCATTTGGATTGCCTTTCATCATCAACCGAAGAGTAGAAGCAAAACTCTGATATGAATCAGGAAGACCATTCAGAACAGTCTGCACAAGTGAGCTATCTGGTATAACCTCATCAACATAAATCAACTATTCCTTCAAGTTTTTTATCTTTGTTAGGAAACTGTCCATAGAATCACCTTCATTCATGTGCTCACTCTCCAATTGTTTTCGGAGGTAAGCAACACGAGCCTCATTCTTAGCTTGGTACAATGTGGTAAGTGTATCCCAAGCATCCTTAGTTGTTCTGCAAGAGCGAATGTGAGGAATAATGGCACGTTTGACAGACAAAGCTATCAATGCATGTGCCTGGGAATCTCTGCCATCCCAACGAATCTGCTCTGCAGTAGGTGCAACAGAAACAACAACACAAACTTGAGTCTGTGGAATATCATCTTCGACACCATCTTCATGAGCTCCAGCACCTCTATTTGCAATACCTATAGTCAGAGGTGTATCAGGACGTCTTTCAACACCCTGCACAATGTTCCACAATCCTTTTGCAACCAATACATGCCACATCATATAAGCCCATAACGGGTAGTTGGTACCATCCAACTTATCCTCAATAGCGAACATACGGAATACATCACTGCTTTCAGCCATGGCCGGTGACTAAAATACCTTGATGCAGAAAATTGACTGTATCTCAAAAAGTTGAACAGAACTGCCCAGACAAATTCCTCTAGACCTGTAGCAGACTTCGAGACGCTTATACTGGCAAACAGAAACTGGTATATACCTTTGGCACAAAAAGATGGAATAGTCTGCAGAAGCACTACAATAGTGCGTTTAGAGGCCGAAACGAGCTCAGATCACGATTTTGGCACCACAAAGCGAAGCGGTTTTGATCTCTGAAACACCTTGAGTATGCTCACCAAATTTCGTGCGAATCTGAGACTGCAAACGGAGGAGTGTCGACGGCGCCCTAGATGAAGCAATGACCTGCTCTGATACCAATTGTTGGAGTTAGACGTCTGCGAAATCATGCAAACAACACAAGGAAGAAGAAGAAGCTTGGAGCACAACACTCAATAGTGAATGTATTACTAGAGAATGTACAAAGATAAGTAGCCCATTAGGGCAATAGGCATATATACAAGCCGGGGGAAAAAACCTCCTAAAGAGGGAAAAAAGTGCCCCAGCGGTCCTAGTGTGTTCACACATATCACTACCTAAATATATCAACATGCAATTCCTTCTATCAAACCTCAATTTTTGCCTAGAAGACTTTCAACTTGCTCATATGTGATATCTTTACACATGAACATGGTGGAGGTCTCTTGGAATGATAATCCTTGAAATAAACATACAAAACAATGGATGGGAAAAGACCAATGCAAACCTACAGATCTAGACACTTTTTTGAATTTCAAAGAGTTATGTATATCCATTACCATCTTGTGCTTCAAAGATGATACAAACCATATATCAAGTTTTGGCCACTCCAAGCTAAGAAGAGAATGTACTTCAATTCTCTCGAACCTTCTAGAACCATTCATTATAGAGGGTACAATATATCTATGTGTGCAAAAAAATGTTATCATGGTAAAGTTGAGCAGGAGATATTTCTGGAAACACTAGTGCACCAACATCTACATGCAATGCTTGGAAAGTACCTGTAAGACTATGAAGTTGTTGCTCTTCCACCAATGTAGAATGAAATATATATGAAACAAACAAAAGCATATCTAAATAGTTCAAAAATATATTCAACACTATAAAACATACAATATTGTAGAGTAAGACTTACAAATCACAGGATATCTCATTCTAATGGAGTTTTTGAGTTTCATAGTTGCCATTGTAAAAGCATGTTGTACAATAGCAACCATCCCATTTTCTTTGTGCTTCTTGAATCCAAGTAACTTTCCCTTCCAATGAAGATCCAAGTTTCCATGATATCTAACTTGATGAGGCCCAAATCTAGAGGGTTGCATGTACAAACATGCACCTTTGGAGTACTCATGTGATAGCCATTGTCCATCTATGGCTTTGATATTTTGGCATCTTAATGTGAGGACTTCATCTTTTGGTCACCTAGAAGCTTTAGATGTTGCCACTGAAGTTGAAGGTCTTCAAGCCACAACAGTAGTTCGAGATAGGGGATGCATGTAGGTTGGAATGTAGAAACAAGAGCTTCAAAGGTGTGCTACAGAGAGAAAGAAGTGGAGAAAGATGTCTTTTTGGGACCTGGGTACGAAAATGTGGTGTTTAGGAGGGAGATAACTCTTTTTTGGATATTTCTGGAAAAAATCATTTTTTTAGCTCAAAACATGCATGGATTTTGAATTTGGCATAAAAAATAGTAGTTTTGACCCTAAAAAGTAATGGGAGGTCCATTCTCAGGTATTATGATGATTTTTTAAGTTTTTAGAAATTTTGAATTTTTGGGCCAAGATAAATTATGATATTCCTTCTCTCTCTAGAGGTAGCTATTAAATAAGGAAAAAACATGTCCCCTCTCCCCCCCTTCAGCCTAGTATTTAATAGGGGATAGATTGTGGCCACCACCCTCTACTGATTGGTCCATCACTAATCCCTCCTTAATCTAAAAGGCCCAGGCAGGGTTCATTTTTTCGACTAATGAGGTCTCCCTTGTAGGTGTAGAATCCTTTGTGAGCTCCTCTTCTCTCTCTGAGCTTGATTGTTCAAGCACCTTTTTCCCTTTTTCATTCCTTTCTATCACTTCTTTCTCCCCTTAATTACTAGAGTTAGAGGGAATATTATTTACCACGCTAAGAGGTGTTGGTTTTCTTGTGTACGGGTTGTGAGGACAGTCCTTATACGAATGTATTTCTCCACACTCATTATCAAAGGTTTTCTTAGTTGCTATGGGTGGTAATTGGGGAACTTGAGCATGTGAGCATTCTCGTATGAAGTGATCCCCAATACATCTAAAGCAAGGATCTCTTGGAGTAGTTTTGGACTGATCTAGCCACATTTTGTGGTGGAACAATTATATAATAAACTTGGCTACACTCAAGCTTTCTATACCTATAACTTTTGACTATAATAGTCATCATATCCACTTGATTAATTTGGATGCCGTGAATAACTAGTGGATTGCTCATACTATTGTAAGTATGCCTCTTATTGACTAGTTTCTGTGGCACTCTCTTGCCCCATAAGCTTTGTAACGGTTTATTCAAATATTTTCCATTGAACCCTAATTCGAATTCTCACAATAGCCCCTTAGACCTTAGATATTGTGGAGCTATTAAGAACCAATGGAGACGAGCAACCACCAATGAGGGTAGCCACTAGAGCACAAACTCAAGAAAAGTAGCACTTACAAGAAAAACTTGAGATTACATCCAAACTAAAAGCCATGATTATAGAAAATTGAACAAAATCATGATCAATGAAAAATAAGAGGAACATCTCTTGGAGACAACACAAAAAACAATTTAGAAATAAGTGAAACAAAAAGATTGATGATCTAGAAAATAAATGAACTACAATAGAAGCAAACTCAAGGAGACCTTGAACCATATCAAATGAACAACAATAAAAATAAAGAAGTCATCTAGACCAAAACAGTAGAACCATATAAAAAAAGAGGTTGGACTTGTCTTATTGAATCAAATACCAAAAATATCTAGACATATTATTCAAAGCCTATAAAGTTAGAACTGATGTAGGTCTTGATACAATGGAACATGAGCAATGATGTTTAGATGCAAAACTAGGAAAAGAGATATTATCAATATTTAAAAAATGGTAGATGTAGCAAAAACAATAAAAAAATTGACTATTTTTTATAGAATCAAGAGTTCTTTAGAAAATATAAAAAATGTATGCTAAAAATGAAGAGAAAATAGAAAGATGGTAGTGCTAAGAGAGAAAGAGAGGAGATGGAATAACATTAGTGATCTTAGGCATAGAAGAAGATTAACCTAAAAAATTATGGACTAGATTGTAAGAATCTAGATGGGCCAAGGGATCCAACAACGAACTACCTTTCACAAAGATAATAGAGGAACCAAAAACCCTTGTAAACTAATACATATAGAGAATGAATTCCCTAGAATTGTGAGTCCATTGATGTGGACTCTAGCTTAAGGGAATTGCCTAACTATATGTGACCATATGAAACACAATATGCGGTGACTCTAGCTTAAGGGAATTGCCTAACAATATGTGACCATATGAAACACAAAATGGAAGGAAAATCTAGAAAAAGTAAGTGTCAAAGTACTAAAGGTTTTCTTCAAACAAAATTAAATGCACACTCACGATGAAAGAACTCTCGAAAGAAAAAGGACATTTATGGGAAGAAATGGCCAAGGAAGAGTACACCCATCCCAAGAGAGAGTAGAGATCGAATCTGTGAAACTAGGAAAGGAACTAAAAGTAGTGCCAATTAATAAAGTACAAGATCATATGAAGGAAGATGAATGAAATACATGTCTTCCCATTGAATTCAATGGATATGCACCTAGATCCATAGTAGATAATGCAGATAGAGTAATTATAGCAACCAAAAGATATGGGAGAGATTCTGTAAATGAGGCTTATGAACTAGTCGATTGAAACTTCAACTAGTAGACCGACATATGAGAAACCCATTGGGTTGTTAGGAGTGAAATTAGCTTGTGTGGAATTTGAATAAACATTGGCAATCAATAATTTTAGTAAGGGCAACAACTATGAGATGATTTTAGGAAAGCCATTCATGTGACAATTGAAATTTGTTCAGATTGGGGTAATAGTTCCATTTATAATAAGCATGGAAATATTACTACTAGAATAAATCTCATGAACCATTCCCACAGATACATTCCACCATTATAATAGAATGTTGTCAATCAAGATCTAGATTACTACATAGTACTTGAATCAAAGAGTTGTTTGCTAAGTGAGGATGTAAACCTTTGGGTTTATAAAACATACAAGAGGGAAGAAGAACAATCACGGATTGATACTAGAGGAATCAGTGAGGGAATAAACGTGTAAAAAGGCCCTACATATTTGAGGGTTGTATTTGTAGAGGAGGGATTTGAGCGGCTTGGGCAGGTATGAATTTTAGAAAACCTAGATAGATGTCAATGAACAACACTTGATTGAGCATTGTGATGAGGAGGGTTAGGATTTAGTAGATGTACGTATTGTATTAGTGTTCTAAGAGTTAAAGGATCACAAACACGTGGAAAAGTAGAAGATGGAATATTCAAATAAGTTAGAAGGAGAATCATTAGAATTCTCCACAAAACAATAATTTCTGGAATATGGATGCCAATAAGATAAAAGGGTAGAAATGGAGAATAGTTGTCCAATAGCAAAACAAAAATCATAAAATCATCCAAAATGAGAGATGATGAGAAAAAGAATATTGTTGAAACTCTAGGAAGCTTTAGGAACTATGAAATGGTTGAAAAGAAAGTTACACATATGAAATGATGTGACAATGGAAGAAAAAGAATATCTCAAAGATTTGTGAAGTATATATGGGGATGTATTCACCTAGACATATATTTATTTAAAAGAAGAAATAGAAGATGGATCCTAGTATTTTGTGTACATAGGAATCCTATGAATTTAGATGTGAGATCTAGTAAAGAGAGTCCATGTACATATAATGATACCAATTTGATACAAATCAAAGAGAAATAAACAAGTGATTAGCTACAAGATTCATATATGAGATAAAAAATAGATAGTACATATGAGATAAAAAAATTAGGTAGTTCCCAAAAAAAATGGAGATTTGAGCGATAATTAGATATAATTAGATAGCGATTGCTCCTAATAATAAATACAAATAGCATTGAATATTAAATGGATCATCTCCACATTTAAAGTAATGCATTTCGAGCTTACAAATGCTCGAGACATGTTCGAGTAGTTTATGTGCCACATGTTCAAAAAATTCTCACAAAGGAGCCTAGATGTCTACCTTGATGATTCATGTGCATACTCAAAGAAGACACATGATCATATTCCAAAATGTGGATGAATCTTTGAAAAATGTAGAACATAGCATGTGTAAACCCAAAAATGTGTCTTTCTTGTAATGCAAGGGAAATTCTTAGGACACGTTGTACCAAAGAATGGTATTTCAAATAATGAATTTCCAAGCCATTATATGGTTTAATAACAGACTTTGAGTGGATAGAAGAGCACAACAAGGCTTTTGAGGAGTTAAACAAAAGATTGAGCTCACCTTCCATCCTCAAAGCACTGGATTGGAACAACATATTCCATATACACATTAATGTTTCCAATCATGCTATAGGTTGTGTTTTGGCACAACCCATGAAAGATGGAAAGAGATATTTGCCCATACGCAGCTCAAAAGTGCTAAAGAATTTACACCATGAGAGAACGGGAAGGATTATGAGTATGTATGCAATAAAAGGATTTGTATACTATCTTATTGCACATAAATTTACGTTGTTCATTGTATCTGGTGAATACGCCATGTGGTACACGACTAATCATGGAAAATGACTTTGTAGTAGTCATTAAAAAGGAAAATACACATATAAGAACAGATCATTTGTCTAGATTGAGTAATGGAGAGCCATTGAAAGGAGTTCTTGATGAACTATTTGATACATATCTATTCAATCTAGAGATAATTCCTACTTGGGTGGAGAAATTAATACCAAATTTCACATATAAATCAAGTCATACTTGGATTCTAATGACTAAAAGAGAGATAAATAAATCAAAGTTATACCACATCATAGAAGGACAAATATTTTGACAAATATTTCACCTAAATGATCTTGTCAAATATTTTGACAAGATCATTTAGGTGTATTATCTTGTTGCATAGAGGGTGAAGAAAGATCAACCCTAAAAAAAGAAGTTGATAATGGTGTCCTAAGTAGACAACTATGCCTACAAAGTCAAGTGATTTGGGCTTAAGTATTACTTCTCTATGTATGACCTTATGAGTGAACATCTAGGACATCTCAAACTCTCTTTTGAATGATGTGGATCCGTGCATCTATATTTAAATTTAACCAAAATAGTTTTAAAATTGAGTTGTGGTTAGCTACTTGCCTACATTATTTCTAAATCATTAAAGAGGAATTCCAAAATTTCAAGCACATGTATTTATCCTTACTCAAATCTCACTAGAAATACCTATTCCATATAAGGACAACATGACCTTCAAGAATTCCTTAAAGTTCTCCACATTTCTAATATTTTGTTTCTCAATATGCACTCTACAAGTGATAAAAGCGTCCAATAATTTGGATTCTCCCATTTTGCATAGCAAATAGAATTACTATGTGTTTATTAGGATCACAATCAAATGTTAGCTTGTGATTTTCAAACATCAACCAAACTATCACTCTAAATTGGATAATCAATTTCCAATTAAATTTTATACATTAAATGTTTACTTTAATATATATGGCCATAAGAATCACTCCATTTGGCATTTTGAATTTGGAGAAACCCATTTTTCAACACGCGTCTATTCCTTCTCTCTACCTCTACCAATAATGCTACTAGCACCTCATTACAAAGGTGATTTAACCAATAAATGCAATCCAACAATTATGAAAACTTGAGGAGCTCTAAAAATTTGAGAGGAATTAAACATTTCATTGACGAGTAACATTCAAATCAATGTCAAATTTTGAATAGCCCATTGACTCCTAAAAAATATATGGTTGCTTGTCGAAAAACAATTGAGCATTGAAATAACTTATATACTCATATGTTTGAATATACATGAGTCTTATTCACGTGATCATGCATTAAGTATCAATTTGAATTTAGCTATTTACGTGCACATCTATCCATGATCATGTGCTTCTTATCTGCTTACCAAATCTTTAAGCATAATCCAAATGAAAAGTCACTCACAAAGCACTTAATTTAGAGTAAAATTTTTTATGTATGAAATCATCATATTGGAAATCATTAAGAGCATTGTAAAATTCTCACAAAAGTCATGGAGATGATTGCTCTTATGCTCATACTCATATGCGATTCAAAATAATCACCATGTGAGAATGTGATTTAGCAAATATTTACTTTAACCATGAATGCCATAAGAAAACTTTTTTATAGCCTCCACATGACTCTTGAGCACATGTTCTAAAATACATAATTCAAGAACTATTATACGTGAAAAATTTGACCTCAAATGTCTTGTGAATTATGACCATAATCATAAATTGAAGAAAACTTGTGCATAATAATGCATGTACACATGCATAGACTTGTAGATATGTACCTTCTTACGTTCAAAGTTATTCAAACTTACGAATCAAGATAAAGAGCACAAGAAAAAACAGATGAGAAAAATTTGACACCCAAAGCAAAAGACTACATTAAAGAATAAGATCAATATGATTCATGAAAATTTAAACAAATGGAAAAGAAAATATAAATGAAAAAGAATAAAAAATAGAAAATAAGTTTCTTTAACTCAATAGATAATAAAATAAAAATTCTAATAAAAATAAAAATAAAAAAAGAAAAACAAATAAATAAATAAAATAAAAAAGAAAAAGTGACCAAATAATATATGGTCAAACACATAACAACAAAAAAATATATACATGTTAAAATATAAGAAAAAAATTTAAGATAAAACTTATGAATAGTTTAATTAAAAATAATAACATAAAATAATATTTTGTAAATAAAGATAAAATAAATAATTTTGGAACTCAAGTTCTTAAGAGAATATACGTTCAATGGAATCTTTGTCACATAAGTAAAATTTTCTTTCACTTCCTTTATTTGATCTTCTTTGTCTATCTCCTATAAAATAGCTCCCATGAACAAGCCGTTCATGTCATTTCCTTCTTTATCCACAATGTTCTATCATCATGGAATCGTTAATTGAGATGTCCAAGTTGCTTATTGTTGAGCCCATAAAAGTCATGTTGGTCAAAGTCAACTGTAGTCAAAGTCAAAAGGTCAAAGTCAACTAGTCAAAGTCAACAAGGTCAAGGTCAAAGTCAACATGTGCAAAGTCAAAGGGCTAAAGTGCAGGTGTCAAAGTGCACAGGTAGCGCACAATTAATTGTCCACAAAGGGTAAATTGGAGAAAGTGGGTTGCAGGTTGCAGAGGTATTTTCTCTAATTTCCCTAAGGTTCAAAGTGTTTTTAAAGTATTTTGGAAGGTTCAGGTGAACCCCCTCTTATGTGCAAAAGTGAAGACTTAAAAAAGGAAATGGGAAGGTATGTGAAGCCGCAACGTACGCACAGGTGAAAGTATGGCCCCCCATTAAATTTTTTTGGTTTTAGTCCAAAGTCACTACAGGACAAAACAGTGAGTCGTTGGCTGCCACTTGTGAAGACAATCTTGGGACATCAAAGTGAGCACCAAGATACCATTGCAGTTAGGAGCGTACGTGATCGACACACTCAAATCAAGGCAAGGTATATTCTTGGACCAATCTTAGAGTAAGCAAGAGAAGCATAGTCTAAGTGAAGCAAGAGAGAGAAGTGCAAGAGTCACCAGTGTGCGACGCAGAGAAGTGGAGTTGAAGGAGTGCATGGAGAGTGACTAAGGGATTGTGCAGAGAGTGCTAAGCTAGTCCCCCAAGGATCTCAAGGTCTCTTTGCAGTGTGCGCGTGCCGATAGAAGGTATTCATTCCTCCCCCTTAGTGGAAGCTTGGTGCAAGGTGTGCACAAGGATAAGCTTGAAGCAGGTGGAGGTCTGGTGCAGAGGAGGCCGGCGACAAAAAGACTTTGGGACATTTGGTATTTTGTAATTGAGCACTCAGTGGGATTGTGCACAAAGGTATTGGCTTGTTTTGTGCTTCAAACATTGTAATTGTCTTACTGTAATCAATCGGCAGAAGCTTCCAAGGTGTATTTCCTCTTCTGGTCTTTTCCTTTTCTCCTACAAACCCTCAAACTCCTTCTTGTCTAAGAATCCCCCAACAAAATTTGGCACGCCCGATGGGACCTCCAAGGAGATTTGAGCTTAGGAGAAACCAAGTGCAAAGTATAGCAGAGGTCACGTGTCTACAGTGCTACTTCATCAAACAAAAGGTAAATATTCTTATCAAGTGTCTCATATTAAGTGGGCTATGAGCTGCTCATGACCGCAACCCGGTCCCAAACATTGAGGGTCACCTGCAAGCAGACAAGAAGGAAGGTTGTTAGAAGGTCCTCCAGTCCACTATCTTCAACCTCATCAGTAAAGAGCATGGCGGGTTAGGTAGACTTGGAAACTTTACTCTCTAGATTAAGTATAAAGCTTCCTTCTTTCAAAGGCCTAGCTCAGGAGGATCCGGATGAACACATTAGAAGGTTTTTGGCACTATGTAAGACTAGAGGCTTAATGGGTAGGGAGGATGCCTTTTTGATTCTCTTCCCTACCACATTAGAGGGATTAGCAGATAAGTGGTTCAGCCAGTTTGCTGAAAACCATTTTACCACTTGGGATGTGATGAAAGATGCATTTAAAAATCAGTTCCAGTATGGCAACACTGCGGAGATTATCATAGAAGAACTAGAAAATTTGAGATTGGGTCCAGGAGAAAAGTTCCCAGAGTTTGTGACTAGTGCCAAAGCACTAATGGCTAAATTGCCAGATCCAACACACGATTTTTTTGTTAAGAAGTGGTTAGCTAAGCCCCTACCATTGGCCACCCAATGCAAAATAAAGGAATTAGTGTTACCTACAACCTCCATAGAGGATTTCATCAACACAGCCACACACTTGGAGAAGATAAGGCACCAGTATGGAGCAACTTCTTCCCAACCAACATATGGTACAGAAATGGAGGATCCAGTGATCCAGCTAAGGAAGGAGCTGGAGGGCTTAAAAAGAAATAAGCCCTACAAAGAGGAGGAGAATGTTGTTGCTCAGTTGAGAAGGGAGATTGAAGCACTAAAGCTCCAAAAGGAGGAGGAGGCCCAAGCAGAGGAATTGGCTCAGCTGCGACAGGAGTTGCAAGAACTAAAAGGAGGTGGCATCAAGAGTGGACTTTGGTGTTCCATGTGCAGCAAGCAAGGTCACATAGTAAGTGAATGTCCTCTGTTAAGTGTGACTTGCCAATTATGCAGGAAAGTTGGAAATGAGGCCCATGAATGCCAATCAAGGGGAATGCCTGCAACGACATACTGGACACAAGGAGGACCCCTACCACCAGCAAATGTGATGGCAGCTGCACCCAATCAAGGTAACACTTATAACCCTAGACAGAGGGATAATTTTGGAAATGGGCCTAGAAGGCCAATTATTTGTTTTAGATGTGGAGACTATGGGCACTATCAAAGTAGGTGCACTCTCCCAGAAAATGCCCCTCCTTGCAGAAACTGCCCAGAGGCCAGAGACCACTATACAAATTGTTGTCCTAAGAATCAAGCCTCTTCATCCGGGCCCCATATTCAAATGATTTCTGTACACAAATAAGAAGTGTTAGATCAGGTCAACGTGCCATATCCATCTACTAGGGTGGTGCATTTACATGAAATTGAATCTTTTACGGTGCAGACAAAAAGCAAGGGGAAGGCTCAAGTGGAAATAGGTCAAGAATCAATGATTAATGGATTAAACAGAGACAAAGGTGTGTCTAAAGACAAAGCCACCACAAGTGCAGATACAAGGCAAAAAGAAAATTTCACAGGTACCAGTGATGCCATTGAATATGCATTCAACAGGGCTCATGAGGAGTTTGATAAGTCAAATGCAGCCCATGCTCTTAAGGAATCAGAAGCTTCCAGACTGCTCAAGTCCATGAAAAAGGAGGTTAGTATTTTTTATTTAATAAAGATGGATGGGAAGTTCAGGCCAGAACTCTTGCAGATAATTGATGAAATGTCCACAACAAGTTTAGTGGCAAAGGCTGCTGTTATGCATAAAGATAAAAGTTTAGGGGAAGCACCCCTCACAGATTACAAGAGCCCTCGACTAACAGTCTCTATTAAAGGTCATGAGTTTCAAGGAGTTATTGTGGATGGTGGTTATGGCATTAACTTGATGCCTGAATATACCATGAAAAAGATTAGACTATACCCTTCACGACCTGCCAACTTCACTGTAACAATGGCAGACCAAAGCATAGTAAGGCCTATGGGTGTGGTCCCTGGAGTTCCAATCAAAATACAAGGTACCATCTTTAACTTGGACTTTGTTGTTTTAAGGTTGGGACAGGTAGAAGGAAGTTTCCCCCTATTAATTGGGAGACCTTGGTTAAGGCATGCCAATGTGTTGCATGACTGGGGCAAGGACACAATGTGGGTAAAGCAAGAGGGAAAAGAGTTGCAGCAGATAATTTTAGAAGAAGGACCAGACAATCAGAAAAATACTAGCATGATGCAGACAATTGGTATTTGTATGGGAGAAGAAGTGGTGGACAACCCAGAAGCAGACCTATTTGAAGGAGCAGATTTATATGAAGATGAAAACATGTTGGCTTGGCTCCATGCAGAAGACCCATCTTCCTGCTATGGAATTTTCCCAAACTCAAGTAGAGAAGAAGCATATGAAGAAAAAGAGGAAATCACTCAGGTTGAAACAGTCTCAGTCAAAGGCAATGGAAAAGAGAAGAAAAGCAAAGTCCTTAAGTGCAGCCGTGATGAAGATGCTTCAAATCATATGTCAATGGCCATGGTTTTATGGATCCTGGTATGGATATCATCTATTGTGTCAATTTTTATGATAGTAAGTGCAATGCTTTACAATGATATGGACGGAGTACCTGCATGTCTTTGGAAACAAAAGATGCAGTATGGAGGAGATAATATTGTACTGAAGGATTTAAGGTGGGTCTATCAAAGCGTCAGCATGCCCAAAAAGAAGATAAAACAAATGAAATGCAATACAATTGGAGAGTATGGAGGAGTTTCTCGAGGTCAACATATAAAGATCATGGCTAAAGGCCTATCATCAAGCCAACTGAAGAATTATGGATCACCTGGAACCTGCAAAATTTGTCCAGGTTGTACATAGTCTTTTCTCGTCATTTTTACTTAAGTTTTAGTAGTTTTCTTTATCCATTTCATACTTGTTTCTTGAGTTTTTAGCAAATTTAGCAGCCATTTCATCAACTTTGCAAAGGTACAATTTTTGGAATTTTTAGGAATTTTTCCAGAATTTTTCAAGCATTTTTTAGAATTTTTTCTAGCATTTTTCTCCTTTCACGTCTTTTTCTTGCCAAATTTGAGGAATAAAAGGAGGATCTCTGTGGTTTGATGAAGGAAATTGGGCCTAGCCCTGTAGAAAATTTCATGAGAATTTTTTCAGAATTTTCTGGCAATTTTTTGGCATTTTTTTTATTTTTCCTTCAATTTTCTCTATTTTTTGGGTTATTTTCCAAAAAAAAAAAGGCCCCCCCAAGGATTTTCGGGTTGAAGAAAAAAAAAAAACTCTCCTCCCCCCCCCCCCCCATCCCCCCCTCCCCCCCACCCCCCCCTCCCCCCCGCCCCCCCCCCCCCCCCCCCATTTAATTTTTATTTTTTGGTTTATTTTGTTATTTTATTATTATTATTATTATTTTATTATTATTTTATTTATTTTATTTTATTTATTTTATTATTTATTTTCTTTATTTTTCTTTATCTTTTTTTCTTTTTCTGTATGAGCGTTCAAAAAATAAAAAAGAAAGAGACGACCATTTTTTTTTTATTTTAGTATATATATAATTTAATTTTTATTATTTTTATTTTTTTTAATTTTTTTGGCTCAAAGCTTTTGGCTTTGGATCGTGCCTCGGTTGGCCGTTTTTTACAAAAATGGAGTCATTTTCATGTTTTTTGGCACCCCTGGACTCAGTTTTTGGCTTTATTTTCCTAAATTCCAACTTTTTCTCTGACTTTTGGTCAAAACCCAGATGTTTGGAGCCATTTATCACATGTTTTTATTTCACAACATTGTCCACATGGTCTATTCTCACCTCATCTTCCATTAAGTTTTTATGTTTCCCATATGTACCCTCTATAGCCCTACAGTTTGATCATTTTATCCCCCTCCAGACCCCTGATTCCTACTCCCAATCCCTCCCTTTACCAATCTGCCCAGGCACATCCTTAACCCTCCCTGCCCCATCCATCTCCGCACCCTCAACCCTCCCTACCCCTTCCTTACTACCCTCCCATTGCAACCCTTTGCTTTTCCATGGCAAATTCCAATTTTTGGTTCTTCTCTGGTGCTTGTTCTATCCTGCTTTTGGTGGAATTGAATGTTGCTCAGATGTCCTCTTCAAGTTTTGAAGCTACATTATCATGGTGTCCTATATGTTCAGAGTTTTGGCTATAGCTCTCCGGGACGGAGAGCACATTAGGTGGTGGGCAACTATTGAGCCCATAAAACTCATGTTGGTCAAAGTCAACTGTAGTCAAAGTCAAAAGGTCAAAGTCAACTGGTCAAAGTCGACAAGGTCAAGGTCAAAGTCAATAGGTGCAAAGTCAAAGGGCTAAAGTGTAGGTGTCAAAGTGCACAGGTAGTGCACAATTAATTGTCCACAAAGGGTAAATTGGAGAAAGTGGGTTGCAGGTTGCAGAGGTATTTTCTCTAATTTCCCTAAGGTTCAAAGTGTTTTTAAAGTATTTTGGAAGGTTCAGGTGAACCCCCTCTTATGTGCAAAAGTGAAGACTTAAAAAAGGAAATGTGAAGGTATGTGAAGCGGCAACGTACGCACAGGTGAAAGTATGGCCCCCCATTAAAATTTTTTGGTTTTAGTCTAAAGTCACTACAGGACAAAACAGTGAGTCGTTGGCTACCACTTGTGAAGACAATCTTGGGACATCAAAGTGAGCACCAAGATACCATTGCAGTTAGGAGCGTACGTGATCGACACACTCAAATCAAGGCAAGGTATATTCTTGGATCAATCTTAGAGTAAGCAAGAGAAGCATAGTCCAAGTGAAGCAAGAGAGAGAAGTGCAAGAGTCACTAGTGTGCGACGCAAAGAAGTGGAGTTGAAGGAGTGCATGGAGAGTGACTAAGGGATTGTGCAGAGAGTGCTAAGCTAGTCCCCCAAGGATCTCAAGGTCTCTTTGCAGTGTGTGTGTGCCGACAGAAGGTATTCATTCCTCCCCCTTAGTGGAAGCTTGGTGCAAGGTGTGCACAAGGATAAGCTTGAAGCAGGTGGAGGTCTGGTGCAGAGGAGGCCGGCGGCAAAAAGACTTTGGGACATTTGGTATTTTGTAATTGAGCACTCAGTGGGATTGTGCACAGAGGTATTGGCTTGTTTTGTGCTTCAAACATTGTAATTGTCTTACTGTAATCAATCGGCAGAAGCTTCCAAGGTGTATTTCCTCTTCTGGTCTTTTCCTTTTCTCCTACAAACCCTCAAACTCCTTCTTGTCTAAGAATCCCCCAACACTTATACTTGAATCCATTCGTGAGGTCCAAGTTCTTATCAAATTTTTTTTTTTTTCAAGAACATAGGCCATAACTTGAATAGATATATCCTCAAATCTGAGATTTGAAAGGTCTCTTGACTTCATTCTTTGTTCTTATTTTCTAGCTTCTCTACAAAGCCATAAATTTACATCGTCTTTCATCCATGAATCCAATTTTGATGATATATTCAAGGATAAATAATCATTGTTTATATGAACTATGTTCCATTTTAGAGGAGGCATGTCTCTATGCTTAAATGTGTGGAGATTGACTCTAATTGTGATTCCCGTGTGCTAAGGATATAAAGCATTGCTCCCCAACCTTGCACTTACAAATTTTGTTTGAAGTGTGAATGGGCTAATCATCTACAGTTTCTAGCTTGGTTAGAATCGTAAATTGTTAGATTTTGGTCAAATTCAACTCCACATGTACTCAACTTCACTCATTCTAGCAATCAAATCCATCTATCTATATGTTCATCTACGAGTTATATTTTTTTATGAGTAGGGTGCAACATATGTTTTCACCACTTTTCCCCTATGTATTTAGTGGATATTTCTACTCTTTACCCACTATCTAAAATAGTTTTTGTTGTGTGCCCATTGAACAAGATAGGTAGGCACATATTTCCCTCATCTCCTCCATTATATTCTCCTACCTTATCCATAGGCACCTGTTTCATGCTCAAGATATCCACAAGGTTCTTGGTCTTTAAGTTCTTATTCTTAGTGTTTGGTTCCATTAACTTGGCCATTTGTTTCCATAAATGTGGTTTTATGTACAAAAGTTATTCTAATTTCAATGTGCATTTCACATTTGTTTTCTTTAATATCTCTAGACTAGGATGCTACTTTCACTCTTAGCCAAAGGAAATCTTATAGAGGTGGCCTTCTTGATTATGGATTTGTTCTCAAAATCTCTTGTGTACTTTGGTAACTTAAGATTTTTTCTCCATCTTATGATAGGTCAATCAATGATGCACTATCATTCATAGTATACTCTACAAATTGAGTAGTACCTCATGTATCTTGGATGTCTTTCATTGGATTTCTATGATGATTCTCTTGTTCTTTCTTTCACCTAGATTTTTGTACTTGATTCTCCAAGCATTTTGGCCATTAACTTTCCAATTCATGAATTATAAAACTAATCTCTAAAGCTGAACTTCCTTAAAAGAAACTAATCTCTATATCATTCTGTAGAACTTAGTTATATTCTCTCTTTTACAAGGGTCTAACTCATCTAAAGAATCAAGAACCACTTCATTCTCACCTTGATTCTTTGATCTGGCTAATTAGGTTCTTTGAAAGTTCTTTGTAATTTGTGTTCCCACGTTACAATGGTAATGGTCTTTTGAATCACTACTCTTTGAGATTGCATCCTAAGAAGGTTAGCTTCTTCAAAGATTTTATATATGATAGCTCAATCAACTACTTGCAAATGCTTAGCCCTTCTTTCTCTAGTTGAGCATTATTGTAACCAAGGTGATTGTTGGAAATTTAGTAGGCCCATTACTAATACCACAGTTCCATAGTTCCATAGGTCCAAGATCTAGAACACAGATTCTAGCAATCTTCCAATATTGACAAAACATGGACATACCACATTTAATCATACAAATGATGAGACAGAGAGATTACACAACATGTGTAAAGTGTTACGTAAGCCACTGCTTACTCACACTATCATATATACAAATGTCAATTTACAATGTGGGAGCAAAACTCTCAACCACTCTATGTAAACAGAAATAGATGGATGAGTGAATGTACATAATTTACAAGACTATTTAGATGTACGAACAGAAATCTGAATATGTATGAGATGTATGACCTGATAGGTTGTAGAAGAGTGTATATGAGTGACAAAAAGAGGAAAGATCAGTGTAATACTGATATTCAGCAAACCCTAATCTCATTTTAGGTTATGGAAGACCCTAAATCACATGTGTGTGTGAAAGATGACATTCTTACAGAATTAGCATAGAATGCTAACATGTTGCTGCCAGAAATCCCCATACTCATGTGAACACACCTTCTCTAACACCTCATCTGAATGCATGCAGCATGCATGTACTGATTCTCCTTTAGATATGTCGAATAGGACTCCTCCTGATATGGATGCCATTGCCTCCATAAACTCCAAGTAGTACCTATGTGCATAAGGAGAATATGTACGTGAATTCTTAACATAAGATGCAAATCTTATGTTAACCTCCATCCAATGTCTTTGAAGTACACTGAAATCTTCATGTAGAAGACAATCTTCAAATACATTGTGTAGATGGTTGATCCACACCACCAAGTTGTTGATCGGCAAGTCCTCTCCATAAGCAAGAGTGTCAGCACACTCTTCTCCAAGAAGAACTCCATAGCTGCTCCTCAACATGCTCCTAGAGTGCACCATGGCTGCCCCATGTGTGCTAGAGCACCACCTCTAATGAGGGACCAAAGCTAGCATTGCAATTGGTGTAGGATGTCTAAAAAAGTGACCCAAGACTCTCTTATATAGGTTTTAAAGCTCCACGCAAAAAACTCACTAAAAAGCGCTTTATTTTAATCTCATTGTTTTTTTAAATTGCTTTTGCTTTATTTTAAAGTTGCTTTTAGCTAACTTTAAAAATAGCTTCTTGACCTGGTTTTTCATACTTCTGACTACCTGATGAATGATCTGACAACATTTTTATGATCCTCATGCCGAGAGCTATCATATGAGGTCAAAACCATAAATGAGCAAAAAATTAGGGCTAGGGTTTTCTCCCAAATCTGATCTCTGATGACTGCATGTCATATACCATTGGAAAGCTCTCTTCAAGCTCTACAATATAGGCTCATAAAAATTTTACCCATTTTTGTGCCAAAAATGACTAAGTACCAAAATTAGGGTTTTTGCCCTAAATGGATTTTGGACTGATGTGACATTGTTTTCCAACAATCCCCCCTGCAATGTCATATTGGTACAAACTAAATTGGATATACAACTTCATTCACCTGCAAACTGTCATAAGCTTCAAACTTGGTCTCCCCAATTGACCTTCAAACCTTTTCTTTGAAAGTCTTTTTCAAAACTGAATTTGAATTTCTTCAAACTTCAAAAAACTGAATTTGTTGAATATGAACCATAATACGTGAGAAAATATGCAAACTAGATATCCAATATTGTTAGCATACATCAAAGCAATCATTGCTTGTCAACATATGTAGCATGTATTGACTCTGAATCTGCTATCTCTTGAAATAAGTCTTCTCAAACCTGTATGAATACACTAGGATCTGCATAATTGCATTTACCTTATGAAAGGTTTCTCAACATACTTCTGTTGTGTCATGTAGATACACTAAACAAAATCAGAAACTGAATCCATCCTAGGACTTGTACCTGAAAATTCACAACTTAGTGTATTATGAACACTAGCTGGTTCATCTCTGACTGTACTAAACTCAACTCAATTCAACCCATGAGTCTCAAAATTTGATATTTATGATGTCATATTGTCTTCATCCTCTTTTTGAAACATATCTCTATGAAATGTCAAGCTTCTCTGCAATAGAACTCTAGAACTTTCTCCTGAACAGGAACACCCTTACAGGAACTTTCTCCAGACATTCTCCTTCTTCCTTCTTCTTTCAAAGCTGGAACATAAAGAGAAACTGACAAAGAAAATATAGGAATACCTAATATAGTCTATAGGAATACACCTGTAGGTATGACTCTACATTCTTTCACATATGGCTGAAAATAAGTCTTCATGTTTCATCACCCCCTTGGATGATTTAACACTATTATCCAGAATTCTTCAAATTATATAAGACTTTATGAAAGTTGGAATGTCTTCCTTCTTTCAATAAATCTAATCTTAAGTGATCAATACCTGTATCTGAAACAAAATTTTAGGATCCATAATCTTCTACAACATAACACGTATCTTCTTCTTTTTTCTCTGCAACAGAAATCTGATAGAATCTGAATCTTTGACTTACTTCTTCCAATGCTAAGAACTTTTCAAACAAAGGATAGACAACCGACTTATAAATACTCAAGATCTTCAAGATCTATCTAGATCTTACAAGATCACTCCAACAAAATACCTGTGTAGAATCTGCTCTCATCAAACCTTCATGGTTGAATGTTTGATTTGTTACCTGAATGTCTCTAAGTGTCCATGCTTCTCACATAAAGTTGTAAAACTTTTCTTTAACCAAATCCTTCCCAAGAATCTACAACTTCTACTAGACATAAGTGGATAAACTCTCACCTTGAGAACTCCAGAAGTTGCAAGTTGATACTTCATATCTTCATATTCTACCTGGGTGAAATGTGATAGTATCTGCTTGACTTTCTTTGGCTAACTCCACTTCTCAATCAAGTGATAGGATCTAATGGAACACCTTTTTGAATACAAGCATGTATCCAAAAATTTAGACAATCATAGAAAGTAAATTCTTCAACTGACTCCTTTAACACAAAAATCTGAATTTTCTTGAATTTTTTGAATTTTCTCAAAATATTGAAATTTTTGAAATTTTCTAAAAATACTGATTTTTTTGAAAATACTGAAATTTCATAATTTTCCTACAAATTCTAAAATTCTGAATTTTTTGAAAACACTAAAATTATGAAAATACTAATTTTCTTGAATCTTTATCTTGAAAAACTCTGAATTTTTTGAATATACAGAATATGAGGTATCTTTTCCAAACAAAAAAACTCACTCCAAGTCTCCAACATATGCTGCAAATACTCTTTTACCTCAAGAGTTAGGTCAAGAAGAAAAATACTTCTCTACAACTTGTCATATACCAAGTAGCTCTGTATTGACACTCCAAGAATTCTTTTAGGGAACATATCAGCTACCTACTCAAAATATTCAACTAAAACATAACTCATACATATATGAGTCAAAACATATATCTGCTGCTTTTATTTTCTCTCGATGTAATTCTTTTTCAAAACCTACTAAAACATGACCAAGTGTCATGCAAAACAAGAAATTGCTTCTTCTTCATATTATCTTCTTCATACAAGATGCTCTCATAGGCTTGTCTTTGGATGTAGAGGATAAAGTAGAAAAAGTATATGGAAAATATAAGAGAAAAGGAAGTCTTACTTTTTCTTTGGAAATGTTGGACTTTCTTCTTCTACATCTTTCTTCCACGTGATGATGTCAACATCTTCATACTTCTCGTCCATACCTTTTGTTCTCTTCATCTTGAAGTAGCAAGCACTCTTAACTTCTTCAAATGAACTTTTCTCTTCCTCATATCTTTGAATCAAAACTCTACTTCAAATGTGACTGATATGAATGAATTCACCAACCTTTTGGCTGAATACTGAATTACATCTCTAGTGTACCTAGATCAAATTTTGTACCTAGATAAAAAAACTTCCAACCAACTTACAACACAAGGTGGGCTGAAAACAAAACTCATCTCATCTCCAAATTTGTCTTCTTAGATGAGCTTTCTTGCCATCAAAGAGATCTATCAAAACTTTCAAGAACAACCTCTAGATACCTGTTTTGATATAGCTAATGCTTTTACTTTCAAAATAATGAAAGTGTTTGAAAGCATTTCTTCAATCCTTCAAATCTCTTCATAAATGCTCTTCTAAGAGATGACTTGCAAATGATAATCTGATAGTAGAAACTAATACTTGTGATTTGATGTTGATCTGGCTCCTTCATTTTCTCCAAACCATTGTTTTTCCTTGAATCTGAAGTAGCCTTCTCTTCATCAAGTCTTGGTCTTCAAACAATACTTCTTGTAAAGTATTTCCATACTCTTCCAAAAGTATTCAGCTGCTAACACATCATTAACTTCATACTCCACACTGATGAATAAACATGTAACTGAATTGTCTACTTCTCAAATCTCTACTCATCTAGATTAAGTGTGTATGTTAAATATCAAATGTTAGAAGATGCTCTTAAATCATATGTTGTAAATCTGGGATTCTAGGAACCTGGGAATCTGAGAGCCTGATTGCATATAACTAATACCAGAGGTCCATAGTTCCATAGGTCCAAGATCTAGAACACAGATTCCAGCAATCTTCCAATATTGAAAAAACATGAACATACCACATTTAATCATACAAATGATGAGACAGAGATAAAGAGAGATTAGAAAACATCTGTAAAGTGTTACGTAAGCCACTGTTTACTCACACTATCATATATACAAATGTCAATTTACAATGTGGGAGCAAGACTCTCAACCACTCTATGTGAACAGAAATAGATGGATGAGTGAATGTACAAAATTTACAAGAATATTCAAATGTAGGAATAGAAATCTGAATATGTATGAGATGTATGACCTGATAGGTTGTAGAAAAGTGTATATGAGTGAGAGAAAGAGGAAAGATTAGTGTAATACTGATATTCAACAAACCCTAATCTGGTTTTAGGCTATGGAAGACCCTAAATCACATGTGTGTGTGTGAAAGATCACATACTTATAGAATTAGCATAGAATGCTAACATGTTGTTGCCAGAAATCCTCATACTCATGTGAACACACCTTCTCTAACACCTCATCCGAATGCATGTAGCATGCATGTACTTATTCTCCTTTAGATATGCCGAATAGGACTCCTCCTGATATGGATGCCATTGCCTCCATAAACTCCAAGTAGTATGTGTGTGCATAAAGAGAATATGTACCTGAATTCTTAACATAAGATGCAAATCTTATGTTAACCTCCATCCAATGTCTTTGAAAAACACTGAAATCTTCATGTAGAAGACGATCTTCAAATACATTATGTAGATGGTTGATCCACACCACCAAGATGCTGATGGGAAAGTCCTCTCCATAAGAAAGAGTGTGAGCACACTCTTCTCCAAGAAGAACTCCATAGTTGCTCCTCAACATGCTCCTAGAGTGTACCATGGCTACCCCATGTGTGCTAGAGCACCACCTCTAATGAGGGACCAAAGCTGGCGTTGCAATTGGTGTAGGATGTCTAACAAAGTGACCCAAGACTCTCTTATATAGGTTTTAAAGCTCCATGTGAAAAACTCACTAAAAAGCGCTTTATTTTAATCTCATTGTTTTTTTTTTAATTGCTTTTGCTTTATTTTAAATTTGATTTTAGCTAACTTTAAAAATAGCTTCTTGACCTGGTTTTTCACCCTTCTGACTACCTGATTAATGATCTAACAACATTTTTATGATCCTCATGCCGAGAGCTATCATATGAGGTCAAAACCCAAAATCAGTAGAAAATTAGGGTTAGGGTTTTCTCCCAAATCTGATCTATGATGACTGCATGTCATATACCATAGGAAAGCTCTCTTTAGGCTCTAGAAGATAGGCTCATAAAGATTTTACCCATTTTTGTGCCAAAAGTAAGTACCAAAATTAGGGTTTTTGCCCTAAATGGATTTTGGACTGATGTGACATTGTTTTCCAGCAGTGATGAGCTTCAATATCTCCTCCACTCTTAGTTTGGTGTGCTTTGAAAAGCATCTCTAGTATTCTCAAAGAGGATCCACTAAGACTGAACTTACTTTTTGCATTATGGCTACTAGATCTAATTCATGGACATGGATTTATCCTTAGATGTTTCAATGCACATTCCTTATAACTCTTTCTCTAGAGCGTTTCATGTAATAACATGAAGAAGATCTTGCCCTTTCGATTCACTACCACTTGTAGTGATTTCCACTGTCTTAATTGCTATACATGTGGATTTATGAGGGTCTTATGGGTAGTCCCTAATGATCTACCCTTTTTCATAATTCTCATAGTGGCCTTCTATCTTATAAGTGAAAGGTTTAGCTACTTTACAGCAATCTATCAAGAAATGGTCACCACCAAATCTATAAAATGATCCTTGAGGAGCATGTGCATTTTTCTTGCATTTTCATTGTTAGAGAGCTCCTTTCTTAATGTTATATACTCATCCACTAGCTCTATCTATCCATCCTAAGTTCATGATAGTAAACTTAGAAACATACCTTTCCTCTTGATAAATCTTCGTTCTTTTAGCTATCTTTTGGGTAATTTATTCTATCTTCATACTAATGTTCTTCATAAATAACATTTGTGCCTACCATAGAATGTTGCACTTGAACACGATCTCTTTCAGGATTCTCTTTAGTTTATTTGACTCTAACAAATTCTGTGGAGGTGGAGGTTTTTGATTCACGAATTGTCTTTTTGGCTATTGGGTACCATATTGTATCTAGACATGTTGTAGTAGGGCTCTCTTTGTTAATCACTATACGTTTCTCTAGGTTAATACATTGGCCTTGGTTGATACGTGTGGATGCCTATTGTAATAACGTTTCTCTATCAAATGGTTTTTCATCTTACTATCTATGTACCATATATGTGCTTTACCTTCACTATTATGCCTCATAGCTAATAAATGCTCATTCTTTGATGCAATGAATGATTTAGCATATTTACATTGCCCTCTATAATTGTTATCTTCTTGGTTTTGATGTCATTCTTTGTTGGGCATAAAGCCCCACGGACTCTTCTTTTGTATATTTTGACCCTTTCAACTGATAGCTTGCTTCAAGAGCTTAAAGATATTTTTACTATATTTTTTGGATCGCAAATTGGGTACTTATCAGCATTACATTATTTTTATTATGTTTGGTCATTGGCCATGTGTGAAAATGCCCAAATGACCTAGAAGACACTTATCTATAAAACTTAGTCTTAAAGCCACATAACTTGAATGGGGCTTCTTCAACCTCAACTTCTCAATCTTCATCTCCAAATTTTTTCACATGTTTCTCTCTCTAATTTCTCCTTTTCCCTTGGTGCTTGATCCAACAAAGCACATGATCATGTAGCTCTCCACCATATCCTTCAACCAGTATTAAAACTTTGAGTCGTTCCATCATCACAAAGTTGTTCCAAATGCTTTCTACTTTAGCCTATGCTACACTAAAGGAATTTTGCTTTATTTGAGAGATTTATCAAATATTCAGAGAGATTCATTGAAAAAGAGCCTCAAATTCATGTTTAAATCTCTTCTTATAAGTGTTCTTTAGCATTACACTTGCTAAAATTATAATAGTAGGTCATTACTAAGTCTTCATACTTTCACTCTGAGTGGGAGTAAATATAGGAATTTTGTGGTTGGTGAGTCTTATTTTCTAGAAATAACATTACAACATATCTTTTTGGGCTAAAAGGATCAAATTTTTTGTCATTTTTCTTACTCAAATTAGGTTTTTGGAATCTTAAGTTCGTTAAAACATTCTCCTTATCATTTTTATGCTTTTTATGGTAAAAAAGAAATAATTTTTTTGTAAATTTGGGAGAATATAATTTCCAAAATTTTTTGGAAAATAATTCTGATTTGCGGATTTTGCATCTTTTGACCATTTTTGGTCTATTTCTTCTCTATGACACCCAGTGGATGCAAAATGCAAGATTCATCTTCAAAAGTCAAGGGTCTATACAAGGGAAGAAATGAGGCTCGTTTTGCATGCCTTTGAAAATAGTTGGAATGTAAGCATGTGAATAAAGGAGATTAAATGAACAATTTTCTAACAAAGATCAAGCATTTGAAAGAATAATTGATTTGTACTCATGAAATCCTACCAAATAGTTCACTTGTGCAAACTATTCCTAATGGTCTCCTAGATTCTTATAAGAGTTTTGTGTCCACTCTAAGTTTGATGATGAAAGGAAATCCAAATGCCTTGACCTTTGAGGAGTTAGTTTATGTTTTTTCACAAGAAGATCAATCTCAACAAAATAGGTTGATTTTGCATGTTGTAGATCAAGCTTTCTTAGTTAGTCAAAATGGCAAAGGTAAATGGAGCTTCTCTACTAGGAAACATAGTTTGCTAGTGCTACAAAGTCAAAGAAGAAAGATAAAGATGACAAGAAAACATAAAAGAAAAAATATTTTTGCAAGTATTGTTAGGAAAATGATCATGTCATTAAGATTTGTCCTAAATTATTTGCAAAAGAGGCAAAGAAGAAAGAGGTTGGAATGGTTGATGGGGAGGCCTCTATACATATAATGGATTCAAGTAACCTTGTTCAAAATGAAAAATGGGTGTCATGAGAAGTTTATGTATGTACTAGACTAATGTTTGGTATTATGATAGTAGTGCAACCAAACATATTACCTCATATTTCAATTTCTTCACTTACTTGAGCCCTCTCCTATAGAGAACATTATCATATGTGCTAGTAACTCTTCTTATTCTATCATGGGATTTGGAGAGATCGTTCTTACTACTACTAATGATAGTACTTTCACATTTTCATGTGCTTTATATGTGCCAAGGATCAAGAAAAACTTGTTATCAATTTTAGCACTAGCCAAAATTGGCTTGGTTGTTAAATTTGTTGATGACAAATCTAAAATTCATGATCTATCAAATGGTGATAATATCATCACTTATAGAATTTTATGTTATGGGTTACATAAGCTCATAGATTCTGCAAAAATCCAAGAGTGATTTAGCATGTGTAGTTCATGATTCTTAGGCTATTTCAAATGGAAAACTTTGGCAAAGCCATTTGTTGCTCGTCTAGTTATTTTGCTTGTCTATCATATGCATTAGTGCCTAAAAAACAATGCAAATTCTACAAGTGATCATAGTGTAGCAATTACTAATGTGACACAATATGTATGTGTCTGTGTATGTATGTATGTACGTATGTATGTATGTATGTATGTATGTATGTATGTATGTATGTATGTATGTATGTATGTATGTATGTATGTATGTATGTATGTATGTATGTATGTATGTATGTATGTATGTATGTATGTATGTATGTATGTATGTATGTATGTCTGTATGTATGTATGTATGTATGTATGTATGTATGTATGTATGTATGTATGTATGTATGTATGTATGTATGTATGTATGTATGTATGTATGTGTGTGTGTGAATGTATATAATACATTGAATGTATAATGTTGATTATCAGAATATGTTATATGCTCATTACTCTAATGCGATGTATGATGAGACCTGAAAGATCCATTGGTAGAGGGGTATGTACTTGTGATGATCGAGTTTGTCTTGTGTCTAACTCCACACTTCTTACATGTTTTCCTCACCAAATACTCATGTATTACATATATAAACATAGACAAATAAAAATATATGAAAATTCAATCCAAATAAGATAAACTATATCAAATTTAATAATAGTCACAAAATTATTTGATCATTCTTTGTGCTTACACAAAGAGCGATATTCAAAACAGGTAGCAAAAACTATTTTTTGATTCATAATATTATGAGCAAAATCCTTATGTTGCATTGAAACAAATGGGAAAAGCTAATTTTTAATGTTTTAAATAAAATAAAAAATAGAATTTAAATAATACATATACTCACAAATGTGGCATCAAAACCATCATGCCCCATATGTTGGAAATTAAGTAGGCCCATTACTAATACCACAGGTCCAAGGTTCCATAGGTCTAGCATATACGACATAGAATCTAGCATTCTTCCAATATTGACAAAACATGAACATACCACATTTAATCATACAAATGATGAGACAAAGATAGAGAAAGATTAGACAACATGTGTAAAAAGTTACGTAAGCCATTGCTCACTCACACTATCATATATACCAATGTTCAATGTACAATGTGGGAGTCAAAATTCTCAGCCACTCTATGTGAACAAACATAGATGTAACAAACATATTCAGATGTATGGAAAGAAATCTGAAAATATATGAGATGTGTGACCTAATAGGTTGTAGAAGAGTGAATATGAGTGACAGAAAGAGGAAGGATCAGTCTAAAACTGATAATCAGCAAACCCTCATCTAACCTTAGGCTATGGAAGACCCTAAGTTAGACACGTGTGTGAAAAGATCACATACTTACAAAAGTAGCAAAGAATGCTAACAAGTTTGCTGCCAAAAATCCTCAAACTCATATGAACATACCTTCTCAAACACCTCATCCAAATATGCATAAAACATACATGTACTGATTCTCTTGTACCTATGCCGAATAGGACTCCTCCTGATATGGATGTCACTACCTCCATAAGCTTCAAGTAGTACCTATGTGCATAAACAAAATATGTACCTGAATTCTTAACATAAGATGCAAATCTTATGTTAACCACCATCCAATGTCTTTGAAGTAAACCAAAATCTTCATGTAGAAGACAATCTTCAAACACATCATGTGAATGGCCGATCCACACCACCAAGCTATGAATGACCAAGTCTTCTCCATAAGCAAGAGTGTGAGAACACTCTTCTTCTCCAAGAAGAACTCCATAGCCACTCCTCAACATGCTCCAAGTTAGCACCATGGCTGCCCCATGTGCTAGAAGCACCACCTCTATTGAGGTACCAAAGCTCTCCAAAGCTTGGTGTTGAAACTAGGTGATGGATGCTTACAATGAGCCCAAGACTCTTCTTATATAGTTTTAGAGTGTATCTTGAAAAGCATAACACAACAGCTATTGCTCTAATAAATCTCTCGTCAAAAAACTTTCCGTGGTTGCGATCTTTCAAAAAACGTAAAAATTCTATCGTTGAATCATTATTTTAAAACCATAAAAGACTTTGTGTTTTTTGCGCTGCCGGTGATAGGTATCAAACCCTGGTGGGAGATTTGAGAGGATAACCATCTATCCATGGCGTTCGTGCCGTTTGTTGTTGGAAGGAGTAAAATGAATAGCTACTCATGCTATGATACATGAAGATTTTTGGACATTTTCAACATTGACTCCAACAATCCTCCCTTCAATGTCAAAATGGTACAAAGTAACGTAAGCATCTACAATGTGTAGATTGTCATAAGTTGCAAACTATCTCAAACTGCAAACTATCACAGGCTTCAAGCTTGTACACCCGAATCGACCTTCAAACCTTTTCTTCATTGACTTTCCTTCAAAAAACTTGAAGTTGCTGAACATGAACCATAATACATGAGAAAATATGCAAACTAGATATCCAATAGTGTACTCATCAAGCAATCACCACTTGACAACAAATGTAGCAAGTACTGAAACTGAATCTGATATCTCTTGTCTTCACAAACCTGAAAACATACACTAGGATCCATATATTTGCATTTGCCTTACGAAAAAGGTTTCTCAATGTACTTTTGCTGTGTCATGTAAATACACTAAACAAAATCAAGAACTGAATCTTAGAACCTGTGACTGACAACTCACAGCTTAGTGTATTATGAACACTGTTGGTTCATCTCTGACTATACTAAACTGAACTCAACTCAACTCAACTCATGAGTCTCATCAAAGAATCTATGATCTCATCATGTCTTCATCCTTGTTCTATCTGTAAGTCTTTCATACATCTTTCCTGTTGGAAATGAGGTAGGCCCATAGCTCATATCACAGGTCCATGGTTCCATAGGTCCAGCATATACAACATAGAATCTAGCAATCTTCCAATATTGACAAAACATGAACATACCACATTTAATCATACAAATGATGAGACAAAGATAGAGAGAGACTAGACAACATGTGTAAAGTGTTACGTAAGCCGAGGCTTACTCACACTATCATATATACCAATGTTCAATGTACAATGTGGGAGCAAAATTCTCAACCACTCTATGTGAACAAAAATAGATGGATGAGTGTATGTACAAATGTAATAAACATATTCAGATGTACGGATAGAAATCTAAATATACATGAGATGTGTGACCTGATAGGTTGTAGAAGAGTGTATATGAGTGATAGAAAGAGGAAGGATCAGTCTAAAATTGATAATCAATAAACCCTCATCTAACCTTAGGTTATGGAAGACCCTAAGTAAGATACGTGTGTGAAAAGATCACATACTTACAAAACTAGCAAAGAATGCTAACAAGTTTGCTGCCACAAATCCTCAAACTCATATGAACATATCTTCTCTAGCACATCATCCAAATATGCATAAAGCATATACGTACTGATTCTCTTGTACCTTATGCCAAATAGGACTCTTCCTGATATAGATGACACTGCCTCCATAAACTCCAAGTAGTACCTGTGTGTATAAACAAAATATGTACCTGAATTCTTAACATAAGTTGTAAATCTTATGTTAACCACCATCCAATGTCTTTGAAGTAACCCGAAATCTTCATGTAGAAGACAATCTTCAAATACACCATGTAGATGGCCGATCCTCACCATCAAGGTGCTAATGACCAAGTCCTCTCCATAAGCAAGAGTGTGAACACACTCTTCTCCTCCAAGAAGAACTTCATAGCCGCTCTTCAACATGCTCCAAGTTAGCACCATGGCTACCCCATGTGCTAGAAGAAACATCACCTCTATTGAGGTCCAAGCACCAAGGCTTGTGTTGAACACTAGGTGAAGGATATCTTGATAATGAGCCACAACTCTTCTTATATAGTGTTGATTATCTCCTGAAAAAGCTTCTCCAAAAGCTATTGCTTCAATAAAGCATATGATCACAAGCTGACAAGATAAAAAAGACATGTTCGTAGTTTGGTGTTGTCTGTTTGCTAAGTTAAAGCAAAGGTATGATAAAAATACTCTTTCTGCTTCTCATGGCTAACCTTGGGTATCGAACCCTCGTCGCTGGCTTGAGAGGACAATGGGCTAGCCAAGTGCTCGTGCGCTTTTGTTTGTACAAGGGCTATAAAAGAGTTCAACACATGCTGGTTTAATTGAGCAAAATTGATCAATCTTTGACCAATGGGACATTGTTTTCCAACAATCCCCCCTGAAATGTCATATTGGTACAACCTGCACCGGATCTACAAACTATCACAAGCTTCAAGCTTGTACTTCCGAACTAACCTTCAAATCTTTTCTTCAAAAGTCTTCTTCAAAACTGAATTTGACTTTCCTTCAAACTTGAACTTGCTGAATATGAACCATAATACTTGAGAAAATATGCAAACTAGATATCCAATAGTGTACACATCAAGCAATCACTGCTTGACAACAAATATAGCATGTACTGACTCTGAACCTGCTATCTCCTGTCTTTTCAAACCTGAAAACATACACTAGGATCCACATATTTGCATTTACCTTCCAAAAAAGGTTTCTCAACGTACTTTTGCTATGTCATGTAAATACACTAAACAAAATCAAGAACTAAATCCTAGAACCTGTGACTCACAACTCACAACTTAGTGTATTATGAACACTATTAGTTCATCTCTGACTATTCTTCAAGTCACGTCAAGTCAACTTAAGTGAAATCAACTAAAATCTACTGAAATCAACTGAAATCTATTGAAATCAACTGAAATCTATTGAAATCAACTCATGAGTCTCAAAATTCCATATCTATGATGTCATCATGTCTTCATCAGTAAATCCTTCATACCTCTTTCCTTCAGAACCTGGTATAAACATAAATGTGCGCACCTCTGAAAACATACCTCTTTGAAATATCAAGTTTCTCTTCAATAGAACTTTGGAACCTTCTCCTGAACAAGAACATCCTAACAGGAACTTTCTCCAAACATTCTTCTTCTTCCTTCTTCTTTCAAAGCTAGAAAATAAAGAGAACCTGACAAAGGAAATGTAGGAATACCTTGTAGGTATGACTCTGTATTCTTTCACATATGGCAGAAAAAATAAGTGTTCATGTTTCATCACCCCCCTAGATGACTTAACACTAGTATCCAAAATTCTTCAAATATATCAGACTTTATGAAATCTGGAACATCTTCCTTCATAAATATGATCTTTAGTGATCAATACTTGTATCTGAAAAAAAATTTTTGAACCCTTTTTATTAGCACTATACATATGCCAATAGCTTTCCTTGATATTCCTCAGCTTCCTAAAATCTAGAATAAGGTTAGTTGTTCTATCATAAAAACCTTGTTGAAAAGCATTTTAGGATTCATAACCTTTCTGCAACATAACAAGTATCTTCTTCTATCTCTTTGCAACACAAATCTGATAGAATCTGAATCTTTAAATTACTTCTTCCAATGTTAAGAATCTTCACAAACAAAGGATAGACAACTGACTCATAAATACTCAAGATCTTTCATGATCATTCAAGATCATCCAAGATCATACTAGATCATTCAAGATCATCCAAGATTTATAATCTCTCTTGTGTAGATTTTTGCTCTCATCAAACCTTCACGATTGAATGTTTGATTTGCTACCTGAATGTCTCCAAGTGTCCATGCTTCTTACAAAGTTGTAAAACTTTTCTTCAAACAAATCCTTTCCTAGAATTTTCAACTCCTACTTGAAACATAAGTGGACAAATTTCTCACTTTGAGAACTCCAAAAGCTGCAAGTTGATACTTCAAATCTTCATATTCTACCCAGGTGAAATGTGATAGTACCTGCTTGACTTTCTTTTGGCTAACTCCACTTCTCAATCAAGTAATAGGATCTAATGGAACACCTTTTTGAATACAAAAATGTATCCAAAAGTCTAGACAATCATAGAAAGTAGATTCTCCAACTGACTAGTACATCAGAAAACCTAAATTTTCTGAAGTTTTCTGAAAATAAAGAATATGAGGTAACCTTTCCAAACACAAAACCTCAACCCAAGTCTTCAACATCTACTAAAAAACTATTTTACCTTCTCTGCAACTTGTCATATACCAAGTAGCTCTATATTGACACTCTAAGAATTCTTTGAGGGAACATATAGCTGCCTGCTTAAAAGCTTCAACTAAAACATAACTCATACATATATGAGTCAAAACATATATTTGCTGCTTTTCTTTCTCTCAATGTAATTCTTTGTGAAATCTACTAAAACATGACCAAGTGTAATGCAAAACAAGAAACTGCTTCTTCTTTAAACTATATTCACACAAGATGTTCTTGTAGACTTGTCTTTGGATGTAGAGGATAAAATAGGAAAGTTATACGGAAAATAAAAGAGAAAAGGAAGTCTTACTTTTCTTTTGAAAATGATGGACTTTCTTCTTCTGCATCCTTTTCCACCTGATGATGTTAACATCTTCAAAACTTCTCTTCCATACCTTTTGTTCTCTTCATCTTGAAGTAGCAAGCACTCTTGACATCTTCAAATGAACTTTTCTTTTTCTCTAGTACTAAGAGTAAGAGACAAAACAAACATGGTATATAATGGAAGTGAACATAGAATCATGTTTTATCATCTCCTCATAACCTTGAATAAAAAGTCTGCTTCAAATGTCTGAAATGACTGAATTCACCAACCTTTTGTTTGAATGATGAATTACCTTTCTAGAGTTATGCATGCATGCATGCATCTCTCTAGATCAAATTTTGTACCTCGATATCCAACCAACTTACAACAAAAAATTGGTTGAACACAAAACTCATCCCATCTTCATATTTGTCTTCTTAGATGAGCTTTCTTGCCATCAAAGATATCTCTCAAAACTCTCTAGAAAAAACCTCTAGATACCTGTTTTGATGTAGCATTTAACTTTCAAATAATGAACGTATATAAATGCGTTCCTTGAATCCTTCAAATCTCTTCATAACTGCTCTTCTAAGATATGACCTACAAATGATAATCTGATAGTAGAAACTGATACCTGTGATTTGATGTTGATCTGATTCCTTCATCTTCTTTAAACCATTGTTCTTCCTTGAATTTGAAGTAGTCTTCTCTTCATCAAGTCTGGGTCTTCAAATAATACTTTCTGTAAAGTATTTGCATACTTTTCCAAAAATATTGGACTGCTAACAGATCATCAACTTTATACTCCACACTGATAAACATGTGACTGAATTGTCTAATTCTCAAATCTCTACCCATCTAGATTAAATGTGTATGCCAAATGTCAAATATTAGAAGATGCTCTTAAATCATATGTTGTAAACCTGGAAGTCTAGGAACCTAGGAACCTAAGAGCCTGAATGAACTCTGATATCGAAACCCTAAAGCTCTGATACCAAAACCCTAGAGCTCTGATACCAAATATTGGAAATGAGGTAGGCCCATAGCTCATATCACATGTCCATTGTTCCATAGGTCCAGCATATACAACATAGAATCTAGCAAACTTCCAATATTGACAAAACATGAACATACCACATTTAATCATACAAATGATGAGACAAAGATAGAGAGAGACTAGACAACATGTGTAAAGTGTTACATAATCTGAGGCTTACTCACACTACCATATATACCAATGTTCAATGTACAATGTGGCAGCAAAATTCTCAACCACTCTATGTAAACTGAAATAGATGATGAGTGTATGTACAAATGTAATAAACATATTTAGATGTATGGACAAAAATCTGAATATACATGAGATGTGTGACCTGATAGGTTGTAGAAGAGTGTATATGAGTGACAGAAAGAGGAAGGATCAGTCTAAAATTGATAATCAATAGACCCTCATCTAACCTTAGGCTATGGAAGACTCTAAGTCAGATACGTGTGTGAAAAGATCACATACTTACAAAACTAGCAAAGTATGCTAACAAGTTTGCTGCCAGAAATCCTCAAACTCATATGAACATATCTTCTCTAACACCTCATCCAAATATGCATAAATCACATACGTATTGATTCTCTTGTACCTTATGCCAAATAGGACTCTTCCTAATATAGATGCCACTACCTCCATAAACTCCAAGTAGTACATGTGTGCATAAAGAGAATATGTACCTGAATTCTTAACATAAGATGTAAATCTTATGTTAACCACCATCCAATGTCTTTGAAGTAACCCGAAATCTTCATGTAAAAGACAATCTTCAAATACACCATGTAGATGGCCGATCCTCACCATCAAGTTGCTAATGACCAAGTCCTCTCCATAAGCAAGAGTGTGAGCACACTCTTCTCCTCCAAAAAGAACTTCATAGCCACTCCTCAACATGCTCCAAGTTAGCACCATGGTTGCCCCATGTGCTAGAAGAAACACCACCTCTATTGAGGTCCAAGCACCAAGGCTTGCGTTGAACACTAGGTGAAGGATATCTTGATAATGAGCCACAACTCTTCTTATATGGTGTTGATTATCTCCTGAAAAAACCTTCTCCAAAAGCTATTGCTTCAATAAAACATATGAACGCAAGCTGACAAGATAAAAAACATGTTCGTAGTTCAGCGCTGTCTGTTCGCTAAGTTAAAGCAAAACTATGATAAAAATACTCTTTGCGCTGCTCGTGGCCGTCCATGTATTGAACCCTCGTTGCTGGCTTGAGAGGACAATGGGCTAGCCAAGCACCCATGCCCTTTTGTTTGTACAAGGGTTATAAAAGAGTTCAATACATGATGGTTTAATTGAGAAAAATTGATCAATCTTTGACCAATGGGACATTGTTTTCCAACATTTCCTTCAAACGATGGTATAAACATACATGTGCGCACCTCTGAAACATACCTCTTTGAAATATCAAGCTTCTCTTCAATAGAACTATGGAACTTTCTCTTGAACACGAACACCTAATAGGAACTTTCTCCAGACATTCTCCTTCTTCTTTCAAAGTTGGAACATAAAGAGAAACTGACAAAGGAAACATAGGAATACCTGAAATAGGAATACCTGTAGATATGACTCTGCATTCTTTTACATATGGCTGAAAATAAATCTTCATGTTTCATCACCTCCCTGGATGACTTAACACTAGTATCCAGAATTCTTCAAATATATCAGACTTTATGAAATTTGGAACATCTTCCTTTTTTCAATAAATCTGATCTTCAGTGATCAATACCTTATTAGCACTGTACACATGCCAATAGCTTTCCCTCTCATTCCTCAGCTTCCCAAATTATAGAATAAGGTTAGCTGATCTATCATAAAAACCTTATTGAAAGCATCTTCTTCTATTTCTTTGCAACACAAATCTGATAGAATCTGAATCTTTGACTTACTTCTTCCAATGTTAAAGAACTTTCACAAACAAAGGATAGATATCTGACTCATAAATACTCAAGATCTTCATGATCATTCAAGATCATCCAAGATAAGATCTATCTAGATCTATCAAGATCTCTCCAAAAAAATAATTGGATACAATTACTCTCATCAAACCTTTATGTCTGAATGTTTGGCTTATTACCTGAATGTCTCAAAGTGTCCATGCTTCTTATAAAGTTGTAAAACTTTTCTTTAATTAAATCCTTCCAAGAATGTGCAACTCCTACTTGAAACATAAGTGGACAAACTTCTCACCTTGAGAACTCCAAAAGCTATAAGTTGATACTTCATCTTTTCATATTCTTCCCGGGTGAAATGTGATAGTACCTGCTTGACTTTCTTTTGGCTAACTCCACTTCTCAATCAAGTGATAGGATCTGATGGAATACCTTTTTGAATACAAGCATGTATCCAAAAATCAAGGCAATCATAGAAAGTAGATACTTCAACTGACTAGTATATCAAAAAATCTGAATTTTCTGAAGTTTTTTGAAAATACTTGAATATGAGGTAACCTTTTCAAACAAAAAACCTCAACCCAAGTCTTCAACATCTGCTACAAAAAAACTCTTTTACCTCAAGAGTTAGATAAAGAAGAAATATACTTCTCTACAAGTTGTCATATACCAATTAGCTTTGTATTGACACTCCAATAATTCTTTGAGGGAACATATAAGCTGTTTGCTCAAAAGCTCCAACTAAAACATAACTCATACACATATGAGTCAAAACATATATCCGTTGTCTTTGAAATCTACTGATTTTTTTCTCTCAATGCAATTCTTTGTCAAATCTACTAAATCATGACCAAGTATAATGCAAAACAAGAAACTGCTTCTTCTTTAGACTATCTTCACACAAGATGTTGTTGTAGACTTGTCTTTGGATGTAGAGGATAAAATAGGAAAAGTATATGGAAAATATATGAGAAAAGGAAGTTTTACTTTTCTTTTGGAAATATTGGACTTTATTTCTTTTGCATCTTTCTTCCACCTGATGATGATGTCAACATCTTCAAACTTCTCTTCCATTCCTTTTGTTGTCTTCATCTTGAAGTAGCAAGCACTCTTGACTTCTTCAAATAAACTTTTTCTCTTCCTCTAGTGCTAAGAGTAAGAGACAAAACAAACATGGTATACAAATGGAAGTGAATATAGAATCATGTTTTACCATCTCCTCATATCTCTGAATCAAAATTCTGTTTCAAATGACTGATATGACTGAATTCACCAACCTTTTGTCTGAATGATGAATTACCTTTCTAGAGTTATCTCTCTAGATAAAATGTGAGCATAAACTTCTAACCAACTTACAACACAAAATTGGTTGAAAACAAAAGTGATGCTCTCCACATTTGTCTTCTTAGATGAGTTTTCTTGCCATGAAAGAGATCTCTCAAAAATCTCTAGAAAAACCTCTAGATACCTATTTTGATGTAGCCTTTAACTTTCAAATAATGAAAGTGTATAAAAGCACTTCCTTGAATCCTTCAAATCCCTTCATAACTGCTCTTCTAAGATATGATCTACAAATGATAATCTTATAGTAGAAACTGATACATGTGATTTGATGTCAATCTAGTTCCATGATCTTCTCAAAACCATTGTCCTTCCTTGAATTTGAAGTATCCTTCTCTTCATCAAGTCTTGGTCTTCAAACAATACTTTTTGTAAAGTATTTTCATACTCTTCCAAAAGTATTCGACTTCTAACAGATCATCAACTTCATACTCCACATTGATAAACATGTGACTGAATTGTCTAATTCTCAAATATCTACTCATCTAGATTAAGTGTGTATGTCAAATGTTAGAAGATGCCCTTAAATCATATGTTGTAAACCTGGAATTTTGGGAACCTGGGAATCGGAGAGCCTGAAACAACTCTGATATCAAAACCTTAAAGTTCTGATACCAGAACCTTAGAGCTCTGATACCAAATGTTGGAAATTTAGTAGGCCCATTATTAATACCACAAGTCCAAGGTTCCATAGGTCCAGCATATACAACATAGAATCCAGCATTCTTCCAATATTGACAAAACATGAACATACCACATTTAATCATACAAATGATGAGACAAAGATAGAGAAAGATTAGACAACATGTGTAAAGTGTTACGTACGCCATTGCTTACTCACACTATCATATATACCAATGTTCAATGTATAATGCGAGAGTCAAAATTCTCAACCACTCTATATGAAACATAGATGTAAAAAACATATTCAAATGTATGGAAAGAAATCTGAATATATATGAGATGTGTGACCTAATAGGTTGTAGAAGAGTGAATATGAGTGACAAAAAGAGGAAGGATAAGTCTAAAACTGATAATCAGCAAACCCTCATCTAACCTTAGGCTATGGAAGACCCTAAGTTAGACATGTGTGTGAAAAGATCACATACTTACAAAAGTAGCAAAGAATGCTAACAAGTTTGCTGCCAGAAATCCTCAAACTCATATGAACATATCTTCTCAAACACCTCATCCAAATATGCATAAAGCATACATGTACTGATTCTCTTGTACCTATGTTGAATAGGACTCCTCCTGATATGGATGCCACTGCCTCCATAATCTTCAAGTAGTACATGTGTGCATAAATAGAATATGTACCTGACTTCTTAACATAAGATGCAAATCTTATGTTAACCACCATCCAATGTCTTTGAAGTAAACCGAAATCTTCATGTAGAAGACAATCTTCAATACATCATGTGAATGGCCGATCCACACCACCAAGCTACGAATGACCAAGTCTTCTCCATAAGCAAGAGTGTGAGCACACTCTTCTTCTCCAAGAAGAACTCCATAGCTGCTCCTCAACATGCTCCAAGATAGCACCATGGCTGCCCCATGTGCTAGAAGCACCACCTCTATTGAGGTACCAAAGCTCTCCAAAGCTTGGTGTTGAAACTAGGTGATGGATGCTTACAATGAGCCCAAGACTCTTCTCATATAGTTTTAGAGTGTATCTTGAAAAGCATAACACAACAGCTATCACTCTAATAAATCTCTCGTCAAAAAAACTTTACATCATCGTGATCTTTCAAAAAACTTAAAAATTCTATCGCTGAATCATTATTTTAAAACCATAAAAGATTTTGTGTTTTTTGCGCTACCGGTGATAGGTATCGAACCCTGGCGGGGGATTTGAGAGGATAACCATCTATCCACATCCTTCGTGCCATTTGTTGTTAGAAGGAGTAAAATGAATAGCTACTCATGCTATGATACCTGAAGATTTTTGGACATTTTGGACATTGACTCCAACACCATATCACGTGAACGAGACATGTGACCTTCTTGAACTATTTTTTTTGTGTTTATTTAATGAAATGTAAGTACATATGTTAACTGTAAATATTTATAGTAGATATAATAGTCATAATTCACATTAATATTAACTATTGTACATTCCTTATGCTGAGATGTCTTAATGGAACACTTATTGAATGCATATGTAGCACACATCATAGACTCAAACTAGAATCTATGAGGTAATGTTGATTATTGAACATACATCTTGCCATTTCTATGATAGGCCTATTTTTCTTCTTAGGAACATCATTTTATTGTCATGTAACAAGCATTCTACATCAATTTTTTATGCCTCATTAAGTTAAAATGCACTAAATACAAAAGACATATGATCCATCTATGATCAACACAAAGGGTGTCCATTTTACATGTTGACATATTTTTAGCCATAACCAAAAACTATTTAAAGCACATAAAAACTTTAGAAGTTGACTCGAGTGGATAGACCCATGCATACCTAGAGAACTCATCTATGAAAATTCATGAAGTGTACGTAATTACCAAAAGATGTTGTTTTCATAGGACTAGAGATGTCACTATCAACAAGATACAATTTACATAAGTTATCTCTTATTGTACCATTTTCTAGAAATGAGGAATTTCCCAAAATGCAACCATCACATACATGTCTAGATATTGCCTCAACTCTAGGCAAAGAGAACAATATATCATTTTTAAAGGCATGCTAAACTAGCAAAATTTAGATGACCAGAGCATTTTGATACATAAGGCAAGCAATGATGCTTTACCTTAACTATATGGACTCTATTATGATTTTATAGAAATCATATTTGAAACCATGGATTAATACATCCATATAGAGATGTTACAGTATGCTTATTCTCTTTATGAATTCTTGTGAGACATTTTTGTATACTCTTGATCATAGATGTTGTATAGGTCATGCTAGATTTGGGAGAAGACGAATGTCGTGGGATTGAAGTTGATGAATCATCAAATTTATTGGTGTGATCAATTGATTACATGTCCAATCATCAAATGAGTCCAATCACATAATCGTGGTTACTACAATCATGCAGCAATCACTCCTTCTAACTTTGAGTCTATTTTGCATCAATTACTAGAGTGAGATAAATTTTTGTTTAGTGTGTCTTAGTGAAGCCAAAATTTTCTTCAATCTATTCCAACAAGTGTACAATCATTTAGAATGAATTAATTGATGATTTTGAAGTACTTGGTTGTTGGAATTTGAGGTCCATAGAAGCACGTGAACAGCATAAGGAAGAAGAAGAAGCTTGGAGTACAACACATAATACTAAATATATTACCACTAGAATGTGCAAAGATAAGTAACCCATTAGGGCAATAGGCGTATATACAACTTGGGGGAAAAAACCTCCTAAAGAGGGAAAAAACTGCCCCGGTGGTCCTGGTGTGTTCACACAACACTACCTGAATATATCAACAAATCCCCGCATGGGGCTGATGCAGTGAACAAGGAGCTGGCACTCATGTATAAGGAAGTGCCAAGCTATGTGGAATCAATCCACAAAAGGAAGTAAGCCCAAAGCTTTGCAAAAAGCTTCAAACTTCTCCCTAGGTAGAGCCTTCATGAAAAGGGTTCTCCTGTGTAGGCACAAATGCCAAGCTAATCTCTCGAGCAGAGAACCTCTCCTGACATAATAATAATGAACCTCAATGTGCTTAGTGAAAGCATGGAACATAGGGTTCCTCATAACTGCCAATGCACTCTGACTGTCAGTGGAGATGGTGGTGGCAGAAAACTGACCAACACCCAAATCAGCCATAAGGCGTTTCAGCCACATACACTCAACAGTAGCTGTGAAAGCTACCCTATAATCAGCCTCGCAACTTGAAGTTGCCATAGTAGGCTTCTTCTTGCTCAACCAAGATATACATGAGCTACCAAGCATGAAGCAAAAACCACTAGTGGACACACAAATGTCATAGCAACCAACCCAAAGAGATTCAAAAAAAGCATGTAAATGTGGTGCTAGTGATCCCCCTTGGGATAAAACAATCCAATCACCTAGGTACCACTCAAGTAGTGAAAGATGTGCTTAATCGAATGCCAATGCTTGACACCTGGGCAATGCATAAACCTACTCATCTGTGAGGCAGCAAACTGAATATCTTGTTGAGTAATGCATAAGTAAATCAAGCATCCAACAATTTACTAATAGAGAACCGCATCAAATGCATCTCTAGCATCATGAAGACTCAATCATAAACCTGTCTCCATAGGAGTGGCAATAGGTTTGCAGTCTTCAAGGCCGAAACACTACAATAATGTGTCAATATATTTTGTTTGACACAAAGCTATTCCCCCATCAACTTCCACGAATCGAATGCCCAAATAATGATGCAAATGCCCCAAATCTCACATCTCAAATGAGGCATGAAAATCAGCCTTAAAATCAGCAATATGCTTCTCATGAGGACCAGTGAGCAACATGTCATCAACATAGAACACAATGATCAGAAACACATCATTTGCACGCTTAACATATAAGGTGCTTTCAGTTTGATTGTTCTCAAAACCATGTGCAATCAGATAGGCATGTATCTTTTCATACCAAGCACGTGGTGCTTGCTTTAAACCATATAATTCCTTCTTCAACTTGCACACTTTGTTTTCATGCCCTTTCTACACAAAGCCACAAGGCTAAAAAACATACACTTCTTCATGCATGTCACCATTCAAAAATGTAGTTTTAATGTCCAACTGATGTACATTCCAACCGTGATGAGCTACAAATGCATAGATGCTATGAATAGTAGTCATTCGGCATGTAGGAGAAAAGGTCTCATCAAAATCAATGCCTCTTTCCTAAGCATAACCCTTTGCAACAAGCCTAGACTTATACATGTCAACTGTTCCATCAAGCTTAAGACTTAGCTTGTATACCCACTTAGTTCCAATGGCCTTCTTTCCAGGAGGCAAGTTCACAAAGACCAAGTACCATTTTTCATGATAGCATCATATTCTGATTGCATAACAGCCATCCAATTTTTAGAATTTTGTGCTTCATCAAACAAAACAGGCTCATTCTCATCACAGAGACTAGAGACAGTGATAGCATAGCAATCTGATGCAAAAGAAGCACTATGAGAGCGTGAAGAAGTGCGATATGATAGAGGTGCATCTAATTGTTGTCATGCAAAGTTTGAACCATCCATTTTGGCATAGTTTTTGCCTCCTGAATATCTGCTCTCTCATCAACAAGTGCATCATGTAAATCTATATCAAAAATGGAATGATTTGCATCATCACATGAAACATGTAAAGGTTGAGACTTGCATCATTAAGACCACCACTAGACTATCCACCTATAAAAAGAGGCAACAAAGCATCATACATATCTTTGGATCTAACAAATGTCTCCTTAGTACATGAAGGTAATGGCTGAATAGCATCTTCCAAAAAACAACATCACAGCTAACCAAAATGCATTTAATCTCTGGATGATATAGACGATAGCCTTTGCTTTCAGAACTGTACCCAACAAAAATAAATTTCACTACTTTATCATCCAATTTCTTGCATTGTTGTTTACGCACTAATGCATATGACAGAAAACCAAAACATGTAGGTGATCAATAGATGGCTTACAACCATGCCAAGCCTCATATGGAGTGATAGACTACAATGCTTTAGTGGGATACCTGTTAAGTATATATGCTGCACACATGACAGCCTCAAGCCAGAAACTATGTAGTAAAGTCTGATTCTTGACCATACACCTCACCATCTCCATTAGTGATCTATTCTTCCATTCAACAACTCCATTCTATTGAGGCGTATTTGGCACTATACACTGATGTTTTATCCCATGTTCACCCATATATTCCCCCCTTGATCAGAATGGGGGATGCCCATTTTATGTGCTAATAGATTTTCAGCCAAAACCAGAAACTATTTGAAGCACATAAACACTTTGGACTTTGCTTTCAATGGATATACTCATGCATGACTGGAAAAATCATCAATGAAAGTCATGAAGTACAGATAGTTTCCAAAAGAGGATGTCTACATAGGACCAAAGACATCACTGTGAATAGGCTACAATTTCTAAGTAGCTAAAACTGAACCATCTTTTCGGAATGAGGAATGTTACATTTTGCCCAAAATACAGCCTTCACATACATGTTTACTAGGTGCCTCAAGTTTGGGCAAAGAGGAAACCATTTGAGATTTTTATAGGTGTAGCAAACTAGCAAAATTCGGATGACCAAAGTGTGCATGCGAAAGCTTTGCATCTGACATAGCTTGAGAATCATGTACTACACATGTTGAATCATTCACACATTTTTCATACTCTATGAGCTTATAGAACCCATGACATAAAATGCTAGAAGCAATAATTACATTGCCATTTGATAGATCATGAATTGTACATCTATCATCAACAAATTTCACAACCAATCCAATCTTGGCTAAAGATAAAACTGATAACAAATTCTTCTTGATCTCTGGCACAAATAAAGCATCTGACAATGTAAAATAACTACCATCAGTAGTAGTCAAAATGATCTTACCAACTCCCATGACACGATAAGAGGAGTTGTTAGCACATGTGAAAATATTCCCCACAGGGGCAGGCTCGAGTGAAGTGAAGAAACTATGTTGCAAGGTTATATGTTTGGTTGCCCCACTATCAAAGTACGTAACATCTGATTATACTACATACATACATTGTTCATGAGAAGATGGGCGATAAATGCAAACACTGGTAAATGCCAATTCTTCATTCTACACAAGATTAGCAGACTCTATTTTGGGTGTAGAGGCCTCTATAACAACCATTCAAGCCTCTTTCTTCTTTGCCTCTTTAGCAGCGAGTTTTGGATGCCTCTTTATGACATGATCATTTTTTCATAGTACTAGCAAAACAATTTCTTCTTTTCTGTTTTCCTCTTGTCTCTATCATCCTTCTTTGATTATGTAGAATTAGCAGATTTTTGCTTACTAGTAGAAGAGCTCCATTTACCTTTGCCCTTCTAACTAGCTGGGAAAGCTTGACCTACAACACGCATAATGGACATGTTCTGCCTAGGCTGATCTTCGTGCAATATAACAAATACTAAATCCTCAAATGTTAAGGCATTTGGATGTCCATTCATCATCAAACGAAGATTAGAAGCAAAAATCTGATATGAATCAGGAAGACCATTCAGAAACAGTCTTCATAACTGAAATTTCAGGCAAGAGTTCACTAGTAGAGATCAATTATTCCTTCAAACCTTTGATCTTTGTCAAAAAATTGTCCATGGAATCTCCTTCATTCATCTGCTCACTCTCCAACTATTTTCAAAGGTAAGCAGCACGAGCCTCATTCCTTTCCTGGTATAAAGTGATAGGTGTATCCCAAGCATTCTTAGCTACTTTGCAAGAGCGAATGTGAGGAATAATGGCATGTTTGATAGACAAGGCTATCAATGCATGTGCCTTAACATCTCTACCATCCCAATGAATTTGCTCTACAATAGGTGCAACAGGAACCACAACATGAATAAGAACATGAAGAATATCATCATCTTCAATGCCATCTGTGTCACCTTTAGCAAGTGTGTTTGCAGGTGTAATAGGACATTTTTCATTACCCTGTACAATATTCCACAGTCCTTTTGCAACCAATACATGATGCATCATATAAGACCATAATGGGTAATTGGTACTGTCCAACTTATCCTCAATATCCGACATACATAATACATCATTGCTTTCAACCATGGCCACTAGCTAAAATACCTTGATGTAGAAAATTGATTGTATCTCAAAAATTTGAACAAGAATACCCTGTTGAGTTTTGCTAAACCTGTGGTAGACTTTGAGACGCTTATATTGTTGAACCAAAATTTGTATATATCTTAATAGGACATTTTTCAACACCCTGCACAATATTCCACAGTCCTTTTGCAACCAATACATGATGCATCATATAAGCCCATAATGGGTAATTGGTACCGTCCAACTTATCCTCAATAGACAACATACAGAATACATCATTTCTTTCAGCCATGGCCACTGGCTAAGATACCTTGATGCAGAAAATTGATTGTATCTCAAAAATTTGAACAAAAATACCATGTTGAGTTCTCCTAAACCTGTAGCAAACTTTGAAACGCTTATACTGATGAACCAAAATCTATATATATCTTTGGCACAAAAAGATGAAATTGCTTGCTCAAGCACTACAATAGTGCGTTTGAAGGTCAAAACAAGCTCAAGCCATCATTTTGGCATGAGAAAATGAAGTTGTTTTGATCTCCTAATCAACTTGAGTATGCACACAAAATTTTTTGCCATTCTGAGACTGTGACTGGAGAGCTATCAATGCAGCCTAGATGATGTGGAGACCTGCTTTGATACCAATTGTTGGAGTTTGAGGTCTACGAAAGCATGCGAACAACACAAGGAAGAAGAAGAAGCTTGGAGTTCAACACACATTATTGAATGTATTACCACTAGAATTTACAAAGATAATTAAGACATTAGGGAAATTGGCATATATACAAGCCGGGGGAAAAAGACCTCCTAAAGGTGGTCCTATTGTGTTCACACACATCACTACCTAAGTACATCAACATTGGTGTGCATTACGTACTATAAAGTTCACATTTCTTCAAGTCTGTCAACTCCTCACTCTTCACTAGCTATGTACAAGCATGTACTTCATTTATTACCTATCATAGCATCAATGTACCATACTTTAAAAGATCTATGTGTAAGGATTTGATTTGAAGAGGTTTGTATGAAGAGGACCAAATATTATAAGTTGATTGTGTGTACAAAATCTCAACAGGTGAATAGTTCTGATTACAATTGTAACTTCTTAGATGCATACCTATCTAATTCAAGTGATGCAAAATGTCAAAGTGCAACTTTACTCAAGATAAGAGAACTATTAGCAACAAGTAGGAAGACCTTCAAAAAAATAAAATATTTTCTTCATATTTTTATCATTATAGATAGTGTATTTTGATGTTATGAACTAAGACACCTACAATAAAGTATTTTAATGTTTATTATGACTTATGGTTTTTGAGTCATAGGCCCTAAGCAAGCTTTGTTGTTAGAAAAACTCCATTCTCATCTGCCATCACCTGCAAATAGTGTTAGCCAAGCATTTATTTTTAAGAAAAATGGGTGATTAATTTCCACCTACATTTGAAAATCTTGATAGGACCGAGTATCCAAAAATTTCTATGCAGATGGAATCAATCCATATGGATTTTTTATATGAGACAAAAGGATGCCAATGATAAGGACTAAATCTCAACCATCACAAGAAGAAGAAGAAGACAAGTTATCACATGGTGTTCAAAGGATGCTCTAACTAGGTCGTATATTCTAAATTCAATTTTCAATTCTTTTTTACCTCATCTAAGAGGATGTGATCAATCATATGAGATATGAAATACATTGAAAGCTCTATTATTTTCAAATACTAGAGCTAAGAAGAATCAAATTTGGTTGTATTTCTCAAGTATGAGAAAAAAAACCAAGGAAAACAAGTTTAGAATTTGTGAGAAAAGGTGGACATATTTGATCAACCAACAAGTATTGGAGAAGTAATAGATGAAGATAAAGTCACAAGGCAAGTGATAAATAGATGAGAATTATATAAAAATAGGACTCAGTGCACAACTACACAAAGTGGATATGGACTGAAAGGTTATCAAACCTATACCCTATATACTAATGAAAGTAAGGGTAAAAATAGAAAGATAAAGTTAAGAAGAATGAAGATGAAGAAGGTACTTCCCAAGACAATTATATAGGTAGAAGAAGACATGGAAGAGGAATGGGTAGAGGAGATAAGAAAGGTAGGGTGAGAGGAAAATGTTGGAAGTGAGGCAAGCCCAATAATAATTCCACATGATCTTTCCAACACTTCAATCTTAATCTTGCACAGCTTGAACCAACTAATGTTGACGAATGAATTTAAAAAAATACAAGAGACAAGAGAAATGAAACGAGTTGCAAGAGGCTACTCTCTAAAATAATGTTCTTGGTGAAATAAAAACTTTACAATGTGTAATATACAAAATTTGAATATAAAGTTGAATGTCAGATGGTTCTAGGTACAAATTTAATAGAGAAGTGTGCATAAGAGTTATAAGAAAATGTATGTGTGTTGGTATTAGAATATACCATTCATTGTGATAGACTGAATCCACAAACGTCATCTATGATGTTAGATGTGTCTATCCCAACTCGCCGATTTCATGACAGATGATAAATATTGTCTAGACAAACATGTCGTTTATCTCTACACATGCATCCATATATCATGATAGACACACATCCATCACTCCATGACAAATGATAGACCCATATATCATGACAGATAGACCATCTATCATGTCAAACACTCGTCTATCATGATAAACACTTTTTAGGATAGATGATAGACCTATTTATCATGATAGAAAGAATGTGTTCCATGACATACACTCATCTATCATGACAGATCAATTCCACGATCGATAATAGACCCATCTATCATGATAGACATCGTCTATCATGATATATAGGAAATTTGGATTTTCTATTTGCCAATCATTTGTGGGTTTATTTGGAGACTTATTTTGGGATTTTTTCAAAGCTATTGGAGCTATCTAAGTGCATCCAAGGCAAGGAAAAGTGCAATTAAAGAGTGAGGCTTGGTTGGGCTTCTTGATCACAAGAGAAAATCCAAAGCACAAGACTTGAGGCTGCAAAATTACTCAACCCCCTCCATCAATTCTAGTTTGGGGTAAGTGGGGATAGGTGATATTGATTAATTAGAGAAAAAAAGGAATGAACCAAGCCTAAGAAACCTTAGTTAACTTAAGTTAAAGAGATAAATAGATTAAAGTATGATAACCATAAAAAAACAAACATAACAAGCAATTGAACGAGGAAGAATGACAAACAAAAATTACTCTTGATGACGATACAATAAAAACAAGATCTCACACCAAAGGGAAACTAAAAAGAACAAGCAATTGATACATCAATGAACCGTACAACATGGTTGTACTTTAAATTTGGGAAAGTAAGTGGACCAAGTTAATGAACCTCAGATCAAGCAAACACATAGGAAAGGCTAATAGACAAAGCATTAGGTCCTCTAAAGTTAGTGTCAATCTTACAACTCGATCTTGGGCTCAATAGTTGAGTGATTATCCTTATGAACTAAGCTTAGACACATGTGACTCTGAGATGTGTTTTTGCATGGAGAGACCTACATGTAGTTCAAGTTTGGCATACCTAGAGACCCTAGAAGAACCCTATAAGACTAAGCTTGAATATATTAGAACCAACCGCTTAGATGCTTGCATCTATGGGGATGGTTTAAGAAGATATGTGATTCAACTTAGAAATCATGAGCAACCCTTTGGAATTGATCACCCGGTGGTCGAATTCGAACAAGGTTCATATATAGATAAGAAAGGAACCATGTATGTGGTAAGCTACTTACCTAATAGGATGGATGAATTTGGATCGATCATACTAGATTCTAAAATACGAGATCTTGAACACTAAAATAAGGAGTGAGAGCCTAGAACTCCTAGAGGTAAATCAATCCTTACAAGTACCATCACACTTGAATAGATCCCTCAAGCCAACATGAGCATAGAGATTTTCATTAACAAAGAAACTGATCAAGCATTTTGGAGATTCAAATTTGGCAAATCTAGTGATGTAGATAGAATTATCATACATGAGTTCAAGGATCTTGATGTTCCAAGAAATATTATCTATTTAAAAAACACTTTTGAAAGGTTGTATGTTGTTACAAAGCATAGTAGATACGTGCACACTTAGAAGGGTGAACACATTTTCCCCTCACACATCTACTAAACCTCACAATCAGAATGGAATAGGATCTTCATGTGTCCTAGGAGCACAAAAAGAGAGATCCAAGGAACAGTTCGAAGTCATTTTTGTGCACACTATAGGAAGAGAAAGATCAGGGATAGACACAGACGAAATAGAACAAGAGAGAGTAAGATGGCATAGCATGGATGACTTTCCATTGCCTAGAACAAGAGAACATCCTAGAATCCTAAGGCCTACTCAATTAGTGAAAACCATGGAGATTGTTTTGATGGCATGAGAGATCCCTATGATCATGTAGCTAAATTCAAGCAAGTATTGAGAGCAAAACAAGCCAAGGATTTGCTCACTCAATATGAGGCTTTTGGGCTAACCTTGAAGGATACAAACCTAACATGGTTTCAATGCTTATGTCAAGATCAGTTTAGGAATATCACACAACAACTAGAGACGTTCTTTGCAAAATTCTCCTAGAGCAAAATTAGGCACAACATTTTGTCATTGCCATAATTTCAAATAGACATCATAGGAAATTTTTAGGTTAGTGGGACGTAGGTTGAAGCAATACATTGAGATATGCCCCATCCCAAAGTTACCTACTCAAGCAAAATAGGCTTCCTTGTTCTTAAATGGTCTATTGAGCAGAAAATTAAGTTCATATGTCTACTTGAATGAACTTCGTACTTTAGAGCAATGCTTAAGAATGTGTATTGGTATCAACGACAATTTGGATGATGACCTAGAACTTTCTAAACTTTACAAGGACTCAGAGTGTTCCACTAGTGTCACTTCCAAGCCCACAGCATCAATAGATCAATTGGATAAACAAGTAACTCAAAAGTTTTGAGTAGAAAATAGACAAGCCCAAAGGTTGGTCATGGTGAAATGTTGTTACGCTTGTAGAGGGGATCACATGGCCAATGTATGCCCAATGCAAGCATAGAACTCAGGGAACTTAAATTCCCAATACATCACAATAGAGAGAAAAATACACAAATCATGTGCCTCAAGATTGCCCCTATAACAAACAAGTAGTTAAGAAAAGCTACCAACTACCATACCAGTAGTTAGGTAGGTATCAAAACCTCTATCAGCAACAAATTTACTATAGGCCACCACAAAATTACCAACCTTAGTATCAGGGATATCCTAGAACACAATCAATGCTTGCACAAAAATTACCATGCCTTGCTCATGTAATCTCAGTCAAGTATGTGGTACTAGAATATAATCTAAATAGGACTTAATGTCAGCATCCCCACTAATCTCAGAAAATGCTCCTAATGCTCAAAGTTTTGATTCAACACATGGAGATAACCCACCAAATTATTACACCAAATCAACAAAGCATAATGAGGCATACTAATATGATGCATCATTTATGGAACCTAGTTGGGAGTCTAACTATACTCCAGTAATGTACATGAACCCATATCTAGACCTCAACTAGGATAATATAGGCCTCAAAGACCTAGAGGACCATGTTATAGATGTCAAGAAGATCATGTTATTTGTGACTGTCCACTTCCTCTACCACAAGGGCAACCTCAATCTGTAGTGACTCAAGGTCTTTTTCTTGAATGTGGAAAGGAACATCTCCTTAGAGATTTTCCTAAGGACCTATCCAATGCTCAAAAGATTACCCCAATCAATGTAATTGTCTTGATATTATAACCCAATGGGAGTAGCTAATATTGCCTCTATACATGTAGTCACTAGATCAAAGGCTTTACAAAAGATTCTAGACATAGAAAAAGAAAGAAATCCAAGGCTAGTGAATCAAAAAGCTCTAGAAAGATGAGAACAAGAACTTGGAGGGATAGCCTTGAGAAGACGAAAAGACAGTGGGCTAAAAAATTGAATGAACTAGAAGAAATCCTTAGAGAAACAAAAACAAAAATAGTAGAACTCTCATCTCAAAATGCCTCACAGACACACCCGTCACTCAACCCACCACTTAACACACCACCATTCATCCAACCTCAAATCCGATTAAGATCAGTCTTAGCAGATCCTACTCCAAAAGGCTTGGACTTGATGTTCAAGGACTACTATGCTCAACTTCAAGAAGGACCAAATGTAGCCAAGTTGGATAAATGTTATCCCTGAGTGGACTTAGAGATTGAAAGGACAAAGTTATGTGTTAGGATCATAGAATTATCTTAGTCTATGTTTGAAGCAAACCAAATTTACAATCCAAAACACTTAGTGAAACCAGAGCTACACTTTGAAGGAATATTGGAGAGATTAGAGAAACTGGTGGATAAATCACAGACTTTAGCAACACCAAAGTCTCAAGGTAGTGGAAGCAAGAGTAAAAGATTACCTCCACATGAAGCTTATGTTCCTAATTCTATGGATGATGGAATCCCTTCCTCTAAATCAGTACTCTCAAGAGGTCTTAAGGAAAATTCAAGATGAGAAATGGACCAAGGAGAGAGAGGATCCTCCTCTATTTCAAGAAGTAGATGATTGTCAAGATTGATTCCCGCATGGAGAGCAAGAAGATGTGCAATCAAGTGAATGATTAGATTTTGAATCTGACTCCTTACAAGAATATCCTCACTTCACAGGCCCTTAGGAATCCAAGTCTATTCAAATGAGAGCTCCCATAGTAATGATCAGAAACAAAGAATCTATTCTACCTAGGAACAAGGAAGTAGTTAAGAACACTAAAGTGCAATGTCTCCTCACCTTAGGAGAACTACTCAAAGTTAAACTAGAATTCTGGAAGCACATAGAAAACCACTTGCCAAAGGTTCCTAATTCCCACTCTCAGGTAGGATTGCAAAGAAAAGTCCCAAACGTACCCATAGACAAGATAGGAAATATGAATGAAGGGGAAGAAGGAGATACATATCTCCATATCACCTATGAAGGATACATGACAAAGGCAATCTTAGACTGAGGAGGAGGAGTTGCCATTGCCACCACTTTTGTATGGAAACCTTGGGGCAAACTAGCTTTAAGGCCCACACAAATGAAGATGCAAATGGTAGATGGGCATATAGAGAAGCCTCTAGGATTGTTAGAAGGAATCACTCTCACTACTTGTGGCATATAGTTTAAGCATAGCTTTGCTATTTGTGAATTTGGAAAGAACCACGTCTATCAGATGACTTTGGGTAGACATTTCATGAGAATATTACAAATAGTGCAAGATTAGGGAACCAATTCCTTCTAGTTATAGCATTTAGGGGTAACTACCAAGGTCAACCTCAAAGACTATTCACATAAACATGTACCACCCTTGCAATGGAACGCAAGCCAACAAATCAAAAGCCTTCTATGAGTTGAGCATATAGAATTGGTATCCCTCATTGTTGTTTTGCCAAAGAAAAATGAAAAATTGCATTTGTGCATTAAATTGAAGAAAGTTAATGCTACCATGAAAGGAGATAGCTAACTACTTCCTATCACTGAGCATCTATTGGAACATATAGCAAGAAAAGAGGTTTATAGATTCCTTGTGGATTTTTGGGTTACAATCAAGTAGTCATTGCCCCAAACGATCAACACAAGATGACTTTTGCCATAGAATGGGAAATATTTTGCATTTTGTGTGATGCCATTTGGGCTCACCAATCCACATGGTACATTCCAAAGGCTCATGTGTCATGTGTTCAAGGAATTCTTGAGAAAGAATTTAGAAGTTTATGTGGATGATTTGTGTGCTCATTCCCACATAAGACAAACTCACGTCCTAGATCTCAAATAAATATTTGAGAGATGTAGAGAATACAGGTGTGTACGAATCCAAAGAAATGCATTTTCATGGTCATGCAAGGCAAGATCTAAGGCCATATTGTGTCAAAAATGGGAATATCGATGGATGAAGATAAGGTGAGAGCTATAGTAAAGTTATCAAGACCTAGGAAGGTTAAGCAAGTGCAAGCTTTTATGGTTCATTGTGGATACTACCGACACTTTATCCACATGTAAGCAATCATTGAAAAGCCTTCATAAAACCTTTTGATGAACTTCAAGTGGAAGAATGTGAGAAATCATTCATAGAGCTGAAATGAGGATTGTGCTCAACCCCCATATTGACAACTCCACACTAGAATAAGCCATTCCATGTTCATATGGATGCTTCCACTTTTTTATTGGCTGTGTGCACCACAAATGACAAGAAAATGAAACATGGACCTTTCCATAGCATATACAAGTAGGCAATTGAATGTTGCATAGATGAATTACATAGCCATGAAATGAGAAGGATTAGGTATTGTCTATGTTGCCTTTATTTGATCGAATAATGAAAAAATACCGAATAAGTTCAAAAAATTCAAGATTTTCCAAATATCCTCGAACAAAAATTCATATGCCATCTTTTTTTTTCGATAATCGTTCAATCAAAAAAAATTCTCATCGAAAAGATTTTCAATTGAAAAGATTTTAGATTGAAAAAAAAAATTGATCGAAAATGTTTTTTAGGATTTTTTGTTTATGATTTAGGATTTGGGTTTAGGTTTTAGGGTTAATGCTTTGGGTCTAGGGTTTAGATTCTAGGGCTTAGGGTTTAGGGTTTAGGGTTTATGGTATAGGGCCTAGGGTTTAGGGTCTAGGGTTTTGGACTTAAGGTTTAGGATTTAGGATTTGGAATTTGGGAGTCTGAATTTAGGGTTTATGGTATAGGGGTGTAGGGTTTAGGGCTTTAAGGTTTATGGTTATGGTTTATCACTGCATATGTTAACTTTTCAAATCAACTTCATCAATACACATTAAAATCCACACTAACAATGCACATATGACCATAACACTTCAACTTAAAGAAAAAACGATATAATATCAACACAAAAATTAAATTTGAAACCATACTAAAAGAAGTTGTTATTTTAACAAATTTATTCAATTACATCAATGCACTTCAAAATGGTCCTAAGTATCAATCTTAGATCATTTTAAGCCATACCTGGAGATAATTCTGAAATTTCTAAGTAGCTTATGTAGATCTATTCTTTTGGTTATAATTTTATATATTGTAAGTTCTTATAGATACTTGAATTTTTAAACTCCATTTTTATGGATGGAAGAGTCATGTAAATGTACAAACTTGAGCTATTGCAAAATAAGCATTGCAATTGAGTATGCTTCTTTTGCTTTCGTATATATTGGGGGACATGTTGAAATACACATGGCGGGTTAGGGATTAGATTTTGAGGTTTAGGATTGAGGGTTTAGCATTTAAGGTGTAGGTTTTAGTATTAAGGGTTTAGGGTTCAGAGGTTAGGTTTTAGAATTTAGTGTTAAGTGTTTAGGGTTTAGGATTTATATTTTATCCTTTAGCATTTAAGGTTTAGGGTTTAGGTTTTAGGATTTGGGGTTTAGGGTCTATAGTTAAAGGTTTGGGGTTTATGGTTTCGGCTTTAGGGCTTAGTGTTTAGTATTTGGACCTAGGGTTAATGGTTTAGGGTCTAGGTTCTAGGGTTTAGGGTTTATCATTTAGGGTATAGGGTCTAGGGTCTAGAGTTTAGGGTTTATGCTTTAGGCTCTAGGGTTTATGGTTTCTCGTTTATGGTTCATGGTTTAGGGTTTGGGGTTTGAGGTTTAGGGTTTATGGTTTAGGAATTAGGATTTAGGTTTTAGGGCTTAGGGTTTTAGAGTTTAGAGTTTAGGATTTAAGGTTTAGATTTATGATTTAGGGCTTAGGGTTTTAGGTTTTGGGTTCAGGGCTTATGGCTTATGGTTTATGGCTTAGGGTTTAGCGTTTAAGGTAAAGGTTTTAGCATTTATGATTTATGGCTTAGGATTTCGATCATAGCATTTGGGGTTTATGTTGTAGGATATAGGGTTTATGGTTTAGGGTTTAGGATCTAGGTTTCAAAGCTTAGGGTTTAGAGGTTAGAGCTTAGGGTTTAAGGTTTAGGGTTTAGGGTTTAGGGTTCAAGATTTAGGGTTTAGGATTTATGATTTAGGTTATAGTGTTTAGGGTTTAGGGTTGAGGTTTTAGGGCTTGTGGTTTTAGAGTATAGTGTTTATGGTTTGAGATTTAGGGTTTGAGGTTTAGGCTTTAGGTTTGGGCTTCAGGCTTTTGAGTTTTGGGTTTGTGGTTTGTTGGAGATAGATATCTGCGGAAGCACGTGAACATCACAAGGAAGAAGAAGAAGCTTGGAGCACAAACGCACAATACTGAATGTATTACTAGAGAATGTACAAAGATAAGTAGCCCATTAGGGCAATAGGCGTATATACAAGCAGGGGGAAAAGCACCTCCTAAAGAGGGAAAAAAGTGCCCCCGCGGTCCTAGTGTGTTCACACACATCACTACCTAAATATATCAACAAATCCCCCTTGGGAGTGATGCGGTGAACAAGAAGTTGGCACTCATGTATAAGGAAGTGCCAAGCTATGTGGAAATCACGCCACAAAAGGAAGTAAGCCCAAAGCTTTGTAGAAAGCTTCAAACTCTCCCTAGGCAGAGCCTTTGTGAAAAGGTCTACAATGTTCTCCTGCGTGGGCACATATGCCAAGCTAATCTCCCCAGCAGAGAACCTCTCCCTAACATAGTGATAATGCACCTCAATGTGCTTAGTGCGAGCATGGAACACAGGGTTCCTCGCAACTGCCAATGCGCTCTGATTGTCAGTGAAGATGGTGGTGGCAGAAGACTGGACAACACCCAAATCAGCCATAAGGCGTCTGAGCCACACACACTCAACAGTTGTTGTGAAAGCTGCCCTATACTCAGCCTCACAACTGGAAGTGGCCACAGTAGGCTCCTTCTTGCTCAACCAAGATATACATGAGCTACCAAGCATGAAGCAAAAACCACTGGTGGACACACGAGTGTCATAACAACTAGCCCAATCTGAGTTAGAAAAATCATGCACATCTGGTGGTAGTGATCCCCCCTTGGGATAAAACAACCCAAGTAGTCGAGTACCACTCAAGTAGTGAAAGATGCGCTTAACCGCCTTCTAATGCGTGACTCCTGGGCAATACATAAACCTGCTCATCTGTGAGACAGCAAACTGAATATCTGGCCGAGTAATGCATAAGTAAATCAAGCATCCAACAGCCTGCTGATAGAGAACAGCATCAAATGCACCTCCAGCATCATGAAGACTCAATCGTAAAGCTGTCTCCATAGGAGTGGCAATAGGCTTACAGTCTTCAAGGCCAAAATGCTGCATTAATGTGTCAATATATTTTGTTTGACACAAAGCCATTCCACCATCAACTTGCATAAATTGAATGCCCAAATAGTGATGCAAATGCCCCAAATCAGACATCTCAAATGAGGCATGCAAATCAGCCTTGAAATTACCAATATGCTTCTCAATAGGACCAGTGAGCAACATGTCGTCAACATAGACAACAATGATCAAAAGCACATCATTAGCACGCTTAACATATAAGGTGCTTTCAGTTGGGCTGTTCTCAAAACCATGCGCAACCAGATAGGCAATTATCTTCTCATACCAAGCACGTGGTGCTTGCTTTAAACCATATAATGCCTTCTTTAACCTGCACACCTGGTTTTCATGCCCTTTCTACACAAAGCCACGGGGCTAAAAAACATGCAGTTCTTCATGCAATTCACCATTTAGAAATGTTGTTTTAATGTCCAACTGATGTACATTCCAACCATGATGGGCTGCAAGTGCACAAATGCTCCGAACAGTAGTCATACGGCATGTAGGTGCAAAGGTCTCATCAAAATCAATGCCTCTTTGCTGTGCATAACCCTTTGCAACAAGCCTAGCCTTATACCTATCAACTGTACCATCAGGTTTATGCTTCAGCTTGTATACCCACTTAGTGCCAATGGCCTTCTTGCCAGGAGGCAAGTCACATAAAGACCACGTACCATTCTTCATTATAGCATCATATTCAGATTGCATAGCAGCCATCCAATTTATGTGCTTCATCAAAAGAAACAGGCTCATTCTCATCACAGAGACTATATGCAGCCATAGCATAGTAATATGATGCAAAGGAGGCACTATGAGAGCCTGAACGAGTACGATATGACAAAGGTGCATCTAATTTGCTATCACGCAAAGTCTGCACCAGCCATTTGGCATAATTTTTGCCAACTCAATATCAGCTCTCTCGTCAACAAGTGCATCATGTAAATCTGCATCAGAAATGGAATATTCTTCATCATCATATGAAGCCTGCAAAGGCTGAAAAGTTGCCTCATTAGGACCAGCACTAGACTGTCCACCTGTAAAAAGAGGCATCAAAGTATCATACATGTCTTTGGAGCTAACAAATGTCTCCTTAGTACATGAAAGCAATGGGTGAATAGCATCTTCCACAAAGACAACATCACGGCTAACCAGAATGCGTTTAGTCTGTGGATGATACAGATGATAGCCTTCACTTTCAGAACTGTACCCAACAAAAATACATTTTACTCCCTTATCATCCAATTTTCTACGATGTTGTTCAAGCACTAGTGCATATGCCAAGCAACCAAAAACATGCAGATGAGCAACAGATGGCTTGCGGTCATGCCAAGCCTCATATGGAGTGATAGACTGCAGCACTTTAGTGGGACACTTGTTCAGTACATATGTTGCACACATGACAGCCTCAAGTCAGAAACTATGTGGTAAAGCCTAACTTTTGACCATGCACCTCGCCATCTCCATGAGTGACCTGTTCTTTCGTTCAGCAACTCCATTCTGTTGAGGTGTATACGGCACTATACACTGGTGTTTTATCCCACGTTCAGCCAAAAATGCATTAAAATCAGAAGACATATATTCCCCCCCTCGATCAGAACGGAGGGTGCCCATTTTACATGCTGACAAATTTTCAACCAAAACCAAAAACTGTTTAAAGCACATGAACACTTCGGACTTTTCTTTGAGTGGATATACCCATGCATGCCTGGAAAAATAATCAATGAAAGTCAGGAAGTAAAGGTAATTTCCAGAAGAGGGTGTTTGCATAGGACCACAAACATCACTATGTACAAGCTGCAATTTCTGAGTTGCCCCAACTGAACCATCTTTTGGAAATGAGGAAAGCTGCATTTTGCCCAAAATACAACCTTCAGAAACATGTTTTCCAGGTGCCTCAAGCTTGGGCAAAGAGGACACCGTTTCAGATTTTTGCAAGCATAGCAAACTAGCAAAATTCAAATGACCAAAGCATGCATGCCAAAGCTTTGCATCTGACATAGCCTGAGAATCATTTACTACACATGCTGAATCACTCACAGATATTTCATAGTCTATGATCTTATACAGCCCACGACATAAAATGCTAGAAGCAATAATCACGTCACCATTTGATAGATCATGAACTGTACATCTGTCATCAACAAATTTCACAACCAAGCCAATCTTGGCTAATGCAGAAACTGATAACAGGTTCTTTTTTATCCCTGGCACAAATAAAGCATCTGACAAAGTGAAAGAACTACCATCTGCAGTAGTCAAAATGATCTTACCAACTCCCATAACAGGATAAGTGTAGTTGTTGGCACATGTAACAGTATTCCCTTTAGGGGAAGGCTCGAGTGAAGAGAAGAAACTGCGCTGCGAGGTAATATGTTTGGTTGCCCCATTGTCAAAATACCAAACATCTGAGTCTACTGCAGACATGCACTGATCATGAGAAGATGGGTCAAAACTGTAGACAGTAGTAAACGCCCATTCTTCTTCCTGCACAAGATTTGCAGACTCTGTTTTTGGTGTAGAGGCCTCTGCAACAACCATTCCAGCCTCTTTCTTCTTTGCCTCTTTAGCAGCCAGTTTTGGACAGTTCTTTATGATATGATCATTCCCTTTACAATACTTACAAAACAATTTCTGCTTTTCTGATTTTTTCTCATCTTTGTCTTGGTTCTTCGAATGTGCAGCACTTGCAGATTTCTGCTTACTAGTTGAAGAGCTCCATTTTCCTTTGCCATTCTGACTAGCCAGGAAAGCTTGATCTGCAACACGCATAATGGACCTGTTCTGCCAAGACTGATCTTCTTGCAACAGAACAGAGACTAACTCCTCAAATGACAAGGCATTTGGATTGCTTTTCATCATCAATCGAAGAGTAGAAGAAAAACTCTGATATGAATCAAGAAGATCATTCAGAACGGTTTGCAGAAGTGAGCTATGTGGTATAACCTCATCAGCAGAAATCAATTGTTCTTTCAAGTCTTTGATCTTTGTTAGGAAATTTTCCAAACCCTAAATCCTAAATCCTAAATCCTAAATCCTAAATCCTAAACCATAAATCCTAAATCTTAAAACGTTTAAAGGTTTGATCTTAAAATTGGAAGGTAGATATATATATGATACAAAAGATTTTACTAGAGGAAGCAACGTGTGGAGATAAAGGAAATAAGCAAGAATAGCTTTGGGTATGGTTTTCCTTGATTATGATTGCAAACATGCATGCTCAAATGATGGTGTCTTATTTCAAAGTGATTTGGGTAATGGAAAAGTATATTTAGAATATGGAGTCAACAAATAGAAGATAATCATAGGGAGATAGAAAATCATGGAGAGGTTTCAAAAATTTCCAACTTAATACAAGAATGAAGCACATGTTTGGATATAGGGAACTTGCAGAACTTTGATGTGGTTTGATATGAATAGATAAACTATAAGAGTATAGATTAAAAACGGAACTCATGCCAAAGAGATCCATGGGATTTAAATTTCAAACTTTTTGATGATCTGAGTCCATTTGGATTGTGATCAACAAACTGGTCATATTATTTAATAAAGGAAAAGGATTATAATATGATATCATGTTTGGCTACAAAAAAAAGGCATATTGTATTATCCCTTGTGGATCTACACAAGCACATAGTAAAAAAATGAGTGTTTATGTGATGATTTATCCATCAATAAAAATGAGGTTCATAAATTCAAGTATGTATTAGAACTTACTTCAGATGAGAATATAATCAAAAGAGTAGATGTAGATAAGTTACCTAAAAATTTTTAGAAATATCTTTGGAAATGGTTTTAACTTATCTAAGAGTGATGGCTTAGGACCATTTTGAAGTGGAGTATTTAATTGAATCATTGTGTGTGTGTGTGAATCAAAAATCTTTTCTTATTATGGTTTTAAAGTTAAATATTATGTTAATATTATATAGTTGTTTCTTTCAATTGAAGTTATGGTGTGTGTGCAATGATAGTATGGATTCTAATGTACAATGATGATCTGAATTTCAAAAATTAACATATACAATAATATGATATGGATTTTAATTTGAATGTTATGATGTAGATGATGTTGATTGAATGTTAATTCAAAGATTATGATATGGGTTGATATAGCAGTGATTATGTGAATTTCAAAAGTTAAGATGTTTAGTGATATAATATGGATTTTAATTCAAATGTTATGATGTGGATGATATTGATTGAATCAATTTAAACATCATGATATGGATTGATATAGTGGTGATGATGTGGACTTCAAAAGTTAATATGTGCAATGAAATTATATGGATTTTAATTCAAATGTTATGATGTGAATGATGTCGAATGATTGTTTATTTAGAAGTTAAGATGTGTACTAATATTATGTGGATTTCGATTCAAATCTTATGATGTGGAGTGTCCTCATGATAGTGTATGATGATTGATCAAGTGTTATTATATTATTTGATGTATTTCACTTTTAGAAGTAAAAGATTGAAAATTCCAAATATGAATAATTTTTATCTAAACTATTTTCAATCAAAAATATTTTCATTCAAAAAGATTTTTAATCTAAAATGTTTTCAATCTAAAAGGTTTTCAATCTAAAATATTTTCAATCTGAAATATTTTCAATCTAAAACCTTTTCAATCTAAAATATTTTCAATCGAAAACCTTTTCAATCAAAAATATTTTTGATAAAAAAAATTCAATCAAAAGCACCTTCGATCAAAAAATCTCTGAATTTTCATGCAAAATTTAGTCGAACTTGTCCGAATAAGCTAACATGGCATGGAATAATTCAGTGGAATAATAAGGGGTCATCAAAAAATTCTATAATTATTCACGAACAAGAGATGACTTTAGCACAACAAAGAATTATAGAGCAGGAAGCTCACGACTATATGCTCATTGGTGATCATTTATATAGGCATGGAAGATTTGAGATTATGCATACAAGAAAGCAAGTATCTAAAAATATTAGAAATAGCAAACCAAGGACTTGCAAGAGGACACTTTGGACATGATTGAGTTATCAAAGCTATTCTATTTTCAATTCTTTGGTGGGCCGCCCTTCATATGGACACACATAACTATGTGAAGAGGTGTGAGACATGTCATCAAAATCAATATCCTATTTGCAAGGATAAGATGTCACTAAGACCCCTGATGGGAAAATGTGCATTCTCCAAGTGGGGTATAGACTTTGTAGGTCCTATCAACCCCCCAGCTAAAAGTTCCCATGCAAAAGATATAATTGTGGCCACGAATTATCTTACCAAATGGATAGAATTGAAAGCCATGAGGAACAATGATGCACAAATGATGGCGAAATTCTCATTTTGATAATGTATTCACAATGTATGGATTGCCTCTAGAGTTGGTAAGTGATTGAGGAACTCACTTCGTGAATGAGGTAGTTGAATATATATTACAAGATTTCATGGTGATTCATAAGAATTCAACACCATATCATCGACAAGTGAATGGACAACGAATAAGGTCTTATGCAATGTATTGGCTAAGCTCATAAGTAATAAATTCTTCGATTGGGATAAATATTTACATCATGTTGTTTAGGTATATTGAGTGGCCTATAAAATAGTACTCAATGTCACTCCCTTTCATATAGTATTTGGCTAAAATATTGCGCTTCCTTTACAATTTTTGATACCCACCCTAAAGGTCACACAAGAGCATCAGTGGACAAGCAATGAGCTATCATCCAAGAATCTGGATTTAAAATACTTAGGAGAGACCAGATTGCAAGTAGCAAAAGGCATCTATGCGACAAAGTAGAGACAAAATGTGTAATTTGATGCACATGTAAATGATAAAGTCTTGACAGTTGGTGGCCTAGTATTGGTTTACACTTTGATGATTGTAAACTAGAGAAACATGGCTATGGAACTCTCATCATTAATAGAATATCGACAAGCTGGGAAGTATAGTTTTCCACTCTAGAAGGAAAAGTGTTGCTTAATTACATAAGTGGTTGTCCAATCGAGATCTATCAAGAGCCTTGATAGAGGAAATGCTTAAATGACTTAGTGTTGCTAAGAAGAAAAAAGGTGAAGAGAAGAGAATACAAAAGGAAGGTTAGGCCAAAGCTCTAGAATGCATTAAAGGAATGAATTCAAGAATACAAGGCTTAAGTGAGGTTAGAAATAATGATGTGGAGAGGCTTCATCTTCTGAATGTCATTCCCCACTCTGACACCCCTAGATTTCACATGGCAATGTGCCAAACTAAGAGGAATACTCTCTCAGCATAGTTGACAAATTACCATTCATTCCAATTATGCTAGAACATGGCACAACAATCAAGATGATTAGTGGTGTAATTGATTCACGAGCTAGTAGTAGTTCCATAAGGTATTCATGTTATCGGGATATGAAGTTGCACATGAATCCGATGGATGCATACCTCATAGGATTAGGAGGTGTGGAAACCCTTGCATGGGTAACATGGAAGTTCTCATATGAATACAAGATGTCCCAATGACATTGAAATTACTAGTTTTCCATGATGAAGATCTTACTTAATCTTTAATTTTGGGTCAAGGCTTGATCTATGATCATGCGATCAACTTAAACCTTAGAAATCACCTTCTTAAGGTTTGGGTAAAAGAGCAACATGTTACAATAGAACTAGAAAATAGTACAACCAATGATCATGATTCAACACAAGCTCTTAATTCTCCTACATCTAGCCTTGAAGAAAAAGATGTTGCATGTACCCCAAGCTCTGTTGTACAAAATATTTTGCCCTATGATGATCAGATCATGCATCATGTGGAACTCCCTTCTTTTCCAAAGACAAGTGTCATTTTGACCACTCAAACAAGGAGGCATTCAAAGCAATAGTAGCAAAATCATTAAAGAAAAAGAAAATGAAGTCTGCAGAGAAACCCACCTATCCCAAGAATGAAACTGATATGGTTGCAAAAGAGTGAGCAACCAATTTCTCCACCAAATTCAAAGTCATCATTCGAGAAGGAGAAGGAGAAGCGAAGAAGACAATCAACAATATAAAGGAGATACCAACCATTGAGAATATTCCAAATTTGGATTCTAAAGTGATCGATGAAGGCAAACCCACATAACTTGAAAATTTGGGTGTCTAAGAGTATTCCAAATTTGGATTCTAAAGTGGTCTATGAAGGCAAACCCACATGACTTGAAAATTTGGGTGCCTAAGACTTTCTTCAGACATCAAATCTCCTCCCACAAGCTCTTAGTTTCTAGGCAGTCATAGTCCATCACAACCTCGCAGACACCTAGACAAAAAGTTATTTTATCTAAATCATCATGTAATTTTATTCATATAACAACTTGGAAATGGGTACTTAAATAGTCTCGTGACCAATTTAAATCACCAAATATGAACACAATGTATAAACCCATAATTGACACTTGTAATTCCATAAGGGAACCATGGAAAGTCATCAAAGCTTGTAACAAACAGTCCAAGCAAACCTTGTAATATACATGTATATTGCTAGAATCATGTCAAGTTCATGCACTTTCCAGAGTATACACATAGGTAACATGACAACTCACAATATCACATCACAGACATTTGACAGTCAACATGCATTCTCACACTCCACAACATGCAAGGGAAACATGTTAGTATTGGAAAGGGAACAAGGTATTGCTAGGTTTCCTTGACAATACTAATGTGTCTTTCTTGTTATAGAAGATCCACAAAGAGCATGTGCACGTATCGGGAAACAATGGCAGAAGCAAAAACGAGCTTCGAATCAACAAATATCAACTCCATGACCATCAAGGAACACCCTTCAAAAATGAATCCCATATTATGTAATTATAAGGGTGTCATTCTTCTTAAGGACCTACCATCAGGATGCATAGAGAGGGTGCATGTACCCTCTCACTCGTTCAATGAGCTGGCCAAACCTATGGGGGATGCACTTTACATATGGGAATCCAAATGCAAACTCAACAACACATGTGTTCTATTTCAATTTTTCTCTAGAGAGATTGAAGAGTTATAGAACTCGGAGGAGCACAAAAGAATTGGGAAAGAGCAAGGTTGTTGGACTACTTTAGTGCTCCATTGCCCAAGCCAGATTTTTTGAGGAATTATTATTTGATTCAGACCTTCAACATTGGGTCGATAAGGTCCTTCCTAGTTCATTGGTGGTCCCATCATTGATGCCCAACCAAGAATTGATGAGATTCAATCTATCACAAAATTTGGTATGTGAAGCTTTGAATATGCCAAGCAGGCACATCCCCACCAACAAAGAGACTCAACTTCTTGACGCTATGAAGCATCCACATAAAAAGATTTGGTTTAGTTTTTATCTAGTAGAATCAACAAAGATCAAAATCAACCTACCCCATTGGATTATTGATCAACTTTATGCAATGAATGCAAGGTGGAAGTGAAAATCGGTATTGAAAAGATGTTGTGCAATCAGTAGGATTATCTATATATGCTTGGCCTATGACATCTCGATAGATTGGACTCTGACTAGAGCAACACTACAACTTTTTAAGGAGAGAAAGGCTTCACCAGCTCCACAACCAAAGTGGATGAACAAAACCATTCCATGCATGCAAATAAGAGGTGGCATCACCACTCTTGAAGTTTCTTCAACCATGGAAACAAACATTCCTTGATACACAATTTGCATTCCTAGATCTATTGTAGGTGAAACAATTACAACCCAACTAATGGCTCCAACCATTTCACTAGAATTCAAATATCGAGTGACTAAAGGACTTGAGGACATGGACACCTTTGATTTTGAGCAATTCCTAAAAGGATTTCCACTATCAAGTGTCAATTTTAAGCCGGAAGAGGAAGACGGGCAAGAGACAATAGAACCCTCAAGGAGGCGTGACGAACAGCAATGCATCGATGAAGTACATCATGTCCACTAGGAGGGATAACAACAATCAACAAGATCTTAGGGAGAGGATATGCAAGCAATCGATCTAGAAGAAGAAGGTGAGTGTGCTTATACAACAATTCTTAAAAGATGAAGAAAGACCATGGAAGATATTCATGCTCAGAGTCACCTATCCGATCAATGGAGTCGAGCCATTTTGTAACAATTACTTGAAGCAAATGACATGGATCCCCAATACATCAACTCCTTACATGTAATGTCGAAAGTTTCCAATGTGGTTGAAGCTATCGACCACATGTTAAAGAATCGTAGTGTACAATATGATGAATGCAAAGTTAGGAAACTTCTATGATCTATGAAAAACATACAGATCCCGGTAACTTCTACCACAACTTCTATTGTCACCCCTATCACCACTATACATACTTCCACTTATGTGCTTATCTACACTATGGAAACAATCAGTCAACCAACTAAAATCATCTTCCATATGCCTCCTAACTCACCCACCCATGTAATGTCAACTTTGAGAACTACAGATCTCATGTTAACCGCTATCATTGAGTTATAAATAACCACAAGCCTTGTAACTACCAAGATGCACATCCCTAGTTTTGCATTTCATAGCCTAGTGTCACATACATAATTTTTTTTTTCCATTATATGTTGGAGTTAGATGTCTGTGGAAGCACCCTAACAGCACAAGGAAGAAGAAGAAGCTTGGAGCTCAACACACAATACTGAATGTATTACCACTAGAATGTACAAAGATTAGTAGCCCATTAGGACAATAGGCCTATATACAAGCCGGGGGAAAAAATCTCCTAACGAGGGAAAAAAGTGCCCTAACAGTCCTAGTGTGTTCACACACATCACTACCTAAATATATCAACAAATCCCCCCTCGGAGTAATGGCAATGCATAAACCTGCTCATCTGTGAGACAGCAAACTGAATATCTGGCCGAGTAATGCATAGTAAATCAAGCATCCAACAGTGTGCTGACATAGAATAGCATCAAATGCATCTCTAGCATCATGAAGACCCTGTCGTAAACCTGTCTCCATAGGAGTGGCAATAGGTTTACAGTCTTCAAGGCCAAAACGCTGCAATAATGTGTCAATATATTTCCTTTGACACAAATCCATTCCACCATCAACGTGCATAAATTGAATAAGTCAACATGTTCAAGGTCAAGTCAACATGGGAAAATTTAAAGCATTCAAAGTTCAGTTTTCAAGGTGCACAGGTAGCGCACAATTAATTGCTCACAAAGGTTATATTTGCAAAAACTTGGATGCAGGCCAAGCCTCCTTCTATAATTTCTCTAAATAAGGTTCAAAGTGTTTTTAAAGTGTTTGGAAGGTTCAGGTGAACCTTCTCTTGGGTGCACATTTGAAGAATTAAAAGGAAAAAAGTGAAGGTATGTGAAGCAGAAGCATACGCACAAGTGAAAGTATGGCCCCCCAATTAAAATTTTTGTTCTAGTCTAAAGTCACGACAAGACAAAACAGGGATTCGTTGGTTCCCCACAATTGGAGAAAATCTTGGGACATCAAAGCGAGCACCAAGATACTCTAGCACTTAGGAGTGTACGTGAACCGAAACCAACTCAAGGCAAGGCATTATTCTTGGTTAGACTAAGCAAGGTGAGCATAGTCTACACTAGGAGAGAGAAGAGCAAAAGACATAGTGAGTGTGCAATGCAAAGAAGTGAAGTGCAAGGTGTGCAAGAAGAGCAACTTAGAAGTGTGCAAAGAAGTATTAAGCCATGCAACCAAAGGTCACACAGTCCCATTGAAGTTGTGTGCACGTCGACAAAAGGTGTCCATCCCTCCCCCTATTAGAAGCTTGAGTGCAAGGTGTGCACAAATGCAAGCTCTTGGAGAAGGTGGAGGTCTGGTGCAGAGAAGTTCGGCAGCAGCAAGAACATTGGGTATTTTGTAACTTTGTTGATTGTGCACTCTTTGGGATTTCTCACAGGGAGCACTTAGATTGTAATGTACATCATCATTGTACTTTTCTCCTTATAATCAATCTACAGAAGCTTCCAGTGTGTGTATCTTTCTTCTTATCTTTCTTGCTTCTCCTACAAACACTTAGTCCCTTTCTGCACAAGAATCCCCCAACAGGTCATCACAAATCAAATAGAACATCTAGTCTCAAAAAAAAGAGGTATTCCTTACAGAGCTACTACTATTGGAGGAGGACAACAACCAACAACTAAGAAGAATAACATGATCTATCTATCATAGTCCTTAGCCTAATAATATTAAAGGGATAATATTCATTATTAAAACATGGACTAAAATTGTTAAACTTGTTTGTGTTCGATCTTTTAAAATATAAATTATCACTAATGATTTCTTTTTGCTAGTTATAAATGTCAAAAGAGGATTCACTTTCATAGCATTTCTAGACGTTTAATAGACATAAAGTTCAATTAGCTTCAATGGGTGAATATATACAAGAATATACATCTTAATATTTTTGAAGACTTTATGAACTTCATACGTTGTGCTTTTTGCAATACTCCAAACTCTTCCCAATTCAACTTTGAAAATGTATTTCTACCATACTCAAGAAGGAAGAGAATAAGAGGATTCAAGGAAGTCAAATTTCAAGTGAAGGATATTTCACCATATCTAAAATCAACGAAAAAAAGTTAGAAGTAAAAGTGTAAACATTCTGGTGAATTAGACCATGATGATTTGAGTGTTTCAAGTTTCATCCATGTAAAACATGTAGAGATGAGAATCATAGAGAAAGTTTTTGTTAGAGGATTCGGAATCAAGGTGCAAATGTTGCAAGTGAGGGATCAAATTCTGGGGCACAAGTTAATAATGGTAAAGGTAATAATGTGTATTAGATCCCAAGTTACTTTTTTCTATCCATATCAAAGGGTTTGACTTTAAATGAGAAGAGAAAAATGTTTCGTTCAGTTATTTCATTTATCGAAACTATGTTATTTTTTCATGTTCAAGATAAGAGGGAAACTATTCGGAAATGTTTGAGCATTAATCATCGTAACCCTAAATAGTATGTTACCTTTAAAAGGTTTTTCAACCAGAAAGTCAATATTTAAGCCAATGAGTTTTCAACTTTTTTAAGCCAATGAGTCAATATTTAAGTCAACATTTCATTTTTTTGCCCTTCATGTCAAATGATGTAGTTTCAAGAGAGCTATCCAAGAATGTGTAATACTTAAGGTTTTGAACAGAAGTTGGTCAGATCTTTGCATAGTCTTTTTTTAAATCAAAGGTCAAATTAGATCAAACCTTGATAAAAAAAGAGTAGCTTTTTAGAGGCGTGGAAAATTTAAAGCAAAAGCAACTAAGTTGTTTTTCTTCATAGAATAAAGCTAGAGAATTGTGTTCTCATCCTCTGTGTGTGTGTGTGTGTAGAAGAGTCAATTTTTAGCTTTTGAGGACTTCAAACAATCGAAACATTGTATTTTTGTGTGCTTTTGGACATGGTCTCTAGCCTATAAATGCATGCATGGATTCCTCATTGAAAAGGACTTCATATTCAGCTTATTCGCTCATAGAAGAGTGAGCAAGCTTGGGAGTTAGTGCCAAACTTCTTCTCCAACGTAAGTTCATAGTATGCAGGTTACTTTGGAAAAATAACTCGACTCCAAATTTTAACCCACGTTCATCATCTCCTTCTTCATGTTATTAATTCTACTCGAGCTATACCTTGAAAAGTTTTGGTGCATGCATTTTCTGTTAACTCATAATATTATTCCCAACTATAAGATTTATATTTATATGCGCTAAATTTATGTGAAAATTCTAATACAATGTCCTTGGGTGGATCTCTAAGATCCCAAATATCATTTCATGGAACGCCATTTAACTCTATCCTCATAACTTCATAGCATTTGGGATCCACCAACGCCTCCTCCAATGTTGTAGGTTCCTTGAACTTCATAGTCTAATACATTAAGGACTTGTTGGTAATCTTATTTGCAACCCAAATTCTCTCATTTATTCTCTTTGGTCTCTTTAATCCATCTACAAATGGTTATTTTGGTTAGATGATAGAAACAAGATTATTATTTTTAAAGAGCTATCTTGCCCATGATGGAAGTGGTTGATCTTGTGGAACTAAATCCTATTGACATGTCAAAGAGTCTCTTGATTACTTGGAATTGTTTTTGGGATGGGCACACAATGATGCATTTTCCCAATTGATGATAAAAAAAAGTTGTCATCTACCTTGTTCATTGCATTCAATCGCTCATTAAAAACCAAATTATGGTTAATAACAGTTTCTTTTGCCTCCAAATCACATAATCAATAACCCTTGGACGCTTCATTGTACCATAAGAAGAGACACGCTCATTTCTCTTGGATTCAAGGTTTGTCTTTTCCATATGTTGAACATCTTATAACAATCACGTATATTCTAAAGTGTGAGAACAACGTGTCTTTTCAGATAGGCTTGAAGAGGTGTCTTCCCTTGTAAAGCCTTTTTGTAGCATTAGCCAAGAGTATAGACAATTGTGGATGTATGTATGCAAAAGGAATCAAAGAACCTCTTGGATTTGACCATATACCAATTCATTCTGCTACAATGCAAGTCCTTCCCTCCACGACCCTATTTTTTGGTTTATGTGGACAATGGCGAGTTGGCGTTGGATGTCATTCTACTTGAAAGAGTCATCAGATTCTTGTGAGACGAACTCTCCTCCATGATGTATGCAAAGCGTCTTCTTCTTTTCCACCTTATTTTCAACCATCTCATGTCTTTGTTTGAACTTTCAAATAGCATAGTGTTTATCCCAAATGAAGTGCACCCTCATATTTCTACTATAATCATCCAAAATCAACATTAGAAATTCTACCACTATCAATACTCTTTATCCTTCCACTTAAGTTGGCATGAGTTCACTCTAAAGAAACCTTTGCTTGATAGTGTGTCCAATGCTTGCAATTCAAACATATTTAACATAGTTCCTACCCGTTTGTGATTATTGCCCAAAGGTTTGTAACCATCCATGTTTTTTATATTCCTCTCAACACAAGATAGCTCAAATTACTAAGTCTCTCAAACACAATTTACTTTTGTCATTTTGCTTGCAATACTTGTGGATATGTAAGAAATGATCTCAATTTTCCCATCTTATTCCAAGTCTTGGTTAGTCAAGGCAAAGACGGATAATAAATTGCATTCAATATGTGATACTAACAAAACTTTTGACCACTATAGAGTTTTTCATGAAAGTAATTACACTAAAGCATTACATAGGGCATTTCGCATTATTGTTGACCATCATGGTAGCGAGCTCTTCCTATGGCTTCAGAGATTTATACCAATCCTACTTGTCTTTCACGTGTTTGCTTGGCTCTGCAGTTCAATTGTTAAGAGTCTTTAAAAGCCTGAGCAACAAAATATACCTCTTCAACGCTCCAATTTTTATTGGCCTTGGCTGTGTGTCACTTTTCTCATCTCGCTCTTTCTTTCTACACTCCTAGGCTTTGTGATCAACCTTGCCATAGTAAGGCCACTTGCCTTCCAAATTTGTTTTGCAAACCTTCTTCTCACCCTCTTCATTGTCCTTGTTACTGTTCTAGAATGCAAAATTACTAGTTCCTGTATGTTGCTTTTACTACATGTCCTTGACATTGAGAGCAAAAGATCCTAACTTCAATTTTCAGAGAAGTCACTAAGCCTTCATCTTTTGAAGGAAGAACATGAATGGCACCTTATTGCAAGCTCCTCAAAAGTCTTCTAAATGCCAATTACTGACTTTTTTTCATAGAAGCTCTCAACCAGCTCACCATTGTCAAAATTGCTGAGATGATTTTTGAGCCATGGAATCCTCATCTAATCGCAAATTTCACACTAACACTTTAATCTGTTTCATGTCTCTACAGCCTTGAAAGTATGTTGAATTAAACTGAAGATTGAATATGTGAAACTTGAGACAATCACAGAAAGGGCATATGAGTGTTTACACTTCCAGTCAAGAACATAAGCAATGTTAGGTTGAATGAGTTGTCCAAGATTTGCAAGAGCCAATGTACTATGCTCGGGCTCTTTGCAAGTACCACATCCAAGAGTTCGCATGATATTTTGAACTTCCACGATATGTAATTTCTTCAATCAAGTTAAAAGAAAGCAACTGCTTGCATGCATGAGACTACACATATCTTGCACGACCAATTAGCATTCCTACACATTCAGTATCAGGTAAGAATGAAGAGTTAGTTCCATTCACACCAGTCTTCTCCAATCTTCTCCAGTAATGAAGTTGTTTGCTTACTCGCCAATAACACTTTTGACAATGCGTCTATGCTCTGATATCACGTCTATGCATCTATGCTCTAATACTCGAAAAGAAAAAAGGAGGCAAGAGAAGAGTACTAAACACGAACTAAATAAAATAACTTAAAACTACTTAGATTTCAGCAAGCATCCCCAAGTGTACTTTAGAGAGCTTCTATGGCGATCTAGATTGTCTAGGTTGATGTCTAATGGCTAGGAAATGTTTCTCGTATTTTTGGCAAGAGGGCACCTTCCGTTATAAAAACCATGGCAGAGTGAGACCAACCTTGAGGAGGGAATATTGTAGGAAATTTCCCTCTACCATTGGATCAAAAGCTTCCACACAAAGGCGATATTCTGGGACTATCCCCTCATCACTGGGCGGAGGCTTCCACCCCCATACCCCAGATGCGGGGTCCACTTGTCCTCACATCCCCTAGCCAAGGCACTACACAGACTTAACTACCACTCAAGGATCCTTTGCAATACTCTATCTCCATGTGACGTAGACAAGGGATCTTTACCCAAACTCCCATAGACTATAACTATACACAACCACATCTAATGCTAAAACTAGAATCTCTATGCAGCCCCACATGCATTTTCTCAATTAGGGGCCTTATACACTTTGGGCACTCAAACAGGCCTACATCTCAAAGATGGATGTTTGCATCTAACACATATTAGCGTTGGACATCAGTTGGAATTACGGCATGGTCGATTCTCACCCAACATTGTTAGAGTACTATTGCAAGGTATATGATTAGAAAAAAAATCATTAGAATGGTGGAGGCCCAAATCAGAACAAAAATGTAATGAATATCAATTTTCAAAAAGCTCAAGAAATTCCTCTGTTGGAAACACTAGGGTGGAAATTGAAAGTTCCACAGGCTAAGACTTCCACTTTTCAAGACCAACAAGTGGATTCTTGTACCCCAAGCCACCACCATTTATCTGGGCAAAAACAGAGGCTGAAAAATACATGGCACTCCAAATGCAAGAGCTACAAAGCCAGCTTATGTCAACTTTCATCTCACGTGCTCTCAATACTAGAGTATGAAGAGTAGTGAAAAACACTTCGCTTCATAAAGTCTCCACCCTCATGACATCAAGGGCTATTGGATGCCATGTTGAGATCCACAGGCTTTGACTTCCACTGTTCAAGTCCAACAAGTGGATGCTTGCACCCCCAATCACCACCATTTATGTAAGCAAACACAGAGGCTGAAAAATGCATTGCACTTCAAATGCAAGAGCCACAAAGCCGGCTTATGTCGACTTTCATCTCCTTCACAAAAAGGACAAACCTCCCTGAGACTTATGTTTGCAATGTTATGTTATCGATGTTGACTAGGAGAATAAAAATGGTGAGAGTTTTTATCGTTCAGCACTCATAAGAACTAGTCGGTCAGAAAATAGAGAGAAACTTGTTTGGTATCCTTCTCTAGCTTCATTTCAGAGCACGCTGCCTATGTTTACACTTCCAACGAGCAAACTTAAATCTGGCCAGCAAAACAAAATATACTTGATTACAGATGATGGAACACAAACACATCATTTATATTTATTTATACTCGCTTGGCTATCCTTCCCTAGCTTCATTTCGAATCCACTTCCTTTACATATCCTTAATACCTATACATAACACTTCAAACTAATGCAAACTAAAATCTCCCCAGTAAAACAAAACTCGATTACAAATGATGGTTTGCAAACACAAGATCTATACTTATTTCCAACATACGACAAGATTCTTTTTGTAATGCCAAAGATACGTATGATTTTTTCTCTCAGTAGTACGATGAAATCATTCACCTATCATGATTCACATGTCATGAAATCACTTTACCTAGATGTCTGCATAATATACATAGTAAATGCCAAAGCTGCAAAATTACACCATTCATTCATATACATTGTCAATATCTGATTTTTAAAACTACCTAGAAGATACTGTCTGCCATGCAGTAGGTACTTGACATGAAATCCATATGATGTATTGCCCATTGAAAATTGGATCAACTGTTTAATGGATTAATACCACCAGGCATACTAGAACAATATCTATAAAATTCTGTAAATGTAATAAATTACATTGGTAACAAAGTGTAGTGATGACAATACTTCAGTTGTCTCTGAGACAGAGTTTGGCTGTTAATAAGTGACATCTATATAAATTAGCCCCCTTTATGATTTGAGGACAAGGGGCATTCCATCAGAAGATTCCAAGACTCAAATTACAGATCTTTCCTCCTGACCCTGTGTTCTTCTAGGTCAAGAGACTGATTTATGAAATAATGAATAACTGAATAACCAATGACCAATGTCCTCTTAAGGTAGAGGCAATTCTCCATTCTGCTCTGTCATTCCCTATCATTACCGCCAACTGCTCTCAGGAGAAGTTTTAACAGGTATGACAGTCTTTGCAGAGGGCCTTCCACCTCGCCATCTAGCTGTGTGCTTTGAATAGAATGCATAGATGTGAGGTGCGATCTTCTCAGAGAGCTTGATGTTTATGAAGAAGAGCAGACGGAATGCAATAATATTTGCAAAGACCATAGCAGTGTCCCACCACTTATTCCAACTTAGATCTACTTGGAAATTTACAGTTACAATATGTTCTCCAGTGATGGGTGGAAGAAGAGGACTCACATTGTCAAATTCAAGTCCAAGAAGATCATTTTTATATTGTCCCTGCACAGATAGACATAAAGTATCAGCATTTTCTAGACTTTCAGGAGAATATGCCTAGATGAATCTAGAAAACAGCCTGAATCTGTTGCAAATGTACATGGTGCCTAAAGTCTACAACATATTCATGACAACAAATATCACAAAATCATGGTCCACATCATGAGCAGACCTGATATTTATACTTGTGTGTAATGTTACTACAAAGACCAGTGCCTCATTACACAACATTATTGTCCCATCAAACGTAAGAGTGATAGATGTCCTGAAAACCTGGCAAGCACGAGATACATGTCCCCAAAACGTATGTATAGCTGGAACATGAATGCTATGTTGATAATTATTTCCTTGAGTTGGAGATTAGTAGAATGAGAAACAAGGGCAGAGAAAGAGATCAACATCAGAGTGTCAATCATCCAAAGTACATAGAAGATTGCTCAAACATAGTCGAGCTCAGAGAACAGTGAACGTGAGATTTAATTATTCACCGCCAAATCAAAACAATGGAAAATAGTATTAGAAATTAGAAATTGTGGAAGGATTTAAATACACAAGTTAACACAGTACATCTAAATAGCAGTAAAATTATTCACCACCAAATCAAAACAATGAAAAATACTATTAGAAATTAGGAATTAAGGAAGGATTTAGTTGCACAAGTTAACACAGGACATTTAAATAGCAGTCAATTCCACACTAGCATACAAAGAAGAAACAAATTCTGCAACCCACCTACTTACATATAAAATGCATGCAATAAGTTTCACATTAAGATACAAAAAAAAAAAACAAAATTCTGCAACCCACTACCTACCTACTTATATACAAATGCATGCAACATAGTATACATACACAGATCAGTTGTCTAATACATAGGAATCCCCTTGTAACATTGTTACAAGCTTACATACATACATATGTAAACAACGAGCACATTTAGAAACACACACATAGACATAGAGAACACAGGCACACATGTGCATACATACATAAAAACCTTTTTTGGGGGAAGTACCTTCTCTTTCTTACTGTGTAAATATGAAAACCTCATCACGCATGAGCATGGTTGCCCAAGGGGAACCTAACAGATGTGGCCACTCACATTTAGACAATCTTCTCTACTATCAGCAGGATGTGGCCAGTGGACTTAGAGATAAACTCGTTAAGCAGACCTTGGTGCACCACATCAGCAAACAGTCTCTTCTCAAACAGTCACACATTATGAGGGCCCCAACTGTACCACAGTATAAAGTGTACACACAAATTGATTCAAGATCCAGACGAAACCATCTGCATGCCCACATACATACATACATATATACACACACATACGCACACACCCATGTACATGTGTATGCATACATACATATGTATGCATGCACATTGCACACATGCATACATACATATATGCATGATTTTATGTATATTGTACAATGCATGCATGCATGTACTTATGTATGCATGTGTGCCTGTATGTTTGCATGTATGCATGTATGTTTGCATGTATGCATGTATGTTTGCATGTATGCATGTATGTTTGCATGTATGCATGTATGTTTGTATGTATGCATGTATATTTGCATGTATGCGCGTATGTTTGCATGTATGTTTGCATGTATGCATGTACGTTTGCATGTATGCATATATGTTTGCATGTATGCATGTATGCATGTATGTTTGCATGTATGCATGTATGCATGTATGTTTGCATGTATGCGTGCATGAATGTGGGATGTATCATGTATGCACACATGTATGTATGCATGTGTATGAACGTATTTATATATGCCACAACCCTCCTGCCTCCCCCATATTTCTATTCAGCCTGGATTGTGTGCTTGGGTGGTTTGACTAGCTGCACTGCATTGTGCACAACCATAGGGGAATGGTAACAATAATTGACGTTTTCTGACAGTGTAATGGCCACATGTGCCTTCTCACCAAGGTGGTAATGCACTATGGTATGTATGTTTTCAGCCTTCCCTTAATCTCTATTAGGTGTCAATGCAGCATTGGGTTCAAGTGCATACATCCACATGAGTGATCATCGGGATACATCCATGTAGTTACTTGACATATAATATTTAGAAGGAAAACTCGTCAACCCACTTGAATGAAATCATTTGCATCTGTACTTTTATTCGACCAACATTAGTCAGGAAAATCTGCAGCCCACTTGTGTAGACTCCTTGGACCTAAACCTTTGAAAACAAGCCCTTACAAACTTGAAAAGACCAATCTTTTTCGATTGGAACATTTACTTCATGCAGCTATTCACATAGAAATATAGGGCATCAGATCCACCATGCATTGATGAAGAGTCTACAGTCCAAAACAACCCTACACAACAGCCCACAACCACCATACTACTATCACGCATAAACTGTGCACATGAGAAGAATCGCACCATTTGTATGTCATAATCAATCCAATTCAGAGATTTTGAGCTACCAAACTTCAGATACAGTGCGATCCAGGAAGGCAACATTTAATATACACACAAGCTTACATCCATCAACATTGCAATCAATGACTAAAACAATGGCTACAGCATCTCTCCGCAAGATTATTAAACTCAGTAAGAATAATCTGTAAGAAGGGTTGCAACATACAATATTCACATGCTACGATTACTAAATCTCTGAATTTTCATGAATGAGATTACCCAAGACGCAAGGTATAGAGGAAAAACAAAATGACAAGTACACTACCTGCAGGGCCCAGTAGTTGAAACTGAGGTAGGACATAGGATATCTCCAAATAATTTTTGGCAGCTCATTTGGAAGCCGAAAGAATCCAGCTACTAACATGAAGACACCCTATATATTGCAGAAGTTGCCCGTATTAGCAAATACACATGATTGGAAGCAGGCAAGCACAAAATTGTGTAATGCAGTGAGAGGTTTAGTGAGTGTACCATTATCCCAGCCCCTATGACAATGCCCATAAGAAAGTTGGGTACCACACTTGCCACAGCCATCATCAAGCTTTCCACCACGGTCACACACCCAAACATCCCAACCACAAAATAAAGGTAGTGCTCAAATCCAGGATGCAAACCAGCCATGAAGTAAGTGATAGTCCCAGTCACAATGGATATAGCACACAGGAAAGGTAGAGAAGATAAAGTGTTGGCAATTACAAATGCCATCACTCCATAGTGCCCATTGAGTCTTTCGCGTTGGAAAACCTACAGAAATAAACCAGATATTTATGAAGCAATCACTCAGTTATGAACCAAATAACTCTTCGATCATGCATATATCCCACATATACACTCTCATGATTACACATATCTGACATGTTAGAAAAAAGCAGAATAACTGACCTTCATATCTTCCACAAAGGATGGAAAACCTCCAATCGACATGAAAGTTACAAATCCAGAAACATAAGAAGCACAAGCACCTCTAGCCTGCAGAATTACAAGTAGAATAAGACAGAGTTAAAGCAGTATCCAGTTAGCAAGCTGAGAAAATAATGCCATTGATAAGTTTGTCACATACCAGTATGGAATGATAGTTGGTGCCAACTTTATAGAAGAGTGTTCCTACAGAGATGGCCACGAATATATAGATTACTAGCCTCAACCAGTAATAGCCAATATCCCTAGACATGTTGACAAAGGACCTTCGTGTTAACACCTTTGTCTGCATCCAAAAGCTTGCCTGGCTACCACTTGAATCCAATATGGTGCCCTTCTGGTTACACAAATAATGAAAGAATCTATCAACTGTTTGAGTTATTAATAACCCTACAGTATTAGAACTATGAGCAGAATATGAACAATCCCTACTTACAATTTGAGAAATCTCATAGATTTTGGCTGCAGTTAGCATAGCATGCTCTGATGTGTTGTAGGCACCCCTTAACATTTCCACCACCTCATGTGTGGAATAATGTTCTGCTGCATCTTCTACCGCAATGGCCTGATAATTATGCACCTAACAGTAGCAACCACATTGAGCACTTTTTCATCTTCAGGCAAGATCTAAAGACTGTATTGCTTGACAAGAAAAGATTTAGATTACTTTTTGTTTCAAGGTGGTGTTCAATGTCTGTCTAACTTTGTCAAAATCTGAATTGACACATCGAAGAAAGTGATCAGATGGGTTGCGTCTTGGAGGACATGGAAACCCAGCTTGTGCAAAGAACTGCAAAACGAGAGAAATAAAACAAGACAATCAATTAACAGCACAGGAATCAAGTGGGGATTCGAGCATCAATTTACCACTCAAACCATGGATTTTTCTCACTTAAGTCTAACCTCATGTGCACGAGCAGCTGGCCCAAAATAGATAGTCTGCCCACTTGAGAGAAGAAAAAGATTGTCAAATAAGGAAAAAACTTCGCTACTAGGCTGATGAATGGAGAAAAGAACAGTTCGACCATCTCTGGACAAACTTCGCAATGTTTGTATCACAAAGAATGCAGCTGCACTGCAAAAAAAAAGGTAGACAAAAAAATTGTTTTATCAAACATTAACAAAACTGATATGCTATCGATACTAGGTAAAATCGAGTCCAGCAAAGTATAACAAAACAGTTGAATCAGCACCTGGGAGCCTCATTAAAAGAAAAAGATGAAGCCTAGATAGTAGACTTACGAAGGATTTATTACTAAGAGTATAAGTATAAAATCTAAAACAAAATTTGGACAACGAATTCACCTGTCTAATCCACTTGTGGGTTCATCCAGAAAGAGTAGCCTGGGCCTCATCAAAATCTCAAGAGCAATACTAACTCTCCTCTTTTCACCACCACTCAGTCCCCGCAGATGCCAATTCCCAATTGGTGTATCGGCACAATCTTGTAGACCCATTTCCAAAATTGTACTCTCAGCAATGGTCTCTTTCTCTTCTTTCGGCATCTTATCCGGCAGCCGCAAATAGGCAGAGTAACGAATTGTTTCGCGTACTGTAAGAGTTCCGATTAGGGTGTCATCCTGTGTAACGAAGGCCTAGATATCCAATGGCAATGATCTTTGAATAATGGAATGATTTTAACTCCCAGGGACATAGTAGATTTAAAAGATTCAATCACGCTTACCACTGCCCCATACGAAAGTCTCCTTTGTCTTCCATTTAGAAGAATTTCGCCTGTCATGATGGCGTTTTTAGCAAGGCGGCCTGCATCATCTCAGAAAACTAAGTATCTGGAACTAGATTAGGTCTCACAAAACGAGAAAATAAAGAAATACAAATCATCAAATAGACCTCAACGATGCTTAAAAAATAAGGTGGAGTAAGTTCTATTCATAAAATCAAACAAATGCAGAACATTCACATTCAAATCAGGAGACATGATTACAAAAAGGGAAGATAAACATGATAGAAACCCTTAACGGTGGAAATCGTCCACGCTATGTTGGACAAGACAGATGACGTTCGGACACACAGAATATCATACGTAACAGAAACGTAGAGAAACCCACCTGCAAGAGCGTCCAGAAGTGTCGACTTGCCAGATCCAGAGGGACCCATGATAGCCATCATGTATCCGGGCTCTGCATAGCCACTGATGTTCTCGAGAACTGCATGCGTCTCCCCAACGGAGTTCGACACGCAGACAGTGAGGTCTTTCCAAGTAAGCCATGCTGAGGCTTCACCACCTTGTTCGATGGGTGACGGCTTCTGATTTTTCAGATTCTTCCAAAGCGTCTCACTTAAAGGACTCAAGCCACCCAAGTGAGGTGGTTTTACACCTTTCTCATCCCTTTGTACAATGTCAGATCCTTGATTGAGGAGTTTAACTGCATGTAGGTGATCGAATGATAGATCCTGCGCTTGCATATTCGGATTACAATAAGGCTGAGCGGCAGCCGTGTAAGTGTATCCAACTCGTTCCGCACCATTGCTGGATGTGTTCCACATTGACGGTATTCTCCAAAAGCTTATGGAGTATTAACCCCGTGGAGCAACTAGAGCTGGAGAAAAGATGCCCCCTCTAAGAAACAGAAAGCGAGAGGGCAGATGATGTCCGTATGGTAAGCGGGATCCTGCAACTTAGCTTTACGGGTCAGTGGGATAAGGAAACACCTGCCGCGAACAATAAGCAGTAATTTATGTCGAAGTTGATCCTCCAAATCCCAGACCCCAACCTTCAAGGTCGAAAGCAGAGAGCAGGCGATAGAGAACAACAACTACCCACCACACTCGTCCTCGAGTGCACGCTTATCCTCGCAGTCTCCCACCAGCTTTCCTCTACCATCGTGAGAAGCGGAGTGAGAGACGGGCTTGTCAACTAGTAGCTGCAATGGTGGGTTGGTGAATGCCATCCCCACAGTCCACGGTTCGTCAGCCTCATTAAATGCGCGCACTTCCTCGGACTTCATGGCCTCCGTTTTGTCCATACTTACATTTTCAAGCTTCGAACTTTGTGGTCTCCCGAGTCCCGACTCCTCTACCCATGAAATCTTCCTTTTAATACAAACTCTAAACTGCTCCAACACAGAAAAATGTCATCTCATTGCGTTCTCGTGCAGAAGGCAGAAAACTTTTTGCACTTTTTTTTACTGCTACGTTAGATTTCAAATTGGATTGAGTGGAAGCGGAGGAGCAAACACATTTGAGCTTTTCATTAAAAAAATTAAAGATTCAAGCCTTACCAAAAAATATATGGACTGTTGAGTGCTCTCTTTTCTTTTTTGAGGAACAACAACGAAGGTGTATCAAAATATGGATGTTAGAACAGCATGAATGACAAACATCACAAGGAAAACACCACTTCAAATGACTTCAAGGAGAGACTCTCTCAATTTACATGGGGAGGAAAGCTTGAGGATTGAATGCACATTGAGACCCCTAGAAGTCTTAATAGAAGTAAGATTATTTTCGCTTATTTTCTTAAGAGTGAAATAACAAGGAAACAAAAAAAAAAATCTCATTATTATTAAGTACAAAATTATTCCTGGTTTTCCAAGTAGATGAAAGAGCCTTGCTCCTCCACATATGGCAAAGAACTAAGTCAAGCTAATGACATTTACCAAGGAGGATCTCTTAGAAACCCAAATGATGAGGTTGAATGATAGCCATACATTCTTTAAGAATACTCCAAAATCAGCAGGCAAAGATCATCACCTCACTACCTCTCATCATCATAACAATATCATCATCTCACTACCTCTTATTATCATAATAATTATTGCCTTGGCATTTACTTAATTTTCATCGTGGAATTGGGCACACTCTTGTTATTTGCTTGTCTGATCATCGGCACTGCCTGCACTTCTGCCTTGGACTTGAGCTTATCACTACATAGATTTTTTTCTCACCCACTAGTTTGGTGCTCATGGGGATATCAAATGCATGCTCACCCTTTACCCCTGTGTCTTGGAATGTCTTGTAAATCTTAATAAGTCGGTTACGTAAATATTGGTCTTGTCATATTTGAAAGACTAGGGTGGTCCAATTGAAATCATACATGTCTTTTGGGCTAATTTTTTTTCTCAGTAATTTCTTACTATTCTAAATCATTGCACACTAAGTGAACACGGAATAGTCGATAGACGACAATTGAGAGTTATTTACATTGTTCTAATTACAGTCCTTGTTGGGATTGGTAAATATGTTTCAATGAAGTTTTTTCTCAAAGCAAGGGGTCTAATTTAGTGGGAATTAGTACATCTTGAAAGCGAACACAAAATTATCGAGATTTGGGTGTAAGTCTAATAATGATTGTATGATGATTTCTATTGAAATTGGTTGTGGCTCTTGCATGACCTAATCAGAGAAGCATACTTGCATTGTCATTCTCTTAAAGAGCATTGAGTGTGATTGCAATCTTTGGTTGAGCACGGAAATATCACTATAGTAGGATTTTGATATCAATAGACGCTTCTTGAAAGTTCAAATATTTTCTTATTCCAAATTGTGATGAGATTGGATTTGATGTGAAGCACTAACATGGACCTTAACCCTCTCAAAGGGGAACTTTCTTTGGCAATCAGATTTCCCTATATGCATCAGAGATTTAGTAGGACCTCTATTTTGCAAGAATTGCAAAAATTCTTTTACAAATCAAGTGTTGGCATTTTTATATAAATTTTTCAAGACTATTCCCTTTTTTATTTCAAAAACCTCTAATAGGGGAAAGAAAAAGGACTACTCAAAATTGTTCTTCTTTTGTGGGTTTTTTATTACATTCTCCCAAGTGTCTATTAACTGACTCCTGTTTAGGTAGAATTTTTACAAATCCTACTTTCATTCCTTCTCTAAGTGGAGTTTGCATGATGTTATGTGTGTTGTGAGCACTTGAGGCTTTGGATACAACATTCCCAATCTTTTCTCAATGAATCCTATCGTAAAGGCTTCTTCAAATTCCTAACTATAATAGGATGGAAGGAACGAGATGTGTGCATAGTAAACATAGAGACTTCCTTGCTAAATACCATCAATAAGCCAAATACCATGGACTCTAGTCCCATATGAAATCCTACTACCTCCATCTCGGCTAACTATACATTCTCAAAACTTGTGAGGCATAGTCGAATCAAGTTCAGGAACTTTTTTAGCAGTTTTATGGTTCGATCAAGAATGGAAGGTGGGTGATCAACATAGCCGTTCACATGTAGCATGTAATTAGAGGACAATACTCATTATTTTGGTGTTGGGAGGACATGGTGATTCAACCAGCTCTTTGGTATTGTATTCTCATGTTGTTGCTGCAAAACTTCAAATAACCTCTTTGTCATGGCATAAGATAGAATCTCGAGTATGTATGCAATATAGCTAGCAACTTCTTGAAATCTCTTTGGAAGCTCCCGAAGTTTTGTAGAAATGCTTGCTTCCAAGGGGCATCATAGTTGTGGTGGAACAAACCATGATAAATCTATAGCATTAATACATCAAGTCAAAGTCTAAATCTTGTTTGGCCATGCATGTGAGTCGTTTGCATTATTGTGTCTTCATGATAGCATATGGTGCAAGAAAGGGATATAAGAGATATAATGCTTCATTTCGGAGGGTTTATGCTAGATAAATAGTCAATAGTTCACCTTCCCACTCCATGAGACTCTCATCCATAAGCTCAATGGATTCCCCCTTGGTCCACTCCTCCAGGTTCTCATATGGTCATGGTCATGGTTGGCTCTCGTGTATAAGGAACTTTAGAGATTTGTGCAATTGCTATGAGGGAGAGGACGATGCACTAATAAGAGAATGAGGAGGGGACTCTGACATTGATTCTTCATGCACACGTTGATCTTGATGAGTCTCCTCCTCTTTAACCCTTTCTAAATTGTATATGTGATATTGTAGCACCCTATTCTCCTCCTTATAGGTATCGATGTTGTTACAAATCTTGTTGATTATGGCATTCTGATGATCTTTTGAGCCCTTCCTCTTGCCTCTTGTAGCTCTAAGGTTGGGCCATCGTTTGTGTTAGCTTGTGATTTAGCTCTGATTTCTTCCTTTGGAAATCTAGTCTTTGGGCCTCTAGTTGCTCTTCGAACTGTGCTCTCACTTTAGCTATCTCCTTATGCATGCTTGGTGTCTGAGGAGCATGTGTGTTCGTGAGTTAAATAATCTTGCTATCCATTACATCTTCAAGCATCTCATGGTGATCTTCTTCAATTCCGATGACTTCTTTCTCTTTCAGCCTCATTTACATCTTGTAGAGCTCTTCAAAAGTTGTGAGAGACTTAATTACCTCGATCACATTGCTCTGTTCTACTCATGCTTCCTCTAGCAGCTTCTTTGCAACAAGACTGGACTCTCTTTCTCTATTGAGCTCTAATCGTAGCTCCTTAATGATCCTCTACTTTTTGGACAACACATAATCAACCTTTATAGCCCTTTTCTTGAAAGCATAGTGGTCCTTTTAAGTAGGTTGAGATGTTGCAAAATTCTGATCATATGGTCTCTTGTGTACGAAGGATAACCTTGCGGTTGTGGATGTATCTCATGGGGACGAAAGTTTGAAAGGTAGAGGAGAGTCGAATACATTGTATGGTGGCAAGAGGTATGGTTCTAGGATCTATCGAGTAGTGACTTCAAGTTCTACTTCTCGAGGTCCGAGTGTATGAAAAGATTCCTCCTCGTGAATGTGACTTGGACTAGCTTCTTCATGGACTAGCTTCTTCATGGACTCGTTGAGAAGATTTGGAGTGGATGGAAGGAATGTCTTATGGTAGAAAGACTCTGAAAACTACCCTCTTTTGTAATGATGTTGCTACTTCCCCTTTTTTTCCTTCGGTCTTTGACCCTTCACTTTAGGTTTGGCCTTAAGAATGGTTTTGCAAGCACTAGTAATATCTCTATAATACTTGGTAGTTGGTTCAGTGGTACTTGTGGCTCTAAGGATCCAAACACTATTGCCATGTCTTTACACCCTTCTTCTTGTGTGTTAGGAGCTTCCGCAATAGCTTGGTGGTTTGTCTTGCCCTAGTGGGTAGATTTTCCTTTTCAAGTCTTTTTGCCTTTGTAGTATCCAATGTGGTAGGTGACGTTTGTTAGTATGATGTATGAAAATTCCCTTAAAAAATGCCATGGAAACCAAACTTCAAGCTATATGTTTTCTTCAAAGAGTTGTTAAAAGCCCCTCACTATGACCTAAACCCTCATAAATGATTTTGGTGACAACGACTATCCTTCCAAAGAACTTGTGCTTTTCATATGAATAATATGCTCATTTAAGTTGCCATAAATGACTGGGACAATATCTGGATTAGCCCCTGGCTTACTATGCATGTGAGTGAACAAATAGATTAGAGCTTTGGCTGGCCATGTATATTTTGAAAAATAGTTCATACTAAAATGAACATGGAAGACCCTAGCCAAATCTAGATCAAGGTGGTGGAGATCATTTAAAGCAATGAAAGTTTTATTGTACTTCTCCTCTTGCTTGGGCTTTTGGTACTTTGGGAGCCTCAAGACTGGCTTGATCGTGTCTAAGATCACTCTCATTTGGACTTTATTGCCTTCCAAGTTTGTTACTATTACTTTGCATACCCTCGTCCATGTTTAACGTAGAGATGAGTTCTAGAAATTTGTCCATATCTACATGTACTATGGCGAGTTTCAAATACTCTTGTGCTCTTAAATTTGTCCATTCAAGCACTACAATAGTATCTTTGTGTAAATCTTAAAAGTGTGAGGCTAGTTAGATCATTTTTATTTGATCTTCTTGGGTTCCTTGGAACACCAAGTAGATGTTATGTACCCACTTTTTATAATTGGACTTAATAAAATCACATAGCCAATATGATTATTCACAAGACAACCAAAAATAGTTTGTTAGTGGTTAGGGATATATTTAGTGATGAGAAATAACAACAAAAATGAAATATAATGGCATGTAAACCTTAAGTGTAAGTGAACTCACACTTAGAGGCTTTGAGTATAGCTTTGGTTAATTGAAGAAATGTGCACAATGCTTCTATGGATATGTAGGGAGAATCTAGAAATGCTTCTATTATTGGTCTATCTAAAAGAATACCGACCGTTTGTGGATTTAGGAATCCATTGTGTCATTTTTTGTCTTGGCTTTGGTTTTTGAATTTCTTTGATCCATTTAATTGAAGTGATGCAAAAGGACTTTGCCCAAGAGGAGCTATAATTTTGAAACCATATTGCCCTTTGATATGCAAAAGGACTTTGCCCAAGATTTTGGGAAAAACTGGATAGAATCTCCCCAAAAAAATGGATTAATGAAGAGTAATGACCAACCAAAAGAATTATGTGAGAATACATGTGCTCACACCAATAAGTGTATCAAGGAGTAAATCAAACACTACATAGTTGGCAAAATAAAAAATCTAGAAAAAAATTATCAGAATCTCCTTTGCAAAATGAGCATATGATTAGTGCCAAAATCTCATAAAATCGTAAGTACTAATATAGAAACCTGCATAGTGAATCACTAGCTCGACTACATATAATCAGTTAATCGAAAGAAGCCAACTAGGCTTATCAAGCACCTTTGAACAACTAGCATACATCTCCTATGGCAAGGCTAGGTAAGTCTTCCACCTGCATTTGGGTGTCTCCCAGTTAAGAAAACCTCACCGTGACCCTCTTTATCAATGTCAAAGGCTTTATGCAAAAACTTAACTACTATATCAATGACCATGTGGACGTATATAAGCAGTATCCACAAAAGCATACATAGTGTGTATGCTCTCAATGTATGTAGTAAAATGACACTAAAAGGATGAATTCACATCCCAAACACTAGCCAACAACACCTCCAGGTGTCAGTCAACTCTATTCTTTCATCTCAAAAACCTGCATAAACTTGTGGTGGCTTCTCTCACGACAATTAAAAACCTTTCAAGAAACCTATAGATTTACTAGTGTGGTTGAAAACATAGGCCCGAAGCTAAATATTCATTGTCAAAGAAGTACAAATAACACTCTTCTTGATGTTCTTGAACCTATGTAAAGGGAATTATGAGTGAAAGTACTTCAAAATGGATCTAAGAATCACCCCAAAATTACTTCATTTCAGGTTTTGAAAGCAAAGAATGAGGTTTTGAGGACCTAAAAATTTTCAAGGTAACATAAAACTTATCGTTTCCCCTTCCTCAAGCACCACAAGAGTGTAGCTTAATGGCAAGAGATTTTTAGTTAAGCAAGCTCCGAGGGGAACAAATTGGGATGGGTGACCTTCAAGGAAGTACTAGGAACCTCCATCTTCCTTGATCGTTGAGGTCCTCCCTCATGCACAACCAATGACACAAATGGTGAGTTTGACGACTCGGGTGGTCAAAATTATAGTCTACGACTCACCTAGGCACTACATGTTTTATTAAAGAACATATACAAAAGTGCTTGATCGCCATTTCGCCATTCACATGGACACTAACGATATCAAATTAGCAAAAAATGGAAAAAGAAAATAGGTAATCTAGAGAAGAAATTGCAAGATGCAAGAATCAAAGTCTCACAAGAAAAACCAAGAGCTTTAGGGCCTCATAAGATTTCTAGAAGGACAAAAAGTGTTTTGTACTCACATATCCTCTTTTTGAAGATTTAGAAATGATGTTCAAAGCATATGGAACTGGGGAAAGAGTCGAACTAGTGTGGAAACTCATCATCACTATTTCCCTAATGTTCATTTAGAAAAAGAGAGGTTAAGCATGTGTAAGAAACTCATAGAGTTGTCTCAAAAGATCTTGGAAGAACCTAGCTTGTTCAAGGAATGTTGTACATCCACCGTTATGGTTCAAAAATTGATTTTCAATCCTATGATGGATTATGAACTGCAAATGCCTAGATCAAAACCTTGAAAAAAGAGTGCCTCTTTCAAAAAACCCATAGAGGCTCGGGTTTATGCCCAATTTAGTTGAATCTTTGGCCCAAGATCTCATCAATGAGTTGGCTAATGGTAGGGAAGAAGAAGACTTAGAAATAAGCTCAATTGTGCCTGAAGTTGAGGAAAGATGACCAGGAGAGTTGTGGGACCAATTAAATAGGCTTGATGGAAAAGTGAATGTAATGATAAACTAGAGACACCCTTATAGGAAATTCAAGAAAATGGAGGGTTGTACCATTAAGATGAGCTAGCAAATGAGAATGCTTCATGGGTAGAGCTCTCAACGGAAGAAGAAGATAAAGATCTAATGGAATTTCCACATTACATGGGTGAACGTGAAATAAAATCTATTGTTGAAAAGGACACTTCCATTTGATTTCCCATGGCCAACACAAGAACAACACTAAGCATTGAGCACTTACAAAATACTCAAGTGAAATGCACTGTGACTATGGAAGAACTCTTGTGCATGAAGTCATATTTATGGCAAAAAATGGCCAAATATGTGGACACCAAACTTTAGAGTCCAAAATTATCAAGGGAAGTTTGAGTGCCAAACATGTGCCAATAAACAAGGTAGAAGACTATAGCAAGGAAAATAAAGGCAATACTTACCTACCTATCTTATTCAATGGGCACACAATCAAAGCTATTTTGGATAGTGGATTGGGCCTAGCAATCGCCACTAAATCCCTCCCAAAATAGTGGGGAAAACATGCGTTGTGACCACTCATCTAAAATTACAATTGGTTGATGAACATGTTGTAAGACGCATGGGCTCACTATAGAACATAAATTTAAACACATAGAATCGACTTTCACCACACTCTAGCCATTTGTAATTTCAACCAAGTAAGTGATTATGAAATGATTGTAGGGAGACCATTTGTGCGTCAATTGAACGTGGTGGAAGATTGGGGTAGCAATGCTCTATACTTGCAATGCTTGAGAGTTACCACTAGAATAAATTTTATAATTTTGAGCATCAATAATTCCCGCCTATCCAGTGGAAGAACATGCATACAGATGCAGATGAGTTTCTTTTGAACAAGTCATTAGAATCATAATCTTGGATGGATGAGGATGTTAACTTGTGGGTATGAAAACAATCTCACAAAGAAGAGCAGAGGTTGGCCCTTCATCAATCATTCAATATAAATATATTGAGGATGAATCCTATAGATCTCAACCTTTAATGGTGAAGATTTTGAACCCGATGGTTAGATGCAAATTTTAGCCACTATGGACATATCTATAAATGAGAATATGTGAGCAATACATTATGATGCTGACGGGTATGACCTTAATCGATTATTCATGACGAGTGTTATAAATGAAGAGTCAACCAAAAAGCCATGGCTACATGCCACGTTGGGAATAGATCTTAGAATGAAAACAATGGCACATATAGACTCAAGTGTATCAAAAATTTTCATCAGTCCAAACCTAGCTTGGGCTCTACAAGAAACATCTTTCAAATGGATGTTTCCATAGCCAAAGTAAAAGGAAAACAGCTAGCTTTTGTAGGAGAGACATTCATTCTCTTGAATGTTGAACTGCTAGTCTCTTTGGAGGATTTTTTGGTAATTGATGAGGCACATATGGAAGAGGAACTAGTTCCTGAATGATATTGTCTACACAAGCATTCTACAATCATTGACTACGCCATTGGATGTATAATGGTTGACAATAGGCATATTAGAGTAACATTATTTCTCTTTGACCTAGGCCAATGCACATCTAGGACTGAATGCTTGCCAACAACCCAAGGATTGCATTCTATGAGCATTTACTAGTAGACTCATTGGAGGAAACTTCAAATGAAAGTGAATGCAAGGAACTATCTCAACCATGAGAGGTGGAGGAATCCATGAAGTTGCAACAAGCATTAAAGGAGAACTTGGATATCCCCATCGAACTTTACACTCACTCCTCCTCAAGAGAAACAAAAAAGTACACTAAATGCTCAACCATTTGTCTCATCAAAATCTAAGTGTAGGCAAACTTGGGTCCCCAGAGCTCTGCTACAAACTTAGCAAAGGAAATCATTTATTTGGATCACTAAAAAGGCATCATGTGTGAAGCGAGATGCAATTTCACCCCCTATATCAAAACCATGGGGAAGAATAAGATCTAGTTAGGCATGTACAAAAGCCTAAATCCAAACCTTCTAGAAGAGAAAAACGAAAGAATGTGGTAACCCCATCAACTATGTGGTTTTGGATTCACAAGGAAACTGCAAATCAAACTGTGAAGGCTTAAAAATCATCACTGAAGACCACAACCATGCACGCAAAGTGGATACCCAAAAATATTTCCATCCCTAAGAAACCCACAATCACATATATTAAATGGATCAAGAAAATTCAAAAACCAAAGTTATAGCTCCTCTTGGGCAAAGTCCATTTTGAATTTTCTTGATCCATTTAATATATGTGATTGTGGGTTTCAAATTTATAGCTCCTCTTGGGCAAATTCCTTTTGCATATCAAAGAGCAATATGGTTATTGCAAAAGGAAGCAAAGTTGTCTCACTTTATCCTTTATTTGTATCATAGAAAGAACACTTGTTAGTTGTTACTGAATAGCCTATGGCTTGTATTTGGCATGGCTATTTGGGCCACATACCTCATAGTTGAATGGAAAATCTTTCTCATTTTATGCACTTTTCCACTTGGGACACTCGAAGGCATAACCTTGAACCTAGAGCATATTGCTATCATGGTAGCATTCATCCTTCAAAATCATGAAGTTGAGGGCTTCACATGTTGTCAGCTTGGTCCTATTAGGCCCCAATGCACACAAGAAGAAACCAAAGTTTAATTGTTTGGGTACATCTTGCTACTCTTCTTTGGGCTCACTTTTGTGAGATTTTGGAGTCCTATGGTTTGACAGGACCACAACAATGGATATGCAATATATGTTGAATTTGTTCTAATCCTTTTAATACATACACACACTTTAATTGGTAATCCAAAACTTTTATATGTCCAAGTGTTCAATCAAGAAATCAATGAGGTGCTTCCTTTGAAGTGTCCTTTTGTGTTTTTCAATAATTCAACCACACTTAAAATTATGCAAGAGATGTACAAGCTTCCCCAGATGAAAATATGACAATACTCAAATGCTTGACTTCTCTATCTTTCAAATGGACACTAATCCCAAAACAAATATCCTTCCAAAATTCATACAATATGCTTTGTGTCCCTTTGAATGCTAACAAACATGTGCTCAAAGAAAAAACTGTTGTTTGATGGTGACCACACTTGTGAATTTTAATAGTTAGGTCTCAAGTTACTTGAAATAAATTTCAAAAATACACCTTGTAATTATCTATCAAGATGGGACTTAAGTCATTCAATGAATTGATGCTCCCTTCCCAAAGTCATGTTTCTTTCTATGCTCTACAAAGCTATTTGTACTCACCCAAATGTTCCTTATGAGGTTTAAGACCTCCCTCCCTCAAGTTTGCCCAACAATCCACTCGGGATGAGTGGATTAACAGAGTTCTACTCAGGCAATAAGGCAAGAGGAAGTTAAGGTTATCCCCAAGAGTGTCCTATCTAAATTTCCTCCAAATTTTTAACCCATACAGAAGAAATTTTGGCACATACTCTTTTTTTTTTAATAAAGGAAGTTTGGCCTTAGCCTACTCTCCCAGACTTGAATTAATTAAAAGAAAAGTACAAGAGATGGGGACTAGTGCCCACAAGATCCTCTGAATCCCATAGAATAAGGGAAGCTTTTACAGAGTTTATATGGCATTACAAAGAAGGTTAATCACCCTCTCATCACCCTCATGTGGGGCCCACATGGGTTTGAGCTTGTTGTTGATCGAAAGGAGCACTTGATGATGCTTGAAGGGGGGGGGGGGGATTTCTTAGAATTAGCGATCCTTTAGCCAAGGAGGAACATCGATTTCTCAATCGACCACTCTTTGGGGGAGTCACCAAAGTTAACAACACACATTTCCCGCTAGATCTTCAATAGGCCCTCCCCTTTGATGGCATTCCAGAGAGTCGCGGAGTAGTCGATCGCTTCTCCTAACAGAGCTTGCTTCCAACTGATATGTTTTTGAAGTCTAATTTTCTTTTTGACACTCTGCCAGAGCATGTTGGAGTTGGGACAAGTAAAGAAGATGTGAGAAACATCTTCGATGGAGCAATAGCAGCGTTTGCACCAGGGAGGTATCCCACAAATTTTGCTAGCCTTAAGGTTGGTCCAAATTCCATGATGAAGAATTTGCCATAAGAGGACAAGTTTTTTTATTTCTATGAGGGGGTGCCAGATAGCCATGAACTTCATGTCCCACCGAAGCTGGGTCCATGACAGGCACCACTTCTTATTGAGGTTAACATGATAATCAATGGTTTCTTTGATGTTCGAGATTTTTGATAGGCAATCACCATTGTGCCATCTAAGACCAAGCGAGCTCGGTGTGTCATGCCCCATGAGAAGGAGAACTTTAGAGCGGTCCGAGGCGAGACGTCTGCTTTGCAAAGTGTTCCATTCTTCAAAGGAAATGTTGACGCTAGGGTCAATATCCTCAAAGTTGATCCATTGGTTGGTGTCTTGCTTCTAGAGATGTTTCCATTTTTTGAAGCTTTTGTTCCATAGCCTCTTGGCGTTTCAAATGTTCCAAGATTCCATGATCCGGATGCCATGGATCGGGAACCAGATAGAGTCATTTTGTCTGATAGCAGCCGCCCGCTTCCAATCTTCACTTAGTCTTGTGAAGCTTTTGATTTTATTCCAACTCTTCCATAGGGATCACACAAGATTCAAGCCTTTCGAGGAGATCGGGATCGAGGAAAACAAAAGGGTCAGAATGTCAAGGTTCTTCCAATTCGGGAATCCCATGAGAGCCAACTCGTTCTTATTTCTGAAGATCAACTTGGCCCATGAGGCCTTCCCATTGCACCACACCTTAATCATCCATTTTGCCGCAAGTTTGTTAGCCATCTAGAATGCCGAGGCTCCCACTATATCTTTGGCTAGTGCAGATGGACCACTTGATTTTAGGCACCCCGCTCCTATTATGGTCGCGGCCCGTCCAAAGGAAGTTTCTGCAAATACTTTCCAGTTTAGATAGATCTTGCTCTTTCGATCTCCAACAAGAAAGGAAGTAAATGGTCGATGATATGAGGAAGGTGTTGATAACCATTGCACGACCATTGAGATTGATTTGCATACCTCTCCAATAGTTTAGCTTGTTTTGGAATCTGGCCAGCACCCAATTCCACCGCTGCTACATCGAGATACCAAACCCAAGCGAATCCCAAGAAGCCAAAAAATTTGGCCCTGTGGAATGATTTGACGTCCATGATTAATGAGAAGTTCAGGCTGGATCCCGACAATAGCTCTGAAAGCGGTCTTATAGTGGTTGATTTTGGATCCAAAGGCTTCACAAAAAGTATCCAGGCACCTCTAGAATGTCTCTAGCCTCGTAGTATCATTGTGGACAAATGCTCTCACATCATCGACAAAAAGTCTCATGGTGATCTGGCTGTGGTCATGAGGCAATTGGATGCCTTCGATATTACCTACTTCCACCTGTTGTTCCACGAGCCGGCTAAGCCCTTCCATGGCAATGGCAAAGAGAAGGGGAGCCAATGGGCACCCTTGTCTAATCGATCTTCTAAGTTTGATCACCTTTGAAAGTTTGCCATTAACATTAATTTGAGTTGATGCGTTTCCCAGAAGGTTTGAGATCATCTTGGTGAATTTCTAATTACATCCGAGATCTTTAAGCGACTACAGAATATAGTCCCATTCCAGTATGCCATAGGCTTTATCAAAGTTGATCTTGAGGAAGACCACCTCTTGCCTTGACTCATTTGCAAGGTCGCGACCTTTCGAAATATCTAAAATGGGTTTCCAAAATTGACTTGCCTTTGACAAAACCTTTTTGGTCCTCGCTTAACCACGCTCTCAGATGGCTAGAAACTCTGTTGGCTATGACTTTGGCAATGATCTTATATCCCATTTGGAGCATCGTAATCGGACACCAGTTCTCAATTCTCTTCTTTTTCCCCCTTTTTTTTATTAACTTGATAATGCCATTGTTGAGACAAGTCAAAAGCGCACCAAACTCGAGCACCTCTTGCCAAGCCAAATGAGGAGGGGTGGTGACCACCAACTTGAAGGACTTAAAGAACTCATTGGTGAGCCCGTCCAGCCTCAGGCTTTTACCACAAGGGAGGGCATCAATGACTTCAATGATTTTTGCTTCTGAGATAGAGGCATCATGCAGGGGATGAAGGTTGAGTGGGATCCTATGAGAGGATACCCTAGATATGGCTGCCAAGAAGTCTCATCTATGATGGGAGAGGGGGGACGAGATTCCCAGGAGTCTCGTAAAGTGCCTTCAATTATCCCTAAATTATCTTCTTGCGTATTGCATTCATTGCCATTTGAGTCTAGCAATAGGGGGGTCGATTCTCTGTTTTGTTTCCTTTTAAGGATGTGGCACATCTCTTTGGTGGGTTTGTCGGCTTTGCCAGCCCACCACTCCTTTAAGAAAATTTGCGAATTTCTTCCTCGTATCTTAGTAGCACTCTGATTTTTGGTAGACCTTTTTAGGATTGAGCTTTTCCTTTGTTCACTTCCTCCTCAAGTCTCCAGAGTCTATGATATGGAGCTTCTCTATGTGCCCGCCGAACTGTCTTGAGCATCTTTCTGGTTCTAATCATGATCTGACGTGACTTATCAACCGCACGTCTCCACCACTTGGCTGTGGATGAGTCGAAGGCGAACATCTCCTTCCACACTTCAACAATTTCTTGATGGACGGAGGGGAGTGAGAAGGAGGTCATGCAGGCATGGAACCAAGGAGCCTTACGTATTTTGGTTGAAGGTTGGAAAGCGATAACGATTGGGTAGTGATCAGAGATGGCAAGGTCAGTTCGTTGCGAGAGGGAAGGGCGGCCCCACTGATGAATAATGTTCTGAGCAGTGTACCATCTATCCAGTTTAGCTTTCCTCATGGAGATTTGACCACGAAAAGCCATTCGAATCTTTGAATTCAACCAAATCCAAGTGAAGCTTGGTTTTGTCCCACATTTCTTTCTCTTGACTATTGATGATCCTTCCCTTGTCATTCCATTTGTCTGCAGGGTCCTCCACCATATTGAAGTCACCACAAATTAGCACGTCATGAGGGAGCGAGTCCAAGGAGGCCCAAGTGTTCAGTCTATCTATCTCCCTGTTAGGGACATACATAGAAACTAAAGTAAAATGAAAGGGGCAACCAAAGGAAATGACAATCCATCGATGGCTCTCATCTTCAATGGAATTCTCAAGCTTTTCAAACCAGAATTGATTAATACCGATTATCATCCCATCGAACCCCCAAGGATGCATTGTCGAAATCCAAACATGGGTCGAGGAGACATGTCTAGGACGTTTCTGGAAGTCTACTCCATCAATTTTAGTCTCTTGGATACAGATAAAATCTGGATTTAAGATAATGTCGCGAAGCCATTGACCAATGATGGTCGCTCTTGAGGGGTCGGTTAGCCCTCTAGCATTTAACGAGATGATGATCATTGTCGTAAGTTACCCTCTTTGTGGGAGGGGGCTTTATCCTTTCTCTTCTTGGATTCATCTTTCTTTTTTGTGGGAGGGGGTCCCGACTTAGCGATTTGTTCTTGTGGGGGCTTTCAAGGGTAGCTCAATAGGTTGTATGTGTATATGTATGTTCATACACACACACATGCATTCATGTTTGTGTATGTATATATGTATGTTCATATATGTGTGCATGTAATTTAGGGGAACAAGGCTACAAGCACACATATATGGATGCATGCATGCATGTTAACGTTCATTGTTGCATGCATCCATATGCTCATGAGACATGCATTTATGCATCTATACAAACGTATTCCCAAATAGTAATTACAAGCGTCTTAGCTATTGTTTGAAACAACAAAAGGCAAGAAATTCCTTTATGTAGCATTGCAAAATTGTTCAAGAATAATTTTGAAACATTCAAAATATTTTATTTAGAACATTCAAGTGAATTCAACTAGGAAAACTACATGACATTGTGTGACATGTATTGTATAAAACTACATGACATTGTGTGACATGCATTGTATAGGAGCTTTGCTAGATTATACAGTTTGCATCAATACCTTGTGCACATCTATATATACCACATGGCTTGTGTAAGTCTGTATGTATTCTTTCAACATTTTTTTGTTGATGCTTTTTATTATTTATTTCTCATTCTTTTACCAAGAGTTTTATGAGCTTCTACTGTATTATGTTTTTTTGTAAAATTGTTTAGATGACTTTTTTGATTGATCTTGCATCACTTGTAGCTGGTTTCCCTGTTGTAACCTGATGCATCAAGAAAGTTTTTCATGACGTCAGTTTTAGGGTTAGTACCATCATCATCAGTAATAGTTTTTGGACAAGACCTTTGCAGATCCTTCAACTGATGGGTTTTTTTGCATTCAATGGAACTCAGGTCCTTATTTTCCGTTCCTTATTTGTCTACACATGCCATCCAACACTTGAATCCATTGAAAAGCATGCATGTGAAGGTTGTATTCTTGGAAAAATGCATCGTGCTTCTTTTCCAAAAGATAGTCACACACACACTACAAGAAAATTGTAGCTTGTTCATAGTGATATATGTGGTCCCCTCGAGACTCCATCTTTTGGGAAGCATGTATATTTTGTTACCTTCATTGATGATGCTATTCGCCATACATGGGTGTATCCTATGAAAGAAAAGAATGAGGTATTTTCTTACTTCAAAGCATTTTTAGCTATGGCTGAAAATTTTTCTTCAAACAAGCTTAGGACTCTACGCACGAATCCTAGTGGTGAATACATGTCACATGAGTTTAATGCTTTTCTTTGTGAAAGAGGTATCTCACACCAATCTATGGTGCCATATACACCTCAAAAAAATGGTGTTGCTGAGCATAAAAATAGAACTCTACTTGAAATGGCACGATGTATGCTTAAAGGAAAGCATCGTCTTGATAAATTTTGGATGGAAGTCTTCATGTGTGCAAATTATGTGTTCGATCACTTCTCTACAAAAGCATTGAGGGTCATCACTCCTTATGAGGCTTGGAATGGTCATAAGCCTATGGTTAGTCATATGCATGTGTTTGATTGTTTGGCATATGCTCTTGTGCCATCACAACGTCATAATCTTGATGACAAGGCAAAGAAATCTATATTTGTTGGGGTTATAGTGATGAAAGTAAGGGATATCATTTGTACCATCCATTGACAAACACAATTATTGTGAGTCGATACGTGATATTTGCTAAAAATTCAGTTTTTCCTCTACTTGAATGCAAAAAACAGCCACCAGTTAGCTGACAAGATGTGTTTGATACACTCATGCCTTTGTTCCTAAATGGTATGCTTGACTATGGCCATATAGATCAACCAACTGAGGCTCAAAGGGCTAAAAATTTCCAGCCAAATAGGGCTGAAAATGGAGAGAATTTCCAGCCAAACATGGGTGAAAGTTTTTAGACAAAAAGTGTCAAAACTGCTAGAAATCTTCTGTCACATATGGCTGAACATTTGCATCAAAATATGGCTGAAAATGAGCATGAAATTCAGCCCACACATGATATACATGTTGACGATGTATTACATAATGAATGCATGCCTATCAAGAGTGCACAAACTATGCCAAAGTGGCTGAAACAAACTTTGTAGGACGACAAATTGAGTGCACCTTTACTTGGTAGAACAAGATCAAGCTCTCATCATGCATCAAATAATTTTGTGGATTATTCTCTTATTGCAACAACATGCAATGAAGAGCCACTTACTTTTGAAGATGCATGTGATGATCCAAAATGAATGAGTGCTATGCAATCAAAAATGGATTCTATACATAGGAATGATCCTTGGGAGTTATGTACATTGCCAAAAGGAAAAAATATCATTAGTACAAAGTGGGTTTACAAGATTAAGAGAAAGCTACAAAGCTAGATTGGTTGCCAAAGGATGTGTGCAATAATATGGCATTGACTATGAGGAAACTTTGGCACCTACCTCATGCATGACGACGATTCATACTGTGGTCGCATTGGCTGCCAAATGAGGATGGGAAGTACATCAGTTGGACATAAAAACAACTTTCTGAAATGGTGATTTCTAGGAAGAGGTCCATGTGAACCAACCTCGTGGACTTGCTATGAAAGAGAAAGAGCATATGGTTTGTCGCTTGCATAAAGCCTTGTATGGTCTCAAGCAAGCTCCACGTGTATGGTATGAGAAAATCCATAAGCACTTGATTACTCTTGGCTTCACATGTAGTTCAATTGAAAGCACACTCTATGTATGCAAAGATGGGGACGATCTTACAGTGCGTGTTCTTTATGTCAATGACATACCCTTGATTGGTCATGTGATGCAAAACTTGACATTCTTATGGTTGATTTGCATCATACTTTTGATGTGACTTATCTTGGTCTTTTGAGCTAGTATCTTGGCATCCAGTTTGTATCCGTTGAGGGGGAATTGTTATGCATCAAGCAAAGTATGTTGAAAAACTACTTCAGCATTTCGACTTTGAGGATTGCAAGCCTGTTTCCACACTAGTTGAGACAGGATTTAGGCTTGAGGATTCCAATGATGCATTTGACACTTCTCTTTATCAGCAAGCTATGGGATGTCTTATATATGCATGCAACACAAGGCCGGATGTACAATATGCAGTTTCTTGGTTGGGTCGATTCATGCGTAGCCCTAACAATAAGCATTCGTAAGTGGTGAAACATGTGTTTAGATATCTCAAAGACACTTTGAGTTTAGGTCTCTTTTATGGAAGAGATATTCAACCATGTTTGCATGCTTTTACAGATAGTGATTAGGCTAGTTGTTATGATACTCGCATGTCCACTAGTGGTAGTTGATTTTTCCTTGGAGACTCATGCATATCTCGGTTGAGTAAGAAGCGCCCTGTAGTGGGGACATCAAGTTGTGAAGCTTAGTATAGGGCAGTTCTCATAGCTACAATGGAGTGTATATGGTTGAGATGCCTATTGATGGATATTTGCATGGAGATTGATGCTGTTATGCATATTCTCACTGATAGTCAGAGTGCATTGGCTATTGCAAGAAGCCTAGTGTTTCATGAATAGACCAAACATATTGAGATGCATTATCACTATGTGAGAGAGCACCTTCATGCAAGAGATATTGATTTGGTATATGTGCCTACACAAGATAATTTGGCAAACATATTCACCAAAGCTCTTCCATGGGAAAAGTTTGAAGCTTTTCGCAAAGCTTTAGGCTTATTACCTTGTGGGGGTTGATCTATCACTCCCTGTATGTGTTCACATCATTCACTCCAGGGGGGATTTGCTACACTTATGTGTTCCTCGAGTAGCTTTGATGTGAACCTTTTCCCCATACATGGGCACTTTTTACTCTAGTGTTGGCTATAGGTTTTTCCCCCATGTTAGCACATACGTGATTCACTGATATGTGGTGGTACTTTGTACTTAGGGATGTTATTCAACTCTTACTTCAATTAAGGTCATCGTCAATAGAGAGAGCTATTCCAACCATCCATCTTTTTCGTGTGTGTTGGTACGTTTGTGCTCCTTGTGTGTGCTTCTTGTGTGTCTCTCGCACTTCTACACACACCCAACACTACCTCCCTCAAGTTTTCTCAACAATCCACTTGGGACGAGTGGATTGACAAAATTCTACTCAGGCAATAAGGCGAGAGGAAGTTAAGGTTATCCCCAAAAGTGTCCTATCTGAATTTCCTCCAAATTCTTACCCATATAGAAGAAATGTTGGCATCCTTGCTTGCGATAAGTGGGTCACACTATTAATTACCAATAAAAAAGGGTAGAGATTAAAACGTGTTTTACTTGATTTCGTTACTTATCACTTTGTTTGGGAGGGGCAAGATTTCGTAGGCTCTTAATCGATTCTTAGCTTCTCATGGCAAATGAATTAAACAATCTGGATGGCCTTTGTCATATAACCTATTCGTGTCGAGTGATATGTGTAGAGACTACCAACTTGGTGTGAAGTAGCCTTCTTTAGCCAAATTAAGGAGAGGATCAACCTTTTTTGTCTTGATCCATTGGGTTCAAGTGTATCCTAGTTCATAGGAGTTCCTTTGTCTATCCAAGAAAAGTGATTTTACAAGTGGGATTGGTTGGCAGCCAACTCCTCATGTAGATGTGGGGTTATTGTTCTCACAAAAAGCCTCTACTCTAATTGGTGAGGGTGAAACTCAGCAGCTTTGATTGATTTTATTCAGCGTGTGTCGATTTCAGCCATTCGTGGCGAGTGGATGTGACTATTGATTTAACTTGACAAATGTCGAGTGTGAGTTCTCAGTTGTATACGGTGTTTCCTCGCTCGATTTGGGTTACGGGTAGTCCTTATTTCCAATGTCGAGTTCTCCGCGGCTTTGGAGCCACTCGATTATCTCTTCTGCAAGGAGTTCGTTTGGAAGGTGACTTGGGTCAATTGGACGTGCATTGCCCCTGGCTCCGAGGTGCTTTGAAGCTAGAGCATATTGCTCTCATGGTAGCATGCATCCTTGGAAATTATGAAGTTGAGGGGCTTCAGATGTTGTCATCTTGGTCCTATTAGGCCCCAATGTACACAAGAAGAAACCAAAGGTGATTTGTTTGGGTACATCCTGCTACTCTACTTCGAACACTAAGTCACTCTTGTATGATTTTGGAGTCCTATGGTTTGACGACGGGGCCACAAGAAAAGACTATTGTTTAATGGTGACCACGCTTGTGATTTTTACTAGTGAGGTCTCAAGTTACCTAGGAAAATTTTCAAAATACACCTTGTAATTATCTTTCAAGATGGGAATTAATTCATTCAATGAATCGATGCCCCCCTCCCAAAGGCATGTTACTTTCTATGTTCTACAAAGCCATTTCTACTCACCCAAATGTTACGTATGAGGTCTAAGAACTACCTCCCTCACGTTTTCCCAACAATAATCCACTCAGGATGGGTGGATTAACAAAATTCTACTCAGGCAATAAGGCGAGAGGAAGTTAAGGTTATCCCCAAAAGTGTCCTATCTGAATTTCCTCCAAACTTTTAACCCCCATATAGAAGAGATTTTGGCACCCTTGGTTGAGACAAGAGGGACACACAATTAATTACCAATGAGAAAGGGGCACGATTTCTTAGGCTCTTTATTGATTCTCATCATCTCGTAGCAAATGTATAACCTACTCGTGTCGTGTGATATAAGTAGAGACTACCAACTTGGTGTGAATTAGCTTTCTTTAGCCCATTAAGGAATAGAGTGTTGAGGATCAACCTTTTTTTGTCTTGATCCACTCGGATCGTGTATCCCACTTTAGAGGAGTTCCTTATATCCCACTTTAGAGGAGTTCCTTAGCCTATCCAAGAAAAGTGATCTTGCACTTGGGATTGGTTGGTAGCCAACTCCTCATGTAGACGTGGGGTTATTGTTCTCACAAAAAGCCTCTACTCTAATTGGTGAGAGTGAAACTCAGCACCTCTAATTGATTTTCCTCGGTGTTTTTCGAGTGGATCTGACTATTGATGTCTTGTGAGAGTGGGACAATCCATGGTCAGCTCTTCAAATTGAAAGTGTATATATGCTCAATCCTTCAAACTCATGATGCACATGTGAAAGCCAAGGACAAGTATGATTCTTTCTCGGTTGTTCGGCCACTCAGGTTGACTAATATGAGCTCATGACTTATCAAACTTTTAGCACATCAAATGGAAAGATGGTGGTTACAAGCTAAGGACGAGTAATAGGAAAAGATCTAACTCTACATGAAAAGGAAGATAGAAGAGAAAAGGACTACGGAGATGAGGTTGAAGGTGAAGAGAAGATTGAAGGTAGGAGGAGAACTTCTAAGGGGTGTTGGATGGGAGGAACATGGTAGCACGAGGATGGGAAAGAGATGTTGAGGGGGTGAGAGGGTCCTAACTAGAGAGAAGAGTAACAAGGGTTGGCTAGGGTGGAGTAAAAGGAAAGAATTTGATACCAAGGGAGTTGGATGGTAGATGGGAGACGAGAGGTTAAGGGAAAGAGGGAGTTTTTGACAAGGAGATAAGTAATAAGAATGGAAGGTGGGTGAATGATAGGCCTAAGGCAAAATACAAAGGAAAAAAAGAAAGAAGGCAGAAATCTCCCTTAAGCACTCTACCCAAATCCACAAAGTCGTGCCGCCCATAATGAGTCATCTCTTCGTTATCCCCTAGGGCTCCACAAAGTGCGAGTAAAGGACAATAGGTTACTCTCAATGGCATGTCATGTGCTTGCAAGTTTTTTCCATTCTCGATGTGTGTCTTTCTTTGTCATACTATACCCAAGTGTAGAAGAACTTATGATCTTGAAAGAAATGTAAAAGAAAGAACTTGTGATCTTGAAATAAATGTAAAAGAAAGGAAAGAGAAATAAAAGAATTCTATCCTACCAATAAGAAGCGCAAAATTTTTACATCATTTCCAAAGTCACGACTTCCAATAGTTAATCTTGCCCCTAAAGATAGGAGTGATAAAAGTGGGGACTTTCTACAATTGAGTGAAAATTTTACTTAACAAACAAATATTTACAAGCACAAGGTGACTTGCTTGCATGCTTCACAATCCATCATGTAAGTTACCTAGGTGCAAAAGTTGCTCTCCCCAAAAATCATGTATAAAAGTGTCGATGTCCAATACATGGCATGATCGTACACCTTTATTTTGTCAAATGTGTGAAGATTACACCTCTTCCTATTTGTAATCCATGGCATAAGTAGATGAGATGGATAGATGTCTTTCCAAGCTCTTTGTATTCAACCATCAACTTACTTGTCATCCAAATATGAAACCCCAATCCAAGTGAAAAATCCTCGATGTGATCATGTTGATTAGCAAGCCATCTCTTCGATCATTACGATTGGCAAGCCGGTGCAAAGTGGTACTAAAAAGGAGAGCCCCAAAATTTTCAAAATTAATGGGCACATTTTTCTTCTTCAAAGTCTTAGAAAATTCCCTCAAGCCATGTAAATGCACTAGAGGAGTCCTCTAGATGCATAATCCCAACTCATTGTAATATATTCCTTGTAAATTATTAGGAAATTCACTTTTTAGTAATAAAATGCCGGTCTCTTGTGTGAAAGGACCAAATTTAGGGCACATGTATATAAGTCACTTTGTGACTCTTTGTAGAGACTTTTTGCCATTGTGAAGAAGGAGAGCTCCTGATTTTCGAATTTGCTTCTTTCTTGCAGATTTCCATCTTCTCTTTGATCTTCTATGTGTGTGTGATCTTTGGAATGTGTGTGTAGGACTGTTGTTTACCCCTCCCCATTGTTTTTGAGCTACTGTAGTGTATGTGCGTGTGAGCTTGTAGGAGTTGTGGGGGTGAGTGTGTGTGTTTCCCGCCATTCACTATTTTGGTCATAACTTGAAGCACGGTTGTCAGAATCGAGTGACATGTCCAGTAGAAGCATCTCGTTGGGAGCTTCGAAATGAACCCGCTATTGGCCATATTCAGAGTTCGGAGCTGAGAGAAATCATCGATTTAGTGAAAACTGCTATAAGTGGTATTGCGACAAACACTTCCAGTGTTTTAGTGATTTTGAGAAGTGGATTAGTCTTTTCTCATGCATACAAGCTGAACCACTTTATTTTCCATCACGTGTGCACATGTCCTCATACACTTGGTTAGGTCGTTTGATCGGATTGACAAATAAGCGTGTGTCAATTTCCCACTATACACACTTGTGTGGTAAATGAGGTTTGGTCTCTTTGGCACAAATCCTTAAGTCTTCTTGACTTAGGTACACACGTTTTTTGCACCGTTGCCGGGGAACACTCAGCCAAGGTGCCTTCGTGATGGTTATAGCTCAAGTGTGATGAAATCGTACTTGAAGTGAATTCATTCAGTGGCAAGTAGTCAACCCTTTCAGCACTTGTTACTTCACATCCCGGAGGTGTGTGTAATGAGTTTTTAGGTTTAGGGTTAATAGGAAGGGAGAGAAGGAAGAGTTAGGGTTAGGTTAGGAGAAGAGGAGAAGAGGAGTGAAGTAGGAGTAAGTCAAGATCACCAAGAAAAAATCCCAAAAAATTTGCCAAGATAGTGTAGTTCCAGTTCAGTCATCAAAAAGTATAAAAACTAAAAAATTTGAGTCCATTTCTCACTTGTCAGAGAGAAGTATCGTGTGAGAACCACCAATCGATATCGTGGGCTTGGTATCGTGCTTGCCAGGCTATCAAAGCTAGGTATCGAGATCAAGGTGCAAGCAAGACCTCATTGAGGTAAGACTCCATAAGATTTCATTGACAAAAACACTTTAAAAGTGCACAAAAACGTGATCATTTGTGCAACTGGTATCGCAGGGAGGGACAGAGTGTTTTTTGAGTTTTTTTGAGAGAGACAGTAGGCTAGGAGTGAAGAGGGGTGAGAGAGGAGCAGGGGGAAACCAAATTTTTTGATTTTTGAGGTATTTTGGCTTGAGTATCACGATCGGTTGAGTTTTTGGTATCGTGATACCAAAAATTCCCTTGTATCGCGATACTCGCAGAAGTATCGTGTCGTCGGTTACCGGCCTTGGTATCGCCATACCATTTGTGGTATCGTATCGCCGGGTTGGTATCGCGATCGCACTTTACCAAAGTGGTATCATATCGCGGTCCACTTTTGGTATCGTATCGTGCCTTGTCTAGTTTAGTATCACGATACCATACTAGTATCGCATCGTGCAAGCTGGTGGTATCGTATCTCCACTTGCATTGATATCGTATCGTGTGGTTTTGCAGTATCGTATCGTGTAGCTTTTAGTATCGTATCATCCCCTACTCTGGTATCATATCACCAGAGCATTCAGGTATCGTATCGCGTAGGTCGATGGTATCGTATCGCCGCCTGTAGCAGTATCGTATCGTGCAACCCCCAGGTATCATATCTTCTCTTATTCCGGTGTCGTATATCGTGATACCATTTTGGTATCGTATCGTCACCTGCTGTGATATCGTATCATGTGAGAAGGTCAGTATCGTATCGTGCGTAGTGGCAGATCGTATCGTGCAGATACTTAGGTATCATATCGGGCCAAACTCCAGTATCGTATCGTGCCCTTTTTGGTATCGTATAGTCCAAAACGTGGTATCGTATCATTTGAATTTTTAGTATCGTATCGCGAGAATATCTGGTATCGTATTGGCTAGAGCCGAAGTATTGTATCGCCCAATTTTCCGGTATCGTATCATGGAGCCCATAGATATCGTATCGCGACTGTATATTGGTATCGTATCGTCTACTTTCGAGGTATTGTATTGCCAAGACAGCAAGTATCGTACCGTGTCCAACAGCGGTATCGTATCGCCTGTGGCTACAGTATCGTATCGTCTAGATTTCAGGTATCGTATCATGGCAAGTTTGGTATCACCTAGAGCAGTATCGCCTAAAGTGGTATCGTCTAGAGTATTTGAAGCATTTTGAAGGGCAAACTTGAGGCATTTGAGGAGCCACTTAGGGAGAATTTTAGAGACCTAGAGAGCCTCAGGAGGATGAATGAACTTGAGGTCAGGAAGAGTGCTAAGTAGCCAAAGAAGTGTCATATCTTCTGTTGGAAGTGCTGCTCAGATCAGTCACCACTATGTCTATTCAAACACCTCTAGTGACTCAGAGGAGGAGATACCCATGGCTTCAGAAGACATATAGGGTCTCGCTCCAAGTAGAAACTTCATGACCACTGTGGAGGGAGAGTACCGCACTTCCTTACAGTACGTTTCTACTAATGCCCAGGAGATCCCCATCTACCTAGATGGCTTAAACAGATCTATGGCGAGGATGGTGACTTCATTGGATGCAACTATTGTGCTCAGACCTGCAGTTAAGTATGAGGGAGGAGCATACATGGACAAGATAGGTCACATATACCTAGTGACTGAATTTCCCGATTTGATCAATGATAGGGGAGAGCTAGTGGGACAAGAAAACCCAAGGAGACCAAACCCTGAAGAGTTAGTGACGACTCCTAGAGCAAGTCCCAAGTGACACGAGTCTTGAGAGGAGACTTGATACCTCAAGACGACTACCTATTGGAAGTCTACATGATCCATGGAATGGACTTGTTGCTTCAAACAGACTCACCGGTGCAAGGAAGAGAAGAAAGTCCGATGACATTTTATGAACTAAAGGATCCGGAAGACGAGGCTAGAATAACATACCTAGATAAAAATCAGAGAAGATATTGGTTGGTAGATTCCATAGACAAGGCTCGAATGAAATACATGGGTTTGCCTGTATTCCCTCAGAGAGAGCAGGCAACCGCCTCTCAGAACCCCTTTGGAACCCAATAAGAGGCAGAGCACACCATGTCAGGACAAACAAGCCAACGAAGTGTTCCAAACTATACTCATGTACAATTTGCTACTCCAGGAGTGCAACCACACAATCAGACCCACCCGAGAATAGGTAATCAATATCGAGCACCTGTAAGACCACGACCACCGATAGGAGTACAGCTAGGAATACCCCCTGTTAGACCAGCAATTCCTGCCTTTCCTATAATGCCTAGACAACCATAACCAATGAAGAGATTGAGACCGATTCAGGTGGCCAAATGCGTGAGAAATCATTATGACGGATTGGAAGAACCTTATGACCACATTGCTGAATTTAAACAAGTTCTAAGGGAAGAACAAGTAGACGACTTCTTCGTGTAGTATGAGTCTTTCGGACTCACCCTCACAGGAACGACTCTGACTTGGTTCAAGCCATTAGACCCCAACCAATTTGGAAACATGGAGCAATTTTTTCAAGAGTTCATTGGGGAATTTCCTAAGAGAGGGATTAAACACAATTCTGCATCTTTAATCCATAGCTTTAAACAGAACACTAATGAAACAGTGAAAACAGCCGCCAAGAGATTCAACCAGTATGTGGATAGATGTCCAGCTGCAAAGAGACCCACTAAACATGATTTCATTATTTTTGGATGGACTCACGAATGGAACCGTGAGAATGCTAGTTTATGTGAAAATGTTACAAACCTTGAGTGAGTGTCTTCAAGAGTGCATTGACCTAGAAGATAATCTAGCTCAGGACTTCAAGAGCACACCCAACCCCACTAAAACAGAAGACCAGGACTTCAAGAGCACACCCAACCCCACTAAAACAGAAGACTCTCGGAGTACTATTACTTCCAACTCCAATAATGTGGAGGAATTAGCAGAGCTGGTAGCAAAGAAATTGGGAGTCCAAGGACATAGAAATTACCAACACCCAGCCTTAAGAGTGCCCGTGTTACGAAGATGTAGTCTATGTGGAGGAGATCACCCTACACACATGTGTGTGCGAGGAGGAACTAGTATACGTCAGACATATCCTTACAACAGACAGCCTCATCAAGGGACTACATTGTATTGCCACATAGAACAAAAATACACCAACGACACCACGGAAAACTGTCCTTTCAATAGGCTGGCATGACCTTTACAACCACCTCAGTATCGACCATATGGATATCCACCTAGAGAGCCAGGTAGAGATATGCACATGTACAATCCCTACTCAACACCAACAAGAGCACCGAGGCCATACGAGCAAGTACCATATCCACCACCCAAACTTGTGCTAGGACCACAACTGTCACAACCTCAACAAGTGGTACCTGTGAAGTATGCCCAGCCAGAAGAAAATTTGGAAAGAGCCATAGTGCCAACCTCAACGATGACCAGTGTAGAATCAGCAAACCCTGGATATGAGCTGCCCCCAGGAGATTACTATCCCTATGAAGCCAACATGTTAGAGTATCAACCAGCTTATGATTCGGCTTACTATGGATATGAAAGCTATGATCAGGCCTATGGAACGGAGGTAGCAACTTTGATGTATACTGCACCTAAAGCACAACCACCTGTGAGACCACCCATTAGACCACTTGTGCCAAGAGGACCTTGTTACAGATGCGGAGAAGACCATTTCATTAGATAATGTCCTTGGTGTTACAATCCACCACCTCCTAGGACTCGGGAAAGATATTGTAATGATTGCGGAAAGGAACATCTCTTCAGAGATTGCCCTAAGAATCCAACCAAAGTTCAAGACACTGCACCAATTAATGTAATTGAAGTGATAGAAGCACCTGGAAGTGATAAGGAATACACCGTGCCTCTAAAGGCCATTACCCGAGCTCAAACGAAAGAACAAAAAGGAAAACAACTAGAACGGGAACAAGAAAACAATAGAACAACAAGTCCCAAAATTCAAATTGTAGAAGATTCAGACGATTCACGTGAGAGTGCCCTGAACACAAAAGTGCAAAAATGGAAAGAAAGGAGAGAGAAGCTCAAAGATAAGTGGATGAAAAACAAGAGTCAAGACAATAAGAAACGAACCATAAGTAAGAAAGAGCATAACGAACCAAAGATTCGGGAAGAGGTTCCCATTTCACCGCTTATTCGAGAAGTAGAGAAACCAGGATCAGTTCTAGCTGACCCAAAACCAGACGACCTAGACATGTGGCTGAAAGCTTACCAAGCAAGAATTAAGACTGAACCGAATATAGAACAACACGAAAAGCGTTACCCACAAGGAGAATTAGAAAAAGAGAGGCTTGCGATATGTCAAAAACTTACAGAAGTAGCACAAGCAACCCTAGAAAAGACTATACCGACCCATCCAGAGATGAGGATAGCAGATAATCAATACAAGGAATGTGTCAAAGACAAGGATAAACAACATAGAAGGAAGGATGACAAATGTGAGCAAGTAAAAAACCAAGACGAACCCATGTCAACAATACCTGATTTGGAAGCTGATTGACCAAAGGAATTGTGGAATAAAATCCGAGAAGAACAATGGAAGAAGAATGGAGTGACTAAGACTCCCTTTGAGGAATTAGATGTAGAAGTTTATCAACCAAATCCCAACATGGAAGAAGTATATGAGGAAGTATCAAGACTAGACAGAAATAGAGAAGAAGCCCAAAGCATTTCAACCTTACCAAATTACATGGGAGAATATGAAAAGGAATCTATGATAATTCGAGCACCCACGGTACATGGAAAAGGAAAAGGAAACTCAGAAAAGAATTCACACAATCTAACAGAACTTAAGAAGACGAAAGTACAATGAAAACTGACTGTGGAAGAATTACTTCAGGTTAAACTGCAATTATGGAAGCAATTAGCTAGTCAACTAGAATTAGAGCAAGATAAGGAAGAAAAGGAAGTCAAGGGAAAAGAAAACACATCTAAAATACAAATTCCAGTTGATAAGGTGGGACAATTTAGTGAAGGAGACGAAGGTAATACATGTCTACCTCTCACTTACAATGGGTACATGACCAAGGCAATCCTAGACACAAGAGCTGGAGTAGGAATCACCACCAAGGAGATTTGGGAGAAATGGGGAAAGCCTGCTTTATGACCTACACGCATGAAACTCCAATTAGCGGAGAGTCATGTAGAGAAACCCTTAGGAATATTGGAAAGAATCAAATTAACCACCTGTGGAGTTGAATTTGAACACACACTAGCCATTTGTAAGTTTGAAAAGGCTAACAATTATGAAATGATATTAGGACGACCTTTCATGAGACAAATGCGGTTAGTGCAAGACTGAGGAAGAGATTCATTATACCTGCAACATCAAGGAAATACCACCAAGATAAACTTGCATACATTTGCATATTGAGATGTCCCTCCACTACAGTGGAATCCCATACACAAGGAGGAAGATGACCTATCTATTCATAGTGCTGGATCAAGCGATCAATCATGGATGCACGAGGACGCCCAGTTATGGAGGTGTAAAGAAGCCAAGAAAGAGGATAATAAAAGACAGTTATGGCCAATAGGACATCCTAACTACAGACCTGTAGAGGACCCAAGGTATATGCCTCAAATCTTTCCAGATAAAACCTTTGAACCGCATGGATGGATGGAAATCTTAACCACCTTAGATGTGTGTGTGAACGAGGAAGTTCTAAATATGAATGAGTGCATAGATGAAGAAGGAGATGATGTAAATCTGTACATGGTTGTCCTTCAAGAAGCAAAAGTAGGGGAAATCTTGGAAAAAGAGTGGAAAGAGGAATATGAGAGTATAGAAATGGAACCAGAGTTCGATTCAAAAGAGAGCTATCTAGACACCATTCGAACCAAGGATAAGCAGGAACCGACAAAGATCTTGGTAATAGAAGCTGCCCCCACAGTACAAGAGCAAGAGGAAAGCATGAGTAAAATTGGGTCAAATCCAGATCTTTTCGAGGTTCCGGAGCATTTTAAAAGATATGAAGTAGAAGAGAGAAAGGTAGCCATTCAAATGCCTAAACGAGAGGCTCAAGACGGAGAAGCATACGACAACAAATAAGAAACAAAAAAGATCATAGTGACAGTGGAACATGGAGAAGAAAGATGCACATACATAGGTAAAGACGTGTCAGTTGAAGAGGAAGAAGAACTAATACAATTGATCCAAGAATATCAAGATGTATTCGCATGGACATATAAGGATCTCAAGGGTGTGGAACCCTCTATTTGTTCTCATAGAATACCAATGACGGCAGATGCGAAACAATCAAAACAACACCCTTATACAGACAATGAGGTCTATGCTGCTAAAATTAAGGAAGAAATAGACAAGCTACTAGCGACAGGATTCATATATGAAATAGAACACACCGAGTGGGTATCACCACTAGTATTTGTGCCTAAGAAGAATGGAAAACAGAGAGTGTGCATTAACTTGAAAAAGGTCAATGCAGCCACCATACGTGAAAGCTACCCATTGCCCATTACGGATCATCTATTGGAAAGAGTTGCAGGGAAAGAAGTCTATAGCTTCTTATATGGATTCTTCGGATACAACCAAGTAGCCATAGCTACAGAGGATCAACATAAGACCGCATTCGCGACTGAGTGGGGAGTCTATGCTTTCCGAGTGATGGCCTTTGGACTCAATAATGCGTCTGCTACTTTCCAACGACTGATTTCTTGAAGAAGAGCATGGAAGTGTATGTAGATGATCTGTGCACATATTCAAACCAAAGGCAAGACCACATTCCTGAATTGCGGAAGATATTTAATAAATGCCGACAATATAGAGTCTGCTTGAATCCAGAGAAGTGTGTTTTCATGGTAAGACAAGGGAAGATCTTAGGACACATAGTCTCTAGAAATGAAATTTCCACGGATGAAGACAAGATTAAGGTCATTTTAGAGCTTCCTAAAGATTCCGATTTGGACACCTTATTTTTGTATTATAACTATTCTTGTAATATATTTTCCATTGTAAAGGCACTAGAGGAGTCCTCTAGATGCATCCCCACTGAAGATTAGTAGCTTACCCATGTAAATTAGTAGGAAATTAGCCTTTTAGTGAATAAAGTGCCGGTCTCTTGTGTGAAAGGACCATTTTTAGGGCACAAGTATATAAGTCAATTTGTGACTCTTTGTAAGGACTTTTTGCCGTTGTGAGAATCAAGAGCACAGAAATTCGAATTTGTGTCTTCTCTTCTTTGTATCTTCTTCTTTGTGAGCTTGTATGCTTGTGTATTGCTTGGAAAGAGTGTAGGGAAGTGTTGTCTATCCATGAAAGTGTTCGTTTACTGTTGTTAAGGTGTGTGCGAAGTGTAGGAAGTGTTGAAGTGTAGGGAGGTCTTTGTTATGACTCAGTATTTTGCTCATAACTTGAAGTAGAAGCGTCAAAATTAAGTGAAAATACTACCATTGGATGCGTCTTCTTGAGAGCTTCGAAATGCATATGCTATTTGCTATATTTAGAGTTCAAAGCTGAGAGAAAAGCTCAATTTACTGTTGGCTGCTGTTCCAAGTATCGTGACACCATAACTGGCAGTTGAAGCTTGGTTGGATTAGTCTTTGCCTTGTTTGCACTCTTTGAGTAACTCATTTGCATTGATCGTCATTTGAATGCATGTCTTCATACACTCGGATAGGTTTGTATACTCATCGGATTGATAGTTAAAGCGTGAATCCCCACTATATGCACTTGAGGGGGATTGAGGTATAGTCTCTTTCTCCACAAGTTCCTAAGTTGGTTCTTAGGTACACACGTTTTTTGGCACCGTTGTCGGGGAGTGTCGAATCAAACCGAGGCATTCATGTGATGGTAAGTAGCTTTTTACATTGAAGTGAGAGGAGTAGTAATGATTTTCTCTTCTTTGGTAAGTCACTTTTAGCCGCACTTACTACTTCTCACTTTTGAAGTGTGTGTAGTGAGTTGTTAGTTTAGGGAAGTGAGTGGAATGAGTAGAGTAGGAGAAGTAAGGGAGTAGGTTAGGTAGTTAGAGTAGCTTTCCATCCTTGTAGTGTTGTTCTATTTTCAGTGAGTAGGAAAATTCAAGAGTATAAAAGCCAAAAAATGTCATTGTGTAAGTCACTTGTCTTTTGAACAAGTATCGTGAGGAATTGCTGCCGAGTATCGTGGGCGAAGGTTTGGGCATTCTGAGCTATGCAAAATGAGTCAGAGGGGGTAGAGAGCTGAGATAGAGTTCCCATGGTAAGCACATTCATCATCCTCCCATCAGTGTTTCATAAATTAAACATTTCAGAGTAAACGATCTGCGTGAAGTATCGTGAGAGTCCTTCAGGGGTGAGAGAAGCTTATTTCCGTAATAGAGAGAGTGAGGAGAGGGTAGATGAACTGGGGAAACATTTGTCTCCATTCAAAAACCAAAGAAACTCCAGTAAAAATTTGAAAAAGGGTCAAGTATCGTGTTCTCCCACGGTCGAGTATCGCGATACCTGACAAGTATCGTGATCTCCTATGGTTGAGTATCGCGATACTTCCCAAATATCGTGTATCGTGGTTGTCCGATCGCGATCCTTCACCAAGTATCATGTATCGTAGTACTTCTGATCGCGATACCTCTAAAGTATCGTGTATCGAGTATCGTGAGTAACCAAGTATCGTGTATCGTATAACTACCAATCGTGATACTTCACCAAGTATCGTGTATCGTGTTCATTGAAGTATCGAGTATCGTCTTTCTCCGAGTATCGAGTATCGTTTTATTGAGGTATCGAGTATCGTGTGAATCAAGTATCATGTTCATCCAAGTATCGAGTATCGTCTTTCTCCGAGTATCGAGTATCGTTTTATTGAGGTATCGTGTATCATTTTTAGGCAGACATCGTGTATCGTCTGGCTCAAAGGTCAAGTAACGTGAAATTTTGAGTCAAGTATTGTGACTTGAGGTTTCATATTCAGTCATTTTCCAGCCAAATTCTTCTAGAATTCTGACCCATAGTGAAGAGTTCTAGAAGCTAGAGGTTAGCAAGGGCTGATCAGAGCTTTTAAGTGGATGAACCTGAGATCTAGGAGAACCCTAGGAAGCCGAAGGAGTGTGATCTCTTCTGTAGGAAGTGTAGCTGAACCAAGTAGCCGCTCACATTATTCTGAGACCTCTAGTGAGTCAGAAGAAGAAATTCCTATGGCTTCAGAGGATATGCAAAACACTATACCAATGATTGGCATGATGTCAATTATTGAGGGAGAATATCGGACATCTTTAGAATATGTGACCACCAATCAACATGAGATCCCCATATACCTAGATGGACTAAACCGATCAGTGGCCAGGCTGAAGAAAGCTTCAGATGCTTACATAGTGCCTAGACCAGCAGTTAAATATTCAGGAGGACTTTATATGGATAAAAAGGACATCCAATATGTGGTTACAGAACATCCGGAAAACATTAATGAACTTGGGGAAGAAAATAATGCTCATAACCCTAATGAAGAAGGAAATGAAGAGCAAGTGGCCACACCTAGAGGGAGATCTACTGTTGTTAGGGGTTGGAGAGGAGACCTGATTTCCCAGGATGACTCCTTAATGGATGTGTATTTGATTAATGGAATGGAGCATCTCCTTAGAGCCCACTCTTCAATATGGGAAGCAGCCCCTAATCCAGTTCCTGTCTATGAGTTGCAAGATCCTGATTTTCCCACAATTATCACATATTTGGACAAAAACCAGAGAAGGTATTGGCCCCTAACAGACTCAGAGAGAGCCTGGTTGAAATATCAGAACATTCCAGTGTTTCCCCCGAGGGATCAAGCCACTACTTCACAAAACCCACATGGAACCTCTCAGAATAATTCATTTCAACAGTCAGGACAAACACAACAAACTCAAATCCCGGTTAGACCACATGTGCAGTTTTCTATGCCTGCAAATAACCCTAACTATCGGTCTTGGCCACCTGTTGACCGATGGAATGGAATTCTTGCTCCAGTGAGACTACCTGTAGCAAGAGGACCTGGTATACCCATTGGAAGACCAGTTTTCCCTGTGATGCCTAGACTACCTGAAGGAGGAAGAAGATTAAGGCCAATTCAAGTGGCCAAGTGCATGAGAAATCACTATGATGGCTCTAGTGAACCTTGCAATCATATAGTTGAATTCAAGAAAGTAATCAGAGCCGAACAAGTAGAAGATTTTTTAATCCAATATGAATCTTTTGGTCTAATCTTGACGGACATAGCTTTAGCTTGGTTCCAGCCATTAGATCCAAATGATTTTCAGAACATGGAACAAGTCTATCAAGAAATGATTCAAGAATTCACTAAGTCTGGAATTAAAAACAATTCGTCATCATTAATCCATAGCTTTAAGCAAGCTCTTACGGAATCAGTGAGATTGGTAGCAAGAAGATTCAAGTAGTATGTGGATAGATGTCCAGTGGAAGAGAGACCCACCCAAAACAAAATGGTGTCATTATTTTTGGAAGGATTATTGAATGGATCATTAAGATCTCTGGTGTATGTGAAGAGAGTTCAAACCTTGCAAGAATGCATGAAAGAATGTATTGACCTAGAGGACAATCTTGCGGAGGATCTGAAGGTACCTCAAGGTAGTATGAAGAGTGAAGATTCAGCAAGTAGCACATCGAACCCTAAGAACAATGTTGAGGAAATAGCCGACGTAGTAGCAAAGAAGCTGAATGTCCAAGGACAGAGGAACTACCCCAACAACCCAATGAGAGTGCCCATGCTTAGAAGATGTATGCATTGTGGAGGTGATCATCCATCTCATTTGTGCACTAGGGGAGTAGTCCCACCACCTGCTTATGCTTACAATAGACCGCCTGTTCCAGGCCCTCTACAATATTGCAGCATAGAACAAAAATACACAAATCACAGTGCGGAAAATTGTCCCTACAATAGGCAATCAAGACCAACACAACCTGTTATGAGACCTTATGGATACCCTCAGAGAGAACAAGGAGGTGAAGCCTTTAGGTATCCCACATATCAGCAGCAGGCACCTGTACCACGGCCATATGCTTACCAAGGTTATAATCAACCACAACCGGTGTTAGGACAACAACCACCCCATCCTCAGAATGTTGTCCCCATGAAAATAGCTCAACCTGAAGAAAACCTAGAGAGAGCGATAGTCCCAGCCACACCATTGCCTAGCAATGAACCATATGACTCATCTTATGACCATAGTCAAGGAAACTATCCCGGTTATGAGAGCTCTATGATAGAATATGGACAAATGTACGAACCATATACCTATGGCATGGAAGTGCCAGATAGTTCCTACGGATATGAGCAGGATTATGTGTCATTAATGTACACAGCCCCTAGGGCATCCATACCCCCCCAACCTATGAACAGACTGCATGTACCTAGAGGACCATGTTATAGATGTGGAGGTGATCATTATATCAGAGAGTGTACACTGCCAAACCCACCACCACCACAGCGAGTCTGGGAAGGATACTGTAGTGATTGTGGTAAAGAACACCTTTTCAGAGTGATAAAAAAGAAAAGGTAGGATCAGTTTTAGCAGACCCCATGCCTGAAGAATTAGCCATGTGGATTCAGGCGTACAAGGCACGAATAAGAGCAGGACCTACCATAGAACAACACGAAAGAGAATATCCTAGAGGTGACCTAGAGAAAGAGAGGTTGGAGATCTGCAAAAAATTAATAGAAGTCGCTCAACAGACCTTAGAAAAACCTGCTTTTCCACTACCCAATACACGAATTTCTGAAAGAGAATTCCAATAGTGTGTCATTGCTAATGATCACGAGAAACCCGAAGCAGGTAAGACACCTAATGGAAATTATTGTGAGGATAAAAGGGAAGGATCCATTGTCCCCAAAGTAGAAGGGGAATGGCCTAAAGACTTGTGGGCAAGAGTCCAAGAAGACCGATGGAAAAAAGTGGAAGGAATAGAACCACCCTTTGAGGAGCTAGAAGCAAAAGGTGAAATTGAAGACTCCATACCTGAACTGAATTCAGAAGAAATAATACCAATTGATCCAAGTAACGAAGAAAATGATAGTGTAAAGGTTTTGCCAAATTACACAAGAGAGTATGAACATAATTCAGAATTATACCGCATTCCCTCAGTGAGAAAAAAAGAACTGAACCCATCTGTCCAAACATCGGATATCATACAACACCTTAGAAAGGTGAAAATCCCTTGTACCCTGACGTTAGAAGAACTGTTGAAGGTCAAATCACATTTGAAGGAGAAATTGACCAGCCAATTGGAGATCAAGACCGAAGAAAAAGAGATATATGATGAAGTAAACACAGTAAAAATCCCAGTCGATAAGGTTGGAGATTTTAGTGAGGGAGATGAAGGAAATACTTGCCTTCCAATTACCTACAGGGGTTACACCACCAAAGCCATTTTAGATACAAGAGCTGGAGTAGGAATAGCAACTAAGGAAATTTGGGAAAAATGGGGAAAACCAGCTTTAAGACCAACACGCATGAAGATACAAATGGCAGATGGACACACTGAAAGACCCTTGGGATTATTGGAACGAGTAGTTTTTACCACTTGTGGAGTTGAGTTCGAGCACACCTTAGCAATTTGTCAATTTGAAAGGCCTAGCAATTATGAAATGATACTTGGAAGACCTTTCATGAGACAATTAAAGATGGTGCAAGATTGGGGAAAAGGCGCAGTATACTTAGAGCATGAAGGAACCACCACGAGAATAAATCTCCACACATATACATATCAAGATGTTCCCTCCTTACAATGGAATCAGATTCATAAGGAGGAAGATAATCAGTCGATTCATAGTATAGGTTCAAGTGATCAATCATGGATGAACGAAGACACTCATCTATGGATATGTCAAACTGCGAAAAAGGAGGAAGATAGGAGAAAAGGATGGCAGCAAAGGCAAGGAGTTGCTAGATTTGTACAAGATCCAGCCTATATGCCTCAAATATTCTTAGATGAAAAATTTGAACCTCATGGTTGGATGAAGATTTTAGCTACTCTCGATGTGTGTGTAAACGAAGAAGTGATAACCATGAATCAATGCATTGATGAGGAAGGATATGACGTTAGTCTATATGTGGTAGTCCTTCAGGAGGCTGAAGAAGGAGAAGTCATAGAAAAGGAATGGAAGGAAGACTACGAGAGCATTGAAATGGAGCAAGAACACATGGAAACAGAAAATGAAACTCAAGAAATAAGTGTCATAGCTAATGAAATAAATCAAGAACCAACACAGGAAGAGGAGCTTGGATTAGAAAAAGAAAAAATTGATGAAGAAAACAAGCCTCAAGACCAATTTGAAGTGCCCGCACACTTCAAAAACTATGAAGTATAAGAGAGAAGAATTGCTATTCAAATGCCAAAACAAAAAGCACAGCCAGGAATAGCATATGACAACAAAGAGCAAACCAAGAAGATAGTAGTAACATTAGAGGAAGGAGAGGAGCGATGTACTTTCATAGGACAGGATGTCTCAATGGAGGAAGAACAAGAGTTAATACGCCTCATAAGGGAATACCGGGATGTCTTTGCCTGGACCTATAAGGACTTGAAAGGAGTAGATCCATCTATATGTGCTCATAGAATCCCTATGACATCCGAAGCCAAACCTTCTAAACAAAGACCGTATACATATAATGATGTGTAGTCAGCAAAGATAAAGGAAGAGTTAGATAAGTTGTTAGATGCTGGATTCATATATGAGATCAAACACATGGAATGGGTATCACCTTTGGTGGTTGTACCGAAAAAGAATGGTAAGTTAAGAGTATGCATAAATCTGAAAAAAGTAAATGCTGCTACCATAAGAGACAGTTACCCATTGCCCATTACGGATCATCTTTTGGAAAGAGTGGCAGGGAAGGAAGTTTATAGTTTTTTGGACGGCTTTTCAGGCTATAATCAGGTAGCCATTGCTCCTGAGGACGAGCATAAAACAGCCTTTGCAACTGAATGGGGAGTATACGCCTTTAGGGTTATGCCTTTCGGCCTAACCAATGCCCTAGCCACTTTCCAAAGATTGATGTGCCATGTATTCAAAGAGTTCCTGAGGAAGAGTATGGAGGTATACGTGGATGATTTATGTACTTATTCATCTATACGATTAGAGCATATCCCTGAACTAGGAAAGATCTTTGCCAAATGTCGACAATATAGAGTATGCCTCAACCCAAAAAAATGTGTCTTCATGGTTTGACAAGGAAAGATATTAGGACATATTGTCTCTAAAAATGTATTTCAATTGATGAGGACAAAATCAAAGTAATTCTGGATTTATCGAGACCAAAGACCGCTAAAGAAGTCCACGCATTTATGGGATATTGTGGATACTACCGAAGATTTATACATATGTATGCCATAATTGCTAGACCTCTTTATGCATTGTTGACTCAGTTTAACTGGACTGAAGAATGTGAAAAGGCCTTTAACGAATTAAAGAGTCGGTTGAGTTCAGCACCAATCCTTCGAGTACCCAATTGGAACAAGCCATTTCACATTCACGTGGATGCTTCCAAGTTTGCCATTGGTTGCATCTTAGCTCAACCTACAGATACAGGAAAGTTAGATCACCCTATAGCCTATGCAAGTAGACAATTGAATCAAGTAGAACGCAATTATACCACAACCGAAAGAGAAGGCCTAGGAATGGTGTATGCAGTAAAAAAGTTTCGACACTACTTATTGGCAAACAAATTCAAATTCTTCATTGATCATCAAGCCCTACTGTACTTAGTCAATAAGCCTTGTAATACAGGATGATTAGTATGATGGTTTCTATTGTTGATGGAATTTGATTTTGACTCAAGAAAGGAAATACCCACATAAGAGCGGATCACCTATCAAGAATGACACATGGAGAACCACCCATAGGAGTACCGGATGATCTGCCAGATACGTACCTTTTTAATATCGAAGTATGTCCCCAGTGGGCAGAAAAATTGATCCCCGTACTTACGCATGGACCTAAAGATGGGATCACACCAAACCGAACTCAAGACCTATGGAAGACTAAAAACCTTCATATCATTGCTGGAAGCTTGTATTACCAAGACTCAAATGGATTACTCATGAGATGTGTAGAAGAAGAGGAACAAGAAATGTGGCTTCAAAAAGCACATGTAAATCAATGGAAAACTCATCTAAATGCAAACGGAACATGGCAAACACTGAGGAGATTGGGCATATATTGGCCAACCATGCAGAGGGATTTGCATAACTATATATCAGCCTGCCCAACCTATCAAGAACGGAATCCAAAAGAGAACTCCACTCTATGCTACTCCACTGAAGCACAAAGATGGAGCATGCCTCTGGTGAAGTTCTTAAAGACCCAAGAGTACCCAGAAGGAGCCACTCTAGCAAGAAAATGAGCACTTGTGGAACAAAGTAAGGACTATGCTCTTATTGGAAAACAACTCTTCAAACGAGGAAGAGATAATCATTTGCGAATGTGCATTCATGAAGATGAATATCTTGCTGTTTTAGAGATGGCACATACAGGAGCTGCAGGAGGACATTTCTCTACAGATAAGACAGAAAAAATGATTCTCTTTGCTGGATTGTGGTGGCCAACTCTACATCAAGATGCAGCAACATATGTGCAAAGATGTGATACATGTCAACGAACAAAATATCCAATTAGAAGAGATGAAATGCCTGTGAAACCCATGATGGGTGCCAGAGCTTTCACTAAATGGGGAATAGACTTCATAGGACCTATTAGGCCTCCAGCTAAAGGATCCCACGCCGAGTATATAATTGTAGGCACCGATTATTTGACCAAATGGGTTGAAGCCAAAGCAACCAAGAAAAATGACGCAAGAACTACGGCCAAGTTTCTCTTCGAGAACGTTTTCACTAGATTTGGACTACTGATAGAAATTGTGAGTGATAGAGGTACGCATTTTGTGAATGAAGTAATAGAAGCCTTACTGAATGAATTCTTGATAATTCATAAGAAATCAGTGCCTTATCACCCACAAGCCAATGGACAAGCCAAAAGTTCCAATAAAATCTTGTGCACAGTTCTCACTAAAATTGTGAACAATGGTAGATCTGATTGGGATAAACAATTACATCACGCTTTATGGGCATTCAGAGTAGCCTACAAAACAGCCATAGGAACTACTCCTTTTAACTTAGTGTATGGACAGAATGCTATTTTACCAATTGATTTCTTAATACCCACTCTCAGAGTAGCAACAACATATGAGTGGACGGGACATGAACTCTCTGCTCAATTGGATCAAATAGAGAAGCTTCATGAAACTAGGTTACAAGCAGTAGCAGGGATTTATGCTGCTAAAAGGCGACAAAAGGCATATTTTGATGCTCATATTAAAGACAGAAATTTGAAGGAAGGAGATTTAGTGTTGGTTTATACTTTGAAACAACATGCTAAGAAGTTGCGGAAGAGAGGATATGGCCCGTTGATCATCAATCGTATATCCACAAGTGGAGCCATCAGCTTAGCAACTCTAGATGGAGAAGTATCACCAAACTATATCAATGGGTGTCGAGTGAAAAAATATCTAGAACCATTGACTGAAGAAACAATGTCACGATTAATCAAGGGCAAGAATAGATGCATCGAGGAGGAAAGGATACGAGAAGAAGCGAGACAGGAAGCACTAGAACGAATCAAGAAACAAAAAGAGTGGATGAGAGAGAGAGATGAGAGATATCGAATAGGAGAAGAACTCATCCCAATGGCTAATTTTAGAGCCACTCAAAATCTAGGTCAACAAAGGACACAACCATATTTGAATTTGGGAGCCGGAAAAATGGAGTACCACTTAGTGGATGCTCTCATTGACACAGGAGCAGCTATAAGCTGCATCAAGTATTCATTGTCACAAACACTCAAAGAGGAATTACATCCATCAAAGGCACAGCTGATTGGAATAGGAGGAAAGATCACCACGTGTATAGGAGAGATTACCTTACCTCTACACTGGGGCAACAACACTATGAAACAAAAACTCTTAGTATGTCACGATCAGGACTTATTGGAAGAGCTAGTGCTAGATCAAGACTGGATATACGAATATGAAGTGACTATCCAATTGGCTTTAGGATACATCTCAGCCAAGATAGGACATCGTGAAGTATTCAGCCTGCTAGACGAACGACCAATCAAAGCCGCAAGTATAGAGCCAAAAATTCACTCTAATGAACACAGTCATGAATGTATGTTCACTAGCACTATGGAAACCCCTTCATCAAGTGTTTCATGTGAGGACACACCGAATTCTGCTTGCACACCATCTTCTAATCTAACAAGTCACCAGAGTACCATTCAATCTGGGACCAACCTTAGTGAAGCACCATGCACAAGAGAGACTAGTTCTCAGGATCATCACAAGTCTGTACCTATTAGAATATACCCCATTCCTTACACTCGACAAGCTTGGATAAGGAAGGATCAGGTAGCTACATATCTTCTACAACAAAAACATCAGCAACATCATAACAATCCATTGAAAAAGGAGACAAATTACTTTGGACACCGACGTCCCCAACAAATTGCTAGAATATGGGTTCCAAAGAAGATGATAGCCACCCAGTCGGACCGAACTCAAATATGGATTCCCAAGTCATGTACTCAAAGGGCAATCATCAGAAAAGATGAACCATTGCATAAGGAGAATCTGGATGGTTTAAAGACAAGACAACAAAAGATGAACTGCTACAAGACAGAGCTGGAGTCTACATACAATTCACTTGTCATTCCAAGATTCAAAAAGCAGACAAAGAAGAAGCACCAGATGAGAAGCATCACAATCCCCAGGAGGATTGGGAACACGATTTCTCCCAACAAAATAAAGCAGATTTGGATGCCGAGAGACAAAGCAAGTTGTATGCATCTGCCAAATAATTTGAGTTGCACGCATTTAGAGTTACCAAAATCCAAAGTATGCATGATAGGGCCACATTACAAGGCCATGCATTCGGCACGCTATTCTTCTATTTCAGGATAGTGAAGCACATTTTCCTCTTGGGAAATAGGAGAGCACTTGTACATAATTTAAAGAAAATTACTTAAAAATTAATAATTGCTTCTGCTATGAACTCACTTTTTTGTTTTTCTTTCAGACAAAAACATAAAAATACTTGAAAATATGAAAAATCCCAGGTATTACCTTTCTTACACCCACGGGGAAGGGACGACACCATTCACTCGGAGCAATGTCAAGCTTATAGGATTTCTGATACTATATGGCCACTAACTCATACTCTATATTGAGTGTAGATGGCATCCACTAATTCTGAAGCGACTCAAGAGGAAGAGGTTCAGCTTCTTCCACTAGAATCTATAACAAAAGCGAGAGGCCATTGGTTTCTGGATGACCAACCGGTGTCGGACCTCATTTTCATGGCTACTATCAAGATTATGGACAGGGATCACTATTTCACTATTATGTCGCAAGAATTCAAGACTATCATACAAGGATTACCTCGCATGGTGGATGTCTGGACACAAGCAGGAATAAAGGCATTTCTAAAACTGCCTATTTATTTGCCAGATTTTCAAAGATGCACGCAAGTGATGAACACACTTCAGCCTGCAGCGAATAGGATATCAGTTCCTGAGGCACGAGTATTGGACAAAGTGGGTACCTGGAAAACCATTCAATTCACTCATGAATTAATCAACAAAGCTTTCGGATGGAATCAAGAAGGAATCACCAATGTCAAGGAGGAATGTCACGATCCAAAAAAGAGATCCTTTTTGGATATCAACAGAACGGATATTGAAGATGCTGTCCGCTTGGTGCACCAGCACTTTTGTTTTCCTAGCATGCATAGATACACGACACCTCAAAAGATTGTCATACACTGCTTTCACATGCTATGAGGCAAGTCGGTAAGAAAGTAAATATGACTCCATATGTTCAAGAACGTCTATTTGAAGCCAAGAAGAAGTGGGGTCAGAAAAAGTTTCTCAATGGCAGTTCAGCTTTGACCTTACTTATCTATGAGGCACTTGAAATGAAAAACTGCTTGCATGAGATGCCAGCCTCAGAAGGGCTAGCCAAATATGCCAAGTCAGCTACAGTCTCAAAGAAAAAGAAAACAGTCATTGTTGTTGAAGAAGTAGGAACGAGTTCAAGGACACCTACGAAAGGAACTAAATGCTTAAGAGAGGAAGAAGCTCAGGAGACACCCACTTCGAAGAGGACACACATCTTACCAAAGATTCCTGGAAATCAACAACCAATTACGAAAAGAGACCTCTCTGCGGCCCTAGAAGAAACACATAAGTATATGCGGGGGCAGATAAATTTGAATATTCAAGGTCACCATTACAGACAAGCGAGCCAGGAAAAGAAATAGAAGGATACAGCAACTCGTCAAGTACCTTCCATATACAAAGAAATAGGATTGGAGGAATCAAGCTCTAATGAAGAATCAAGCTATGAGAAGGGCACCCTGGATACAGATATGCAAACAGAAACACACAATGAAGATTGGACAGAAATCAATCAAGTTGAAGTCACGCCAGATAACAAACAGAAACAAGTAAAGAACATAGAAGAACCAAAGGAACCAGAGCACGTCATTCAATTGAATGATACAACAAAGATTAGTATCAAAGAAGCTACCATATCGAATAAAGAAGTAATGCAACCTATCAAGGAAGAAATGCAAACTCCAGTGAACAAAGAGTCAGTCCTACACAAAAATGAAGAGCAAATCGTAATTGAAGTACCGGAGGACACTCCTCAAGGCAAAATCAACCACATGGAGGCTGAGCCAAGGATACAACTCCACATTAGGCAGCCCCATGACACTACATTACACGTAGCACAAGGAAAAGATGTGACAACAGGAGCAGAACCGAGTATTCCTAAAACATGGTTAAATGTGGATGTCACACAATTAAAGTCGGTGGTCAAGCAGATGATACAAATGGCCATGGATACACAACAACAGATGATGGATACAGATGCAGACTATGACAAAGCCATGAGGGAAAAGAATAGGTTTCAAATTATGAGTGAACAATTGTCTACACAACTAATCCAGGCCCAGAAAGAGATCGCAGACAAAGGAATGGAGTTACTCAAGGTAAAGACACAATGTGATACATTGATGACCTAGCATCATCAACTCCAGGCAAAGCTCACAGACCTACAAAGATTACATTAAACCAACGAGGCCGACAAAGAGAGAATGAAAGCTAGAAGCACCTTACTCGAGACCCAATTAAAGGTGTACATGGAAGAAAATGACAGTTTACGAAATAGAAATAAAGAACTCATGAAGTCATTGCTATATGATCAACCTCTCGAAAAACAAGAAACAACAGCAGAAGTACATTCAAGATACCACTGAGCTCCAAAAACAATTGAATACAGCCCATGGAAAACTTGCAGCAAGCTACAGTGAAAATGTGGATCACGTAGCAAAAATTGGCAATGAGCTGCTTGCAACAAAAGAAGCACTCAGAGCAGCCATGCAAGAAAGTAAAGAGAAGACTGAACGTATAGCACAGTTAGAGATCCAAGTAAAGTAGAAAGCACCAATCGGGACACCAGTAGAGCCAACAAAAGAGAATCCGACTAACGAGGTAGAGGTACGTCCTCTATCTCCCTCGATTTATAATTCTCCAATACACGAGCAGATGGCCGACATACATGATGATCATCCAATGCCATACACTGCAGAAATAGGTCAGAAGGAACGGGCACTATTGGTGTCCCGGTCAAAAGAAAGTTTTGAAAACGAAGTCATCAAAGTCATTAAGGAAGCAAAGATCAAAGGTAAAGGCTTGGACATGATTATGAAGCCTTTCAACATTCCCTACGTGCTGATGAAAGAGGAAACAAGACAATATATAAAGAAGATTACACAAAAAAATCCAGACGAGAAGCTAAACTTCAAACATGACACATTCTCTTACACTCAAGAAGAATTTGAAGCTGCACAACCTATTTGGAGAAGGAAATTTTTGGAGAAAAATCCTACACCGCGGGTGCATTGGCAAGCAGCACCATATTTATTACAGGTAAATCCTTCTTTTTGTCCAACACCACGGCGCAGAGAAGCACGAGAATTTTTGGAAATGCAAAAGAATGGTGCTATCAATAAACAGTGGTTAAACTATCCACTACTTCCAAGTCCACCGCATAACTATCTACCAACGGAGGATTATATGGTAAAGACCATCGAATTTTGGGTGCACAGTTATGCAACAGTACCAGATTTAACTATCAAAATGACATATAAAATACTCAGTACGATACTTACAGTATTGAAGGTCTTCAAACATGCGGCATATACATTTTTGAATTTCATTGGCATTAACCAGGGAACAGATATTCTGGTTTTTGACTTGTCTGTTACGCCTAGCCGTCCTACCATAATGGCTTATTATTCAAGTCTCATGTTTTTGCCCAGCACATATATGCAGACCTTTGAAGAAGCTTTCTTCACAGGATTTTTTGAAATCGATTCAGAAATCTTTTTGAAGATGTCATCCAACTTGAATGCCAGATTAGTGGCATATGAACTGAGCTTCTTCGCCGACCACAGACAACCACCTAATGATGGAGTAAAAGCTGAACAGTGGAAACAACTAATGATATTTGAAGCCAATCTGCTTAATGAAACAGAGCAAAAAGTATATAGAACATACTCCCGTCGACTGTCAAAGCCTGTCGGGGACGATAGAGTTCAGGAGGGGGGCAGTGTTCAGGGAGAATCAAGCAAGAAGAAGAAAAGAAGAAGACAACAAAAGAAGCTTCACTGAAAAGATCATATCTGAAGATGCATCTCTGCAAGAAGCCCCGCAGGGGCGCAACACCCATCTCTGCACAGAGCCCCACAGGGGCACATATCAAGGAAAAAGCACGTAGGTGGAAGGAGGGACCAGGGCCAGGAAAGTATCCATGAAGAAGTGCAAGAAGATATCCAGCGGTCCCGAAACCACAAGAGGATGCTTCAACGTCTTGATCTTTGGAAGGTACAGATTGAAGACTGAAGCATCACATCCTCATACCTTCCACTGGTGGCGTGCATGGCAACCCGACTTATAAGGCAAGACAAATGCATCAGGCCCAAAGGATGTCAAACAAGAATCAAGAAGAGGCCATCAAAATTGAACACCTGTTTAACAAACAGGCAGAACTGACCAAAAGATGCATGCGGACAACAAACTGAAGACAAGAAGTAAAGCCTGTCAAGGGACGATAGAGACAAAGAGGGGGAGAGTGTTGCAGAGCAAAGAGAGCACAAGGCAGAGAAAAAGAAGGGCCCCAAAATTTTTTCGATTTGGATACCTTATTTTTGTATTATAATCATTGTTGTAATATATTTTCCGTTGTAAAGGCACTAGAGGAGTCCTCTAGATGCATCCCCACTGAAGATTAATAGCTTACCCATGTAAATTAGTAGGAAATTAGCCTTTTAGTGAATAAAGTGCTGGTCTCTTGTGTGAAAGAACCATTTTTAGGGCACAAGTATATAAGTCAATTTGTGACTCTTTGTAAGGACTTTTTGCCATTGTGAGAATCAAAAGCACAGAAATTCGAATTTGTGTCTTCTCCTCTCCGTATCTTCTTCTTTGTGAGCTTGTATGCTTGTGCATTGCTTGGAAAGAGTGTAGGGAAGTTTTATCTATCCATGAAAGTGTTTGTTTACTGTTGTTAAGGTGTGTGCGAAGTGTAGGAAGTGCTGAGGTGTAGGAAGGTCTTTCTTACGACTCAGTATTTTGCTCATAATTTGAAGTAGAAGCGTCAGAATTGAATGAAAATACTGCCATTGGATGCGTCTTCTCGAGAGCTTCGAAATGCATATGCTATTCACTATATTTGGAGTTCAGAGCTGAGAGAAAAGCTCAATTTATTGTTGGCTGCTGTTCCAAGTATCGTGACACCATAACTGGCAGTTGAACCTTGTTTGGATTAGTATTTGCCTTGTTTGCACTCTTTGAGTAACTCATTTGCATTGTTCGTCATTTGAATGCATGTCTTCATACACTTGGCTAGGTTTCTATACTCATCGGATTGATAGTTAAAGCGTGAATCTCCACTATATGCACTTGAGGGGGATTGAGGTATAATCTCTTTCTCCACAAGTCCCTAAGTTGGTTCTTAGGTACACAACTGTTAACTCAATTCACTTGGACAAAGGAATGCGAGAAGGCATTCAATGAGTTAAAGAAGAGGCTGAACACATCCCCAATTCTGAAAACACCAAATTGGAACAAGCCTTTTCATATCCATGTGGACGCTTCTAATTATGCAATAGGATGTATCTTAGCCCAACCAGCAGATGAAGGAAAGTTAGATCATCCAATTGCCTATGCGAGTAGACAACTGAATCAAGCGGAGAGAAATTATACAACTACCGAGCGAGAAGGATTAGGAATGGTCTATGCAGTGAAGAAATTTAGACGCTATCTCTTAGCCAACAAATTCAAGTTCTTCAACCATCAGGCTCTATTGTACCTAGTCAATAAGCCCTGTAACATGGGACGACTCGTAAGATGGTTTCTACTATTGATGGAGTTCGACTTTGAAGTGATAGTGAAAAAGGGAAATACCCATGTAAGAGCAGATCACCTTTCTAAGTTAACACACGGAGAACCACCAAGTGGAGTACCCGATGATCTGCCGGACGCTTATTTGTTTAATCTAGAAGTGTGTCCAAAGTGGGCAGAGAAACTAATTCCTATACTCACTCATGGCCCACAACACTCAATCAATAAAGAAAGTAAAAAGGAAATTCTACAATCAAGGAATTTGCACATTATTGCTGGAAGTGTGTACTATAAGGAACCCAATGGTGTATTGGTGAGATGTTTTGAGGAAGACGAACAATTGAAGTTGATAGAACAACCTCATGTGAACAAATGGAGGACACACAAAGGGACTCATGAAACCATTAGGGAGTTAAAGCGATTGGGAGTATACTGGCCTAACATGCCTAAGGATGCCCACAACTATGTGAGTAACTATGCAGAATGCCAGGAGACGATCCCCGAGGATCATGTATCCATACCATTCTCAATGATAGCACCCAATTGGAGCAAAACATTGGTAAAATTCCTAAAGACAAGAGAGCACGAGGAAGGAATAAGCTTGGCAAGAAAACGATCCCTAGAAGAAATGAGCAAGGACTATGTACTTATGGGAAGACATTTGTTTAGAAAAGGAAAAGACACCCAACTACGGCTATGTGTGCATGAAGTAGAGTATTTACCCGTATTAGAGATGCCACATGCAGGTGCGGCAGGAGGTCATTTTTCAATCGAGAGAACAATAAAAATGATCCTCTTAGCGGGCTTGTGGTGGCCAACTTTACATATGGATGCAGAGACATATGTACGAAGTTGCGAGACATGCCAAAGAGCTAAATACCCGATTCTGAGAGATGACATGCCATTGAGACCTATGGTGTGCACCAAAGCATTTTCTAAATGGGGTATTGACTTCATAGGACCCATTAACCCACCGGCTAAAGGGTCACATGCCGAATATATCATAGTACCCACTGACTACTTAACAAAATGGGTAGAAGCAAAGGCTACTAGAAGGAACGATGCTCAAACCACTGCTAAGTTTCTTTTTGAGCATATATTCACTCGTTTCGGATTACCAATTGAGATTGTGAGTGATCGAGGAATGCACTTCATTAATGAAGTGATAGAGTCTCTAATGAGTGAGTTTTTTGTGATCCATAAAAAATCAGCCCCATACCATCCCCAAGCCAATGGTCAAGCGGAAAGTTCCAATAAGGTATTATGCACAGTATTGACAAAGATTGTCAATAATGGGAGGTCTGACTGGGGCAAACAATTGCATCATGCAATTTGGGCCTTCCGAGTCGCGTACAAGACTGCCATTGGAACTACCCCATTCAATTTATATACGGGCAAAATGCAATTTTACCAATTGATTTTTTGATACCCACCTTGAGATTAGCCCAACAATATAAATGGACCGGATATGAATTATCCCAACAACTAGACCAAATCGAGAAGTTGCATGAAACTTGGTTGCAGGCTGTCGCAGGAATATATGTAGCCAAGAGAAGACAAAAGGCATATTATGATGCACATATAAAAGACAAAGGACTCAAAGAAGGAGATCTAGTTCTGGTTTATACCTTGAAACAACATGCAAAGAAGTTACAAAAATGCGGATATGGACCTCTAATCATTAATAGGGTCTCGACGAGTGGAGCAGTTAATCTAGCTACTTTAGATGGAGACATTCTTCCTAACTACATAAGTGGATGTAGAGTGAAACGATTCATGGAACCATTGACGGATCACATGTTAGCACGTCTCGTAGGTGCTCAAAATAGAAAAAAATAGAAGAATGGATTAGAGAGGAGGCACGACAAGAAGCCCTATAATGTATTAAGAAATAGAAAGAGTGGATTAGGCAAAGAGATGAACAATATCTACACAGAGAAGAGCCTATCCCTATGGCTAATTACGAAATCCATAAGTCTGACACGACTAATGCCTACATGTCACAACCTTATTTAAACCTAGGGATTGGCAAGACCGAGTACAAATTGATAGATGCCTTGATAGACTCAGGGGCAGGCCTCACTTGCATACGAAATACGGTCATACAAGAGCTTCAAACGGTTATGACTCCCACGAAAGCTCATATGATAGGAATGGGAGGTCAAACCATAGAATGCCTTGGAGCAACGATAGTATCCCTCCACCTAGGAAATTCTTCCATGGAACAACGAGTCTTAGTATGCAAGGATGAAGACTTAATAGAAGACGTGATTCTATGATAGGATTGGATCATAGAGAATGAATTAAGTATCCACCTAGCGCAAGGATATATTTCAGCCAAGATAGGGCATAAGGAAATTTTTAGTCTATTAGGGGAGAAGCCCTCACAGAAACCAAAAGCCATCAAGAGTGCAGAAGAGCGCAAAGAAGAGCTATTGGAACATGATTCCAGCCCCAATACCTCAGAAACAAATCTAGAAGAAGTAGAAAGCTCAAACCCTAATGTATCCAAGGAAGAAGTGAAATCATCCTATTCAATTGGTGAAAAACCAGACACTAAGGGGACCAACTCTCGTAGAGTTTCTCATACGACAGAAAGATCACCAATTGGGAGAACAACCATCAAATACTCGCATCCAGGAAATGTCAAATTCAAATGGGTACACAAGGATCAAGTGCAAAAATCAGAGACATCAACCCCAACTCATAAGGAGAAAAAGGAGAACAAGAAGTCAGCTTTGCCAAAATCCGAACCAAAAAGACTATTACAAGTATGGCTCCCTAAGCCTTTGATTGAAGCTCAGAAAGCAAAACTACAAATATGGATCCCCAAGAGGGTCAGACAAGCAGCCAAACAAGAGCTAAGCAAACAGGAGGATACATTATATCAAGACATTCAAACTATCAAGCCAAGACAATCTCGTCATAGAAACATGAAGAGACAAACCTCTATTACAAGGACATCAAAAGAAGCAAAGGAAACACATGAAGCTCGAAGGACCAGAGAGAAAACACAGCCTATCTACGCAATCACCAAATGGATTTGGAAACCAAAGCAACTGCGAGGAATGGACCACTAGAACAACGAAGATTCCAATTGCACTCATGAAGTATCGAATGCACCTAAAGTATGCATGATAGGGCCACATTACAGGGCCAAGCATTCGGCACTTGATGTACATGATAAAATTAGTGGTGCACATTCTCCAATGGGGATTAGGTCATAGCTTCAACTTCCTTAGGAATGGACATACTATGTAAATAAATAAATGCTTCGGCTATACTAATACTTGTTTTCTTTCAAAAAAGAAATAAAAAGAGGTGGTAAGAGATCTCACTTATAGAAGCAAGGGAAACAGAGTGTCGAAACGACAACATGCCATACGCAATGCACCACACAGTTTCTATGCTTTCTATTGAAGCTAATGCACTTTTCATTACAAGTGCAGATGGCTTTCGACGATTTCGAAGTAATGATTCAAGAGGAAGTATTGGAGTTTCCTCTACAGAGTGTAACCAAAGCAAAGGGACATTGGTTTAGAGAAGATCAACCAGCTGGGGAGTACCTCTTCCTGGTGACCATCAGAATAATGGATACAGATCATCAATTCCCAATTATGTCCCAAGATTTTAAAGTGGTGCATGAGCTTCCAACTACAATTGCCATCATGAAGAAAGCGGGTCTACACAAATACTTCGAACTGCCGATCTACAAGCTAGATTTTCAACAGTGCACACAAGTCATGAATACATTATAGCCAACACTACATGACCCATTGGTGTCAGAGGCTAGAAGTCATGGATGGAGTCGGTGAATGGGTAGTTATTCAATTCACACGTGACTTGATAAAGGAAGCTTTTGGATGGGAAAAAGATGGAAACACAGTATTGAAGGAAGAAAGCCAAGGGGCCAAGACCAAAACATCCACTGATATCAATCGAGTGGATATTGAAGAGGAAGTCAGACTCATCCACCAGCATTTTGTGTTTCCCAAATATGCATCGATACGAAAGACAGTGGAAAGAGTTCATGATTTGTCACGCCAACCTGCTTAATAAAAGAGAGCAAACCGCCATTCAAACGTACTCACGTCGCCACAAAAAGCCTTTCGGGGACGACAGAGTTCAGGAGGAGGGACGTGTGGAAGGGGAATCGAGCAAGAAGAGAAGAAGAAGAAAATCAAAGACCAAAACTATTCAATAAACAATGAAAATAAAAAAGAAGAAGAATCACCCTCTGCCCAAAGCCTCGCAGGGGCACACATCAGGCAACAATGCGAAACATCCAGGTCCTGAGGAATGGAATTAAAGAACAATCAGAACCAGGACATTTCATGGGAAGGACGGACCAGGGCCAGGAAGTATCCATGAAGAAGTGCAAGAAGATACTTGGCAGGTAATAATCCTCCTGCTGATAGTGTGCATTGGCAATAAAGTAAAAAGGCTTAGAACAATACAACAGGATCAGATATGTGAAGACAAAGACAAATCAGAGGAACAAAAGTTAGAAAGAGGTAGAGGCTGAAAAGTTGAAGAGAGTGACTAAGAACATCACACTCTTAGTCACTAGTGGCGTGCGTGGCAGCCCGACTGAATGCAGCAACCCAGGTTTGTGATGTACGGAATACCAAGGGGAAAACAGAAGCAAAGGACATACCTCGCATAAGATAACCAATTGTTTGACAGTCCTTGTTGCTGCTTTGACCACTAGATGCGTGTATTCAGAACTCTTAAACGAGCTACAAACAAGAAGCAAAAGTCTGTCAAGGGACGACAGAGACAAAGAGGGGGAGAGTGTCGCAGAGCAAAGTGGTACCAGAAAGGAGAGCCCCAAAATTTTCAAAATTAATGGGCACATTTTTCTTCTTTAAAGTCTTAGAAAATTCCCTCAAGCCATGTAAATGCACTAGTGGAGTCCTCTAGATGCATAATCCCAACTCAAAATTTTCAAAATTAATGGGCACATTTTTCTTCTTCAAAGTCTTAGAAAATTCCCTCAAGCCATGTAATGCACTAGAGGAGTCATCTAGATGCATAATCGTATTAATTTTCTTTGTAAATTAGTAGGAAATTCACTTTTTAGTAATAAAGTGTCGGTCTTTTGTGTGAAAAGACCAAATTTAGGGCACATGTATATAAGTCACTTTGTGACTCTTTGTAGAGACTTTTTGCCATTGTGAAGAAGGAGAGCTCCTGATTTTCGAATTTGCTTCTTTCTTGCAGATTTCCATCTTCTCTTTGATCGTCTATGTATGTGCGATGCTTGGAATTTGTGTGTTGGACTGTTGTCTACCCCTCTCCACTATTTTTGAGCTACTGTAGTGTGTGTATGAGCTTGTAGGAGTTGTGGAGTGAGTGTGTGTGTATTTCCCGCCATTCACTATTTTGGTCATAACTTGAAGCACGATCACCTCCAGTAGAAGCGTCTCATTGAGAGCTTCAAAAGAACCCGCTATTGGCCATATTCGGAGTTCGGAGCTGAGAGAAATCCTCGATTTAGTGAAAACTGTTGTAAGTAGTATCACGACAGACGCTTCCAGTGTTTTAGTGAGATTGAGAGGTGGATTAGTCTTTTCTCATGCATACAAGCTGAACCACTTCATTTTCCATCACGTGTGCACATGTCCTCATACACTTGGTTAGGTCATTTGATCGGATTTGACAAATAAGCGTGTGTCAATTTCCCACTATACGCACTTGTGTGGCAAATGAGGTTTGGTCTCTTTGGCACAAGTCCTTAAGTCTTCTTGACTTAGGTACACAGTGATGGGCAAGTCACCAATTCAATTGTGGCAATTGGCTAACCACCAATGCAATCACGACAATTGGCAACCACCACATCCGATCATGACAATTGACAATCATGATGATTGGCAAGAATTTCCCCTTCTTCATCATCATCTTCATCTTCAAAGTCGGGCACACATGGATGAGCTAAAAAGATAGCTATCATATTTCCCTTGTTGTTTGTCCAAATGAAGCATGTGATGGCGTGTTTCAAAGCTAACAAGAAGACTACAAGATGCATGTAATGAAATTAGAAAATTTTCAAGTCTATAGTTTTGTATGGAGTTGAAAATAAATATGACCTATCGATGAACATGAAAAGTTAGCACAAAACAACTTTTAATCATGACAATAGACCAAAAACACTTACTTTAATGATAGTAGACACATAACGAAGTAAGTAGCAAGTGTTGCACATCAATAATCATGCAAGGAGAAGTCACCAAGAAGCCATGAGAGTGTGTGCATGAATTTTGCAAGAAGAAGAGCTCTCTTAATCACATTAACAAAAAAGTGTTTTATAACTGAGTTCTTGGCCTTTTTATAGAATGTTTTCAAGATCATTCCTTTGTTATTTTGAAAAAAAATCTAAAAAGGAGAAAGAAAGTTACTCAAAATTGCTCTCCTTTTGTGATTTTTTTGAGGGAAAACTCTTCCCTTCAATAGAAAGTGTGTAAATACAAATCCTATTACTATATACAACTCTTCCATGGTACTATGTTTGAGAGAAATATACAGGAAATATACAAGTGCTAAGGGAAATGACTAAAATCATGATGGGAAAGACCAAAAACATGATTATAATTTTTTTTGGGGTTCTTGTCATATTGTATTACACCATATACGTAGACAAACTCACTCGTAGACGATTCTAAACTAACAATGTGAGAACCCTGAGTACAACATTGTTCAAAGATTACTCGGAGAATTAAAGGAAAAGGTAAGAAACTCTTACTATCAAATATTTGATGCAAAGATTACTCGGAGAATTAAAGGAAAAGGTAAGAAACTCTTACTATCAAATATTTGATGCAAAAAAATAGAACTTAGGAACTAAAAAAACGCCACACTTTGTTCATGTTAACCAAGGTAGTGAATGAAGCCGTTTGCATGAATAGAGGGAAATTCGAGTGAGATTATTAATCTACCTATAAATCTTATTGGAAATCCTTCAATTAATTCTAATGGTGCGGGATTCTTTAGATTTCAAGAAGGCATGCCACCCCATAGATTTCAAGCTAGGGCATAACCTAATGAGAAAAATGCTCAAGTAACAACATAAGTAGCTATGCATGAAAATGCTCAAGCAAATATCCAAGCTACAAACATTGTTCATGACCTAGGTAGGCACCTTCGACTAGTTCAAGCAGCAAGGTGCATGACCAAATGTTATGAAGGATCTACTGATCCTTTTGATCATGCAACTGAATTCAAGCAGGTCATGAGATCCAAGAAAATTATTGATTTCTTTGCATACTATGAAGCATTTGGCTTGACCCTCATTAGAACTGCACTCTTTTGGTTTCAACCTTTGTCCATTGAGTCATTTGGAGATCTAAATGCATTTTTAGAGGAATTTATTGGAGAGTTCTCAAAGAGAGAAGTAAAGCATGACTCCACCTTGTTGATTTACAATTTCAAAGATGCAAATCACAAATCTTTTCGAGTGGAAGCTAGAAGTGTTAATTAATATGTGAATAAGTGCCTTATTGATGGGAGGTCATATGAAAAAAAAATATTGATATATTTAGGTAGTGATGTGTGTGAACACTCTAGGACCGTCGAGGCACTTTTTTCCCTCTTTAGGAGGTTATTCCCCTGGCTTGTATATACGCCTATTGCCCTAATGGGCTACTTATCTTGTACATTCTCTAGTAATACATTCAGTATTGTGTGTTGTGCTCCAAGCTTCTTCTTCTTCCTTGTGTTGTTCGCATGCTTCCGCAGACGTCTAACTCCAACAATTGGTATCAGAGCAGGTCGTTGCTTCATCTAGGGCACTGTCGACACTCCTCCAGTTGCAGTCTCAGAATCGCACAAATTTTGGTGAGCATACTCAGCGTGTTTCCAAGCTTGTTTCGGCCTCCGAACGCACTATCGCAGCGCTTGTGCAGGCTATTTCATCTTTTTGTGCCAAAGGAATATAGCAGTTTCTGTTCACTAGTATAAGCATCTCGAAGTCTGGTACAAGTCTAGCGGAATTTGTCTCGGCAGTTCTGTTCAACTTTTTGAGATACAGTCAATTTTCTGCATCGAGGTATTTTAGTCACCGTCCATGGCTGAAAGCAGTGATGTATTCCGTATGTTGGCTGTTGAGGATAAGTTGGATGGTACAAACTAACCGTTATGGTCTTATATGATGCGACATGTGTTGGTTGCAAAAGGACTGTGGAACATTGTGCAGGGTGTCGAAAAACGTCCTATTACACCCTAAAGAATTTGATGATTATATGTGGAATGCAAGTATCAAAAGAGAAGTGACTTGCAGGTACTCCCCACAACAAAATGAATTTGCAGAAAGAAGAAATAGAACTCTTGTAGAGTTTGCAAGATGAATGATGAAGGAAAAGGGTCTCCTAATTATATGTGGGCAGAAGCAATTAATACTGCAACTTATCTTGTGAATAAGTTTCCTTGCAAAGATCTGGAGGGAAGAACTCCTTATGAAGCATGGTGGGGTAAGAAACCTACTCTTGATCAGTGCAAAATATTTGGATGTTTGGCATATGCTTATGTTCCATCTCAATTGAGACGTAAGCTAGAACCTAACACAGAAAAATATATGTTCATTGGGTATGATGATAAACAAATGGGATACAGGTTGTGGAATCCATCCACAAACCAATTTCTTGTTTCAAGAGATGTTACATTTGATGAGCAAAGCACATGGTTTATAGGATCAGATAATGTATGTACAGATCTTGAAGAAATCAAAAGGAAAGGGAAGTCAAAGATGAAGGCATATGAAGAAGACATAGATGATGATGTTTGTAGAAATGAAATGCAGGACAATTATGAAGATAGACCAAGGTTTGATCCAGAACAAAATGAAGGAGAAACTTCAAGAAGTGCAGAAATTAGAAGATCATCAAGAGATAGAAAACAACATATCAGGTATAGTTATGATACTTCTTGCTTGACAACCAAAGATTATGCCTACATTGTGAAGACAAATGAAGATCCTGTTGATATTGAACACATTAGGACCGTCGGGGCACTCTTTTGCCTCTTTAGGAGGTTTTTTTCCCCTAGCTTGTATATATGCCTATTGCCCTAATGGGTTACTTATCTTTGTACATTCTCTCGTAATACATTCAGTATTGTGTGTTGTGCTCCAAGCTTCTTCTTCTTCCTTGTGCTGTTTGCATGCTTGCGCAGACGTCTAACTCCAACAATTGGTATCAGAGGAGGTCATCGCTTCATCTAGGGCACCGACAACACTCCTCCGGTTGCAATCTCAAAATCGCACAAATTTTGATGAGCATACTCAACGCGTTTTCGAGATCAAAACGGCTTCGCTCGGTGGTGCCGAAATCATGATCTGAGCTTGTCTCGGCCTCCGAACGCACTATCATAGTGCTTGTGCAGGCTATTTTGTCTAAGCCAAAGGTATATACAAATTTCTATTCGCCAGTATAAGCGTCTCGAAGTCTGCCACAAGTCTAGTGGAATTCGTCTAGGCAGTTCTGCTCAACTTTTTGAGATACAGTCAATTTTCTGCATCAAGGTATTTTAGTCACTGGCCATGGCTGAAAGCAATGATGTATTCCGTATGTTGGTTGTTGAGGATAAGTTGGATGGTACCAACTACTTGTTATGGGCTTATATGATGCAACATGTGTTGGTTGCAAAAGGACGGTGGAACATTGTGCAGGGTGTCGAAAAACATCCTATCACACCTTCAAATGTTACAATTGCATGTACTGAAGTTGATGTAGAAGGTGTCAAAGATGATGATATTCTACATATTCCTATTCGTGTTGTGGTTTCTGCTGCACCTACTGCAGAGAAGATTCGTTGGGATGGCAGAGATGCCCAGGCACATGCATTAATACCTTTGCTTACCTTCAAAAACAGTTGGAGAGTGAGCACATGAATGAAGGTGAGTCTATGGACAGTTTCCTAACGAAGTCAAACACTTGAAGGAACAATTGATTTCTATTGATGAGGTTATACCATAGCTCACTTGTACATACCGTTCTGAATGGTCTTCCTGATTCATATCAGAGTTTTTCTTCTACTCTTCGGTTGATGATGAAAGGCAATCCAAATGCCTTATCATTTGAGGAGTTAGTCTCTGTTCCATTGTAAGAAGATCAATCCAGGCAGAACATGTTCGTTATGCGAGTTGCATAATCAAGCTCTCTTGGCTAATCAGAAGGGCAAAGGAAAATGGAGCTCTTCAACTGGTAAGCAAAAATCTACGAATTCTCCATATTCGAAGAAGGAAGATAAAGATGAGAAGAAATAAGAAAAGCAAAAATTGTTTTGTAAGTACTATAAAAGGAATGATCATATCATAAAGAATTGTCCAAAACTGGCTGCTAAAGAGGCAAAGAAGAAAGAGGCTAGAATGGTTGTTGCAGAGGCCTCTAGACCAAAAATAGAGTTTGCTAATCTTGTGCATGAAGAATAATGGGTGTTTACTATTGTCTGCAGTTTTGACCCATCTTCTCATGAGCAGTGCATGTTTGCAATAGACTCAGATGTTTGCCAGTATTTTGACAGTGGGGTGACCAAACATATTACCTTGCAGTGCAGTTTCTTCTCTTCACTAGAGCCTGCCATTACAGGGAATACTGTTACATGCGCCAACAACTCCTCTTATCCTGTTACGAGAGTTGGTAAGATCATTTTGACTACTGCTGATGGTAGTTCTTTCACTTTGTCAGATGCTTTATTTGTGCCAGGGATCAAGAAGAACTTGTTATCAGTTTTTGCATTAGCCAAGATTGGCTCGGTTGTGAAATTTGTTGATGACACGTGTACAGTTCATGATCTATCAAATGGCGATGTGATTATTGCTTCTGGCATTTTATGTCGTGGGCTGTATAAGCTCATAGACTATGAAAGATCTATAAATGATTTGGCATGTGCAGTACATGATTCTCAGGCTATGTCAGATGCAAAGCTTTAACATGCATGATTTTTTTTTTGCTAGTCTGCTATGCCTGTAGAAATCTGAAATTGTGTCCTCTTTGCCCAAACTTGAGGCACCTGGAAAACATGTTTGTGAAGGTTGTATTTTGGGCAAAATGCAGGGATCATCCTTTCTGAAAGATGGTTCAGTTCGGGCTACTCAGAAATTGCGGCTTGTACATAATGATGTCTGTGGTCCTATGCAGACACCTTCTTTTGGGAATTATCTTTACTTCGTGACTTTCATCGATGATTTTTCCAGGCATGCATGGGTATATCCATTGAATGTAAAGTCCAAAGTATTCATGTGCTTCAAACAGTTTTTGGTTTTGGCTGAAAATCTGTCAGCATGTAAAATGGGCACCCTCCATTTTGATCGAGGGGGGGAATATATGTCTTCTGATTTTAATGCATTTCTGGTTGAACGTCGGATAAAACACTAGTGTACAATGCCGTAAACACCTCAACAGAATGGAGTTGCTGAACGAAAGAACAGGTCATTCATGGAGATGGTTAGGTATATGGTCAAGAGTCAGGCTTTACCACATAGCTTCTGGCTTGAGGTTGTCATGTGTATAGCATACGTACTGAAGCGGTGTCCCACTAAAGCGTTGCAGTCTATCACTCCATATGAGGCTTGGCATGACCGCAAGCCATCTATTGCTCATCTGCATTTTTTGGTTGTTTGGCATATGCATTAGTTCCTGAACAACATCGCAAAAAATTGGATGATAAAGTAGTAAAATGTATTTTTGTTGGGTACAGTTCTGAAAGTAAAGGCTATTGTCTTTATCATCCACAGACTAAACACATTCTGGTTAGCCGTGATGTTGTTTTTGTGGAAGATGCTATTCAGTGATTGCTTTCATGTACTAAGGAGACATGTGTTAGCTCCAAAGACATGTATGATACTTTGCTGCCTCTTTTTATAGGTGGACAGTCTAGTGTTGGTCCTAATGAGGCAACTTCTCAGCCTTTGCAGGTTTCATGTGATGATGCAAATAATTCCATTTCTGATGCAGATGTACATCATGCACTTATTGATGAGAGATCTGATATTGAGCAGGCAAGAACTATGCCAAAATGGCTAGTGCAGACCTTGCGTGATAGCAAATTAGATGCACCTCTATCATATCGTACTCGTTCAGGCTCTCATAGTGCCTCTTTTGCATCAGATTGCTATGCTATGGCTCCATCTAGTCTCTGTGATGAGAATGAGCCTATTTCGTTTGATAAGGCAAAAAATTAATAAAATTGGATGGTTGCTATGCAATCTGAATATGATGCTAATATGAAGAATGGTACTTGGTCTTTATGTGACTTGCCTCCTGGCAAGAAGGCCATTGGCACTAAGTGGGTGTATAAGCTGAAGCATAAATCAGATGGTACAGTTGATAGGTATAAGGCTAGGCTTGTTGCAAAGGGTTATGCATAGGAAAGAGGCATTGATTTTGATGAGACCTTTGCACCTACATGCCGTATGACTACTGTTCGAAGCATCTGTGCACTTGCAGCTTATCATTGTTGGAATGTACATCAATTAGACATTAAAACAACATTTTTGAATGGTGACGTGCATGAAGAAGTGTATGTTTTTCAGCCCCATGGCTTTGTGCAGAAAGGGCATGAAAACCAGGTGTGCAGGTTAAAGAAGGCATTATATGGTTTAAAGCAAGCACCACGTGCTTGGTATGAGAAGATACATGCCTATCTGATTGCACATGGCTTGAGAACAATCCAACTGAAAGCACCTTATATGTTAAGCGTGCTAATGATGTGCTTCTGATCATTGTTGTCTATGTTGATGACATGCTTCTCATTGGTCCTATTGAGAAGCATATTGCTGATTTTAAGGCTGATTTGCATGCCTCATTTGAGATGTCTGATTTGGGGCATTTGCATCACTATTTGGGCATTCAGTTTATGCAAGTTGATGGTGGAATGTCTTTGTGTCAAATGAAATATATTGACACATTATTGCAGTATTGTGGCCTTGAAGACTATAAGCCTATTGCCACTCCTATGGAGACAAGTTTATGATTGAGTCTTCATGATGCTGGAGATGCATTTGATGATGTTCTCTATCAGCAAGCTATTGGATGCTTGATTTACTTATGCATTACTCGGCTAGATATTCAGTTTGTTGTCTCACAGATGAGCAGGTTTATGCATTGCCCAGGGGTCAAGCATTGGTAGGCAGTTAAGTGCATCTTTCGCTATTTGAGTGGTACTCAACTACTTGGGTTGTTTTATCCCAAGGGGGGATCACTACTGCCAGATTTGGATGCTTTTTCTGACTCTAATTGGGCTGGTTGCTATGACACTCGTGTGTCCACTAGTGGCTTCATGCTTGGTAGCTCATGTATATCTTGGTTGAGCAAGAACAACCCACTGTGGCCACTTCCAATTGTGAGGCTTAGATGCCTTATGGCTGATTTGGGTGTTGGTCAGACTTCTGCCACCACCATCTTCACTGACAGTCAGAGCGCATTAGCAGTTGGGAGGAACCCTGTGTTCCATGCTCGCACTAAGCACATTGAGGTGCATTATCACTATGTCAGGGAGGGTTCTCTACTAGGGAGATCAACTTGGAATATGTGCCCACATTGGCAAACATTGTAGACCTTTTCACGAAGGCTCTGCCTAGGGAGAAGTTTGAAGCTTTTCGCAAAGCTTTGGGCTTAATTCCTTTTGTGGAGTGATTTCCACATAGCTTCAAACTTCCTTATACATGAGTGCCAGCTCCTTGTTCACCGCATCACTCCCAAGGGGGATTTGTTGATATATTTAGGTAGTGATGTGTGTGAACACACTAGGACCATCGGGGCACTTTTTTCCCCTCTTTAGGAGGTTTTTTTCCCTCGGCTTGTATATACACCTATTGCCCTAATGGGCTACTTATCTTTGTACATTCTCTAGTAATACAGTCAGTATTGTGTGTTGTGCTCCAAGCTTCTTATTCTTCCTTGTTTTGTTCACGTGCTTCTGCAAACGTCTAACTCCAACAGATCCATCCACATATGATGAAGCTAAAGGAAAGGAAAATTGGGAAAAAGCAATGCAAGAAGAGTATGATGCTCTACTTGAAAATGAGACATGGGAATTGGTGCCAAGGCCAAATAATCAAAAGTTGATTGGATGTAAGTGGGTGTATAAGACAGAGGTTTGCAGATGGAAAAGTCTCTAGATACAAGGCTAGACTTATGGTCAAAGGATATGCCCAAACACATGGAGTGGACTATGATGAAACCTTTAGTCCATCCATGTCTACAATCAAAACTATAATTGCAATTGCTACATGTAAAGGTTGGAAACTTTCTCAACTAGATGTAAAGAATGCATTTCTAAATGGACATATTGTAGATGAAGTATACATGGAGAAACCAAAGGGTTTCAAAGAGTCAAATGAATCAGATTATGTGTGCAAGCTTAAGAGAGATTTTTATGGTCTAAAACAAGCCCCAAGAGCATGGAATTACAGATTGGTCAAGTTCTTGAATGAACTTGGATATCAAGCCTCAAAGGCAGATAGTAGTTTGCTAGTAAAAGCAAATGAAGATAGATACATTTATGTGTGTATTTATGTTGATGCAATTATTGTCACATGTACAAATGTTCAAGGAATCAAGAAGCTAAAGAAGCATATGGAAAATGAGTTTAACATAAGTGATTTGGGAAACTTGTCTTATTTTCTAGGGATGGAGATTATATACACTCAACATGGAGTGCATGTTACACAAGAAAGGTATTTGAAGAATCTTCTGATGAATTTTGACATGGAGAATTGTAAAAATTAAGCAGGTATGGAGGAGAAGAGTTCAAGGACATGAAGAAATATTAGAGTTTGGTAGGTAGTCTAATCTATGCTACCTTGACAAGACCAGATCTTTCATATGCAGTTGGTGTCTTATCTCAATTTATGCATTGCCCAAAGCAAACTCATTGGCTTTCAGCACAAAGAGTGCTAAGATATATCAAAGGAAATCTGAATGAAGGTTTGTATTATGGATTTACTTCTGATACTAGGCTCAAAGTGTTTAGTGATGCAGATTGGGCAAGTAATTCAGATGATAGAAGGTCTACTCATGGTTATTTGTGTTATGTTGGAGATAAGCTAATTTCTTGGTGCTCAAAGAAGCAACATACAGTTGCACTGTCATCCACAGAGGCTGAATACAAAGGAATGGTGGAAGCTGCAAAGGAAGTAATTTGGTTGAAGACTTTATTAAAAACTCTAGGATTTGATCAGAGTGCTCCAATCATATTTGGAGACAACATGAGTTCAGTATATTTGGCAGCTAATCCTGTTTTTCATGCAAGGACTAAACACATAGAAATTTTGTACCATTTTTTGAGAGAAAAGGTACTCGACAAAGAAATTGAAGTCATGTATACACAAACAAAAGAACAAGTGGCAGATATGCTAACAAAAAGTTTGGATGGACCAAAGTTACAAAGGTTTAAAGAGATGGCAGGTATAAAGAAGGTGCAGGTAATCACAATTGATGATTGAGGGGGAGTTGTTGGAGCAAGACAATCATCAGTGGATGATTACATGAAGCCTAGGAATGAAGAAGTGAAGAAGAGACTCAAGCTCAATGCATGAAGACAATTGAAGAATCAGAAACAAATGTTCTATACATTTCTGTATAATAGCTTTGGAAAAAGACTTCAAAAATACTTGATGTAGTGACGAGTCTATAGTCACATGTATATATAAGCTCATGTATAGTCAGGATTAAGAAGAGAGATGAAGAATAGATGAGGATATAGTAAATAGATTTGAAGGTTCTCAAGAGATACATGTGTAGAGAGTTTTCTTGTGAGTTAGCGACTGGTCTATCCTAGAATTCTCTCAGCCTGATCATGTGGATAAGGAAATCTTTTGTACACATCTAACTCAGAAGCTAATCAAGCTATGATCAAAGTTTGATGATCTAATTTTCTTCAGGTTGTGTGTATGACAAGTAGGAACATTCATATGTCAAAGGCATAGGAAGTAGTGGGGATGAAACGGGCACTTGAAAAGATTATAACATTTTATGATTATTTTTCAACAAGAGTAGACATGTTCAAACCTTCAAGGAAATATATATTATTTGCTAGCCTTGCTACAAAAAAATAAATTTATGAGAACATATAAAAGTAAGGGATATTATAAACAAAAAATTCAAGAGATGTAGAAGGAATTGAGAGAACGAAAGCAAGCTATAGATATATTGTACGAGAAGACTATGAGATTGGAATATAGTGTTATACTTTGAGAATGAATCCACACTTTTATAGGATATTAAAAGGATCTTATCAAGCTTTAAATTTGGAAAATGATGAAATCAATAAAGTATGGACGAATGAAACACCATTACAGATCAAGTATACAAGAGCAACAATATCAAATGAAGAAGTTCAAAATTTGAAGAAGGAGGTAGAAAAGTTGAAGAGGAATTAAAGGATGACCAAGAATTGGACAGCAATCTAACTCCCATGCAACAACAACAATGAGAGGATATAGTTCCTTGAGTAAGAAGATAGACAATGACAAGAAAAGAAAGCAAAACTAATGATGGAAATGAAAAATAAAAAAGAAGATCATTAAAGAGGCCAAAAAAATGAAACAAAAAGAAGAAAGAACAATAGATAGAGAGAAATATTGTGGAGAATAGAGGAAGAGAGAGATAACAAAGGCTTACCCACTAAAGAGTTAGAATCTCATACCATCGAGCAAAGTGAGTAAGAATATGAGGAGAATGATGACTTTGTATGCAAGTTGTTGATAGACAGAGAAGTCCTAATAAAGAACATTAAAAAAATACATGACAAATATGAAGATAAAATTGTGAAATTTGCATTAAAAAATGGTGTGAATCCATCTCACCATGATTGGGTAGTAAAAGGATTAGAAGTGCCATTACACATGTACTAGAAAGCATAAAACAATATCAATTGTGAAAGGTGAGAATACCATAAAATAATTTTTTGGAGTATGATAAGCATTGTAGTAAGAAAAAGACTTTTTAAGAGGTCAAACCCTTCTTCTAGAAATAAGTGATGGACAAGAATAAAGAATGAAAAAAAGTGTACCAAACCACTTGACCATCAATCCAGCCTATTGTCCAAGTGTTAGGAGAAGGGATTGGCTAAAGTTTTGGAAGATGACAGAAGTAAAAATAATTCATACTAGATGGTTAAATTTTCCTATGCTTGCAACACCAAAGCAAGGAACATAGACAACAAAGAAGTATATGGATACAATGTGTAAAGCTTCCAATGAAAACTTTAAAGATGTGAATGATCCTAAGTGTATATCATTAGTCAAAATATTATAGATGATAGTACCTTGTTTATAGATATTTCCAAATGCAGACATTAGAACCATAAATTCTCCTACAAATGCTTTAATATTTGACCTTAGTAAGACACTTGACAATTGGTATCATAGAAGGTCATCGATTCATCTAGCATGTCATCAAGACCCCTCTAGTCATAGTCTCAAAATTGCATGAAAATTGGTAAGCATACTCGGGTTGATTATGAGTTCAAAAATTATTTGCTTTGTGGCATCCAAAAATTTGATTTGAGCTTGTTTCAGCCTTCAAATGCACTATCATTGAGATTCTACAGGAAATTTTGTAGTCAGAGAGCACAATATAGTGCTCCTCGGACATTTTGGCAAGACTACCCTCATCAAGACTAGGCACCATGGAGATTATTTGTGAAGAAATATTTTTTGCACTTAAAGTTATTCAACAAGTCCAAGAGATACGAGAAAACAAACAAAGGATTCAACAACAGAATATTCAAGATGTAATCACAAAACTTCAAAGGAAAATCTAAGAGATATAGATAATTGTAGATCAATCTTCTTCAAGTATCCCCATGACAACTAAATTAAGAAAAGTCCAAAAGTGAGCATGCCTGAGAAATTTGATGGGACAAGATCAAAGTTTCAAGGATTTGTGCAACAGGTGAAGTTATTCATAAGGATGCAACCAGATAGGTACCCAAATGATGCTTCTCTAGTAGGACTCATAGGAACTCTATCATGTGGTCTTGCTTTCATGGTTTGCATATATCCTTGAGAAGGATATTGATATTTATTTCAAGGCGTTTTTCCAACATTTCACATATTCGTTTGGAGATACCAATTGTTTATCTGTTGCTAAAACAAAGCCAAGGAAGCTACATCAAGGAAATAGGCCTACGTCTACCTATGCATCAGAATTCAAAAAAAATCATTTGTGATATCACATGGAACGAGGATTATTTTATCAACCAATTTGGATGGGCCTTACATGATGATGTCAAGGAACTCATATTAACCATGCCCAAGGTAAATACTTTGAATGAATTCATCAATCAAGCGATGTGTGTGACAATAGATTGTTTGAGAGAAAGCAAGAGAAGAAGATTTTTGTTCATGATCAAGAATATAAGTTTACTTGAGTTCCTCAACAACAAAATGTTGCAAGAATCTCAACCAAAACCCATGTAGTTGGATAACATTAGGGTCAGATGACTTACACCAAAGGAAAGAAAACATAAAAAAGACAATGGACTATGATTTTATTGTGGTGTTCATGATCATATGGTATTCAAATGTCTTAAGGAGAAGAAGCTAGTTGGAATTAGGACTTCTACAATCAACATCCCACATAAGAAGGATCATCAACAAAATCAAAAAAGGAGTACTGCCCATCATGAGAATCATGGCCTTGATTCTGTACCTAGGTATACTACAAACCCTTTCCAGTTCCATCATGGATATCCATCATCATCATGTTCCAGTACCACATATCAAGAAATCTACAAAGACCAACAACTATGAAGATTCAAGTTCTAGAAGACCTTGCAATCACATAACCGCTCTCATGGAACTCGTTGCTTGAGGGGGAGGTGATGTCTTGGAGACAAAGGAAACCATCATGAACCTTATATTGAATGTCACTCTCTATATCTCATGATTTGTTTAGAATTTGGAGAAACCAATGATCCCATTGCATTTGGAATGTGTCAAAGCCCTAATATCGAATGTCTTCTTGCTTGATATTGACATTCAAAGATCATGTTTCCAATTGATGACATCATCAAATCATAACCGCCCTTGGAAAACCTATATAAGGAAGGGTTGGCCACATTCATTCTCAGACTTGCCAATACCAATCTTGGGAGCTCAAGGAGTTGTGACCACCAACTAAGTATTCTCCAAGTTCTAGTTCTAGTTCTTGTCTTGTTCCTTGTTCCAGTCTTGTCTAGTCTAGTTCTTGGACATCCTGTCTTGTCCTCTTGTAATCTCACAGTACAAGATCTTGTCAAGTTATTTATTGTATCTAGTTCATCTTTGTGAAGGAAATTCTTGTAATCTTGATATCTTGTTTCATACTTAGGATCCGGGTTGCGAGATCTCGTGTATAATCTCTAGACGAGTTATTCATACCTATCAGTCCTCGGTTGTGGGACATCTTGTATCAATCACATGTTCTTGTATTATGTTCCCTACATGGGTGTTCTTGTAATAAAAAGTGTATTTTCAACATCTTGTCTAGTGTAGTCTGAAAGCACAATCTAGTGCACCCCTGACAGATATCATACAAGTTACTCAATTGGGTGAACTGACGATATGCCATAGAAGAGTGAAGAAAATGCATCTTAAGTACAACATAGATGAAGTTGATTCAAATACCGAGAGGAAAACTACCTACAAGGTAAAGCAATCAATTGAAGAAGTTTCTCTTCAAATTCATGAAATCCATATAGGGTGGATGCAAAAAAAGCAAGAACAAATTGATATCCAAAGTGCTCCTATATATGATACTTAGTCTATGTGGGATAAAGTGATGGAAGATTCCAAAGATGAAGAAAAATATTTGGACACACTGATGGATAGGAAGCCTATCAAAGAAATTTAGCTAGGCAACAAGGAAAATTCTTGCCCTACATTAGTGGCCACCTAGTTATGGAATTCTCTAGAGATGCTTTCAAAGGTAACATCTTTTATGAAAAATTATGTAGACATATTTGCATGGCCTCACATGGATTCAAAAGGAGTACCTGCAAGTTTTGGAGAACATAGGATTCCACTTATTGAAGGATCCAAACCAATAAGGGGGAAAAGTTGTAGATTGAATCCAAAGTATGCTAAAGTTGTTTACAAAGAGATCCAAAAAATGGAGGATGTTGGAATTATTATTTCAATGGAACATAAAGAGTGGCTCTCTCCCATGTTCATTGTGCCAAAAAAGAATACAAACAAAATCAGAATATATGTGGAGTTCAAAGCACTTAACAAGGTAACAATTTCGGCTAGGTTACCTATGTCCTTTGTAGAACAAGTTATAGAAGAAGTGGTTGAACATATACTCTATAGCTTCATGGATGGATTTAGTGGGTATAACCAAATTTCTATCCATCTTAAGGATCAAGAAAAGATAGATGATCACACCATGGGGAGCATATGGTTATGTTAAGATGCCTTTTGGGCTCAGAAATGCCCCAATCGCTTTTAATAAAACAATCAACCTTATTTTTGGACCTTTGCTTTTGGAGGCTCTTAGAATTTTCATGGATGATTTTTCATCCTTCTCAGGTACTTGCACTAGTATTCCTATGGATTTCTTGGATGATCATTTGATCCAACTACAAAAGTCTTCAATAGATGCAATGAAACGAAGTTGAAGTTTACTCCTAACAAGTGTCACTCTCTAGTGATAAAACATACCCTCGTTGGACATGTGGTATCTACTAATGGTGTGGCCACTGAGCTAGATAAAGCCATAGCCATATTAAAGCTACCCATGCCTAAATCTATAAAAGAAATTTAAAGCTTTTTAGGTCATACTCATTGCCATAGGAGATTCATTAAGATTTATGCAGACATAGCTAGATCACTAGCTATGTTCACATGTAAAGAAGTCCCATTCAAGTGGGAGAATCAAGGAAATGGCTTATTGGACATTGAGATCCATGCTGGTGGCTGCATCAATTCTCATCACAACCAATTGCTCTAAGGTTTTTTATGTCCATGTAGATGCAAGTGCCTATGCAATGGGAGCAATTCTCACACAACACACTGAGGAGTATAAGTTGGATAGACCCATTAAATATGCAAGTTGGATTCTGACTAAACAAAGAAGAATTATAATGCCATAGAGAGGGAGGCCTTAACAAGTGTATTTGTTGCCCCAAATTTCCACCATTACTTGCTAGGGGTAACATTCATCATAATTATTGATCACCAACCACTAAGGTATCTCTTAAACAAGCCACATGCAATAGGAATAGTATGGATGTGGCTTCTATTATTTCAAGAATTTTATTTCACTGTAGTGCATTGAATAGGTAGGGAAAATTTTAAGGTTGATCATTTGTCTAGGATTAGTCTAAAGAACGAGGCAATTAGAGTGGAACATGAATTTTGATATATTGACCTATTCATAGTTAAAGCACAAGGATGGTATGATGATATCAAAGGGTTTATCATGATGGGTAAGTATCTAGATAAAGTTAATTCTATGCAAAAAAGAGGTTGCTAATCAAGAACAAGATTTTTACATTTATTGAAGGCAAACTATATAGATAAGGTGAGGATAATCTACATAGGAAGTGCATGGAAGAAGAGAAGGCAAGGCACATCATCGAGATATCACATGAAGAACTAGGTGGTGGGAACCTTTGTGGTCATATTATGAGCCATAGAATCCTAGATGTTGGTTTATGGTAGCTAACAATATTCAAAGATGTAGAGGAAAGGGCTCAAGCATGTGATGTCTATCAAAGATGTGTTTCAAAACCCACAAAGTAGAGACAACATCCATTTGTTGTCTCAACATCATAGCAACCATTTGAGAAGTGTCTATTAGATTTTATAGGACCTATCTATCCTGCATACTTTCCAACAATTGATAAGTACTTGCTGGTTGCGACTGCCTACGCAACTAAGTGGGTCGAGGCTTTTGCTTCTCTAGATTGCACAACCCAAATATTTGTTGATTTTTTGTAAAGCAAAGTTTTTTGTAGGTTTGGTTGTTGTAGTGCGATAGAACATAACATCCTTTGTAGAACATGATAATAGATGCTCATTGGAATATTGAAGCTATGTAGTGTTTGATTTCTTGTTTTTGGAAGCAAAGTCCTCATGTAAATTGGGAGATCACCAAAATTAGCATGCAAGTCAATTTAAGGCAAGGCCAATTTATGCTCCTTTATCTAGGTGACCTCCTTGGAACTCCTACCTTCACATACGGTGATGCCAAATTGGCTTGCTACATCAACTTGGGCAAGGCCAAAACTCTTGCTACATCAATTTGAGCAAGGTCAAATGGGCTTGTTACATCAAAATTGGGCAAAGCAACCTCCTAATTACGTTCTCCATGAATATTAGGCAAGGAAAACTCCTATTGTTGGCAATTCCATTGGGTGACATCCATTCTGACAACATCTAGGCAACTTCTTGTCATCTAGGCTACTATCTTCAAGGGCAACTACCACACAAAGATGGAAATGGTCTCACCGTCTAGGCTACCCTGAGCAACAAGTGATAGAGTTTTTTTTAGTAAGAGTTACAATGTGAATTAATGAACAATGGATCACCGCAAGCTTTGGTGATGTCAGAGAAATTTATGAGGGTTGGCTACCAAAGCCAAAATTAGCAACTCCTCCACCAATATTGTCAATGGTGCATGCAACAATGAAGGCTGGAATTGGGCATGACCACTCTTCTACAGTCTATATAAATAGAGATTTGGCACTCAAATTGAGCTATCATCATTACCTCCTCTCATCATCAGTATCATCCTATCCCATCTCTAAGCATCATAAACCATCAAAGTCTTGGATCTCGTATTGTTGTTCTCTTGCTTGTTGGATCTATTTCTTGGCCACTCTCTGCATTCTATTGCAAATTGCCTAGTGTTTGTTGAAGCCACTCTGTGGTGAGTATATAAAGTGTTGGCTTCCTAGTGGAGTTGGATGTGAGCATTATAGAGTGATTGAGTAGTCTTTTCTAGTACCTTTTAGTTTCTATTGCATTTCTTTTGCAGAGATTGTTTGGTTGTTTTAGTATCTCTTATTGTTTATTTCTTATATTCTCAGAAGTGGTTGCTAGCCCATTGTGATGCTCATTTAAAGTATTTTTGGCTCACTATAATCATTTGGAGTATTAAGAAATTGGACTTTTCTCTTATATGTGTACCTTCCATTTTTTCCCTCTCTATGTTTTTATTGTCAAGTAGTGCACTTGCACATAGACATGTCACAGTGTATACTACCCTTAGGAAGAACTCCCCTTGAGTAGAAGAAGTACTACAAGTGTGGACATAGTGGTCTTTCCTACAATTTGGCACTTTCAATAGTTTGATACCCCAATACCTCCTCTATAGTTTGGCACTCTTGGTGGGACACTTGCATTTTTTTGTGTGAGGTACCCAGTACTACAAACAATTGTTTTTGCATTATTTTTCTTGTGAGTGGGAACATGACCCACACTTGAGTAGAGAAAGAGCCTCTTGGTGCATAAAGAAGCCTCAAGAATTCATCTCTACCTTTAGCTAGTCAACTTAGCACTCCTCTACCCTTAAAATTGTCTATTGATTTGGCTTCAACTTCACTCTCAAAAGAGAAGCCTACATTGGATTTTGCTTTGGATACTTCAAAGGAAGCTCAAGCGCCAATGGAGGACCTTTTGAATCTACTTTCAAGGTTGAACATTTAATTTCCTACCTTTAAGGGATTAGCTTATGATGCAAATGACCATGTACATATATTCATCTCCGTATGCCATGGTCATGGGCTTCAAAGTTGAAAGGATGCAATGCTAGTGCCATTTCCTTCTACATTAAAAGGACTTGCTGATAAGTGGTATAACCAGTATGCGGACGGGCACTTGACTACCTTGGAAGCATTGAAGAATTCATTCTCACAGACATTTTGACTAAGCGACTCTTTAGAGCAAGCTCTAGATCAATTCGAGAATCTCAAATTACACCCAGTGAATCTTTTCATGAATTACATACTCATACTAAAGCATTTGTCTCCCGATTACCACATGCTCGAGGTGATTTCTTGGTCAAAAAAAGGATATAAAAGGCTCTCCCTAGGTCATCCCAATAGAAGTTTAGGGAATCTCTCATACTTGATGCCACACTAAATGACTTTGTGGTATCCACCTCTCACATAGAGGAGGCTAGGATGCATTTTGAAGGAGAAACTCAAGAAAACTATGCCATGAATCTTGAACCAAACAAGCAACTTACAAGGGAATTAGAAGAGCTAAAGATACAATCAAGTCAAAAAATGCAATATACACAGTGCCTATGTAGACAATTTTGTCTTTTTGTGTCAAATATATATACGGGTTTCGGTTTGCTAGTACAAGTGTCTTGAAGTCTACTACAATTAGCAGAACTTGACAGGGTATTTCTATTCAACTTTTGGAGATACAAATTTTTTTGCGTCAAGGTATTTTAGTGAGTGGCCATGGTTGAAAGCAGTGATGTATTCCGTATGTTGGCTCTTGAGGATAAGTTGGATGGTACCAATTATCCATTATGGGCATATATGATGCATCATGTATTAGTTGCAAAAGGATTGTGATATATTTTGCAAGGTGTTGATAAATGTCCTACTACACCTGTATTTACAGTTATTGAAGGTGATGCAGATGGCATTGAAGATGATGATCTTCAGGTTCCTATTTGTGCTATGGTACCTCCTACACCTATTGTAGAGTGAATTTGTTGGGATGGTAGAGATGCTCACACACATGCATTCATATCCTTGTCTATCAAACATGCCATTATTTCTCACATTCACTCATGCAAAACAACAAAGGATGTTTGGGATACACTTATCACTTTATAACAGGCGAGGAATGAGGCTCCTATCTCTTACCTCTAAAAACAGTTGGAGAGTGAGCACATGAATGAAGGTGATTCCATGGATAGTTTTTTGGCAAAGATCAAAGATTTTAAGGAGTAGTTGATTTTTGCTGATGAAGTCTTGCTAGATAGTTCACTTGCACAAACTATTTTGAATGGTCTTCCACATTCATATCAGAGTTTTACTGTACTCTTCAATTGATGATGAAAGGCAATCCAAATGCCTTAACATTTCAGGAGTTAGTCTCTGTTTTGTTGCAAAAAGATCAGTCTAGGCAAGACAAGTCAACCACGCATGTTGAAGTTCAAGCTTTCTTGGCTAGTAAGAAGGACAAAGGTAAATGGAGCTCGTCTACTAGTAAGCAAAAATTGACTAATTCTACACAATCAAAGAAGGTGAGATGAGAAGAAAATATAAAAGTAGATATTGTTTTGCAAATACTCTAAAGGAAATGATCATGTCATAAAGAGTTGTCCAAAAATGGCTGCAAAAGAGGCAAAAAAGAAAGAGGTTGGAATGGTTGTTGCAGAGGCCTCTACACCCAAAACAGTGTATGCTAATCTTGAACAGATGAAGAATGGGCATTTACTATTGTTTGCACTTATGACCCATCTTCTCAAGAATAGTGTATGTCTCCAATAGACTAAGATGTTTGGTACTTTGATAGTGGGGCAGCCAAACATATTACCTCGTAGTGTAGTTTCTTCACTTCACTTAAGCTTTCCTCTACAGAAAATACTATCACATGCACCAACAACTCCTCATACCTTGTCATGGGAGTTGGTAAGTTCATTCTGACTACTAATCATAATAGTTCTTTTACATTATTGGATGCTTTATTTGTGCCAATAATCAATAAAATTTTGCTATCAGTTTTAGCATTAGCCAAGATCGGCTTGATTGTAAAATTTGTTCATGATAGATGTACAATTCATGATCTATCAAATGGTAATGTCATTATTGCTTTTGCATTTTATGTTGTGGGTTGTATAAGGTCATATATTGTGCAAAATCTATGAATGATTCAACGTGTAGAGTTGAAGATTCTCAGGCTATTGTTGGAGTTTTATGTCTACACAAGCACGTGAATAGCACACAATTCAAAAATGCAGTTTTGATGTCCAACTAATGTACATTCCAACCATGATGAGCTGCAAGTGCACAGATGCTAAGAACAATAGTCATTTGGCAAGTAGGAGCAAATGTCTCATCAAAATCAATGCCTCTTTCCTGAGCATAACCCTTTACAACAAGCCCAACCTTATACTTGTCAAATGTTCCATCAAGCTTACACTTCGGCTTGTATACCCACTTAGTGTCAATGGCCTTCTTGCCTAGAGGCAAATCACATAAAGACCAGGTACCATTTTTCATAATAGCATCATATTCCGATTGCATAGCAACCATCCAATTTTTAGAATTTTGTGCTTCATCAAATGAAACAAGCTCATTCTCATCATAGAGACCAAAGCCATCCATAGCATAGAAATCTTATGCAAAAGAAGCACTATGAGAGCCAGAACGAGTACGATGTGATAGAGGTGCATCTAATTTGCTATCATGCAAAGCCTGCACCAATCATTTTGGCATAGTTTTTGCCTCCTCAATATCAGCTCTCTCATCAACAAGTGCATCATGTAAATCTGCATTAGAAATGGAATGATCTACATTATCACATGAAACCTCTAAAGGCTAAGAAGTTTCCTCATTAGGACCCACACTAGGTTGTTCACCTGTAAAAAGAGGCAACAGAGTGTCATACATGTCTTTGGAGCTAACTATGTCTCCTTAGTACATGAAAGTAATGGATGAATTGCATCTTCCACAAAAAGAACATCACGGCTAACCAAAATGGGTTTACTCTGTGGATGATACAAATGATAGCCTTTACTTTCAGAATGGTAACTAAAAAAAATACATTTCACTGCTTTATCATCCAATTTCTTGCATTGTTGTTTGGGCACTAATGCATATGCCAGATAACCAAAAACATGCAGGTGAGCAACAGATGGCTTGCGACCATGCCAAGCCTCATATGGAGGGATAGACTACAATGCTTTAGTGGGACACCTATTAAGTACATATGCTCCACACATAACAACCTCAAGACAGAAACCATGTGGTAAAGATTGACTCTTGATCATACACCTCGCCATCTCCATGAGTGACCTATTCTTCCTTTCAACAACTCCATTCTATTGAGGTGTATATGACATTATACACTGATGTTTTATCCCACGTTCAACCAAAAATGCATTAAAGTCAGAAGACATATATTCCCCCCTTGATCAGAATGGAAGGTGCCCATTTTACATGCTAACATATTTTCAGCCAAAACTGGGGCGCATGATTGAATACAACCATTGAGTGATTTTCTTACCTGCTATTCAATCATCGGAAGAGAGCGCCTCCTCGTGGTGCGCCCTGGTAACGAGCTTGATGGCTCAGATAAGACTCTTCCGCTGCTCTTACCGACCTAGGTGGGAGTGGCATTCGCTTGGGTGACCTGTTAGTTACCTCTCTGGACATCCCCCAGGTTCGGAGTACTTACTTGTCTGGGCAGCATGTGGCGAGTGACCCCTTTGTCACCCCTTCAGATACCATCCAGGTCCGGAGTGTAAATAGTTCTGGGTCAGGTGTGGGTGCTCGTATGCCTCATGCTCGCGGTACCCCATGTGGTGCCGGGGGGCCGGTTATACGGTGTGTTGAATTGAACCGTTTGATAAGAGAGGGAAGTTGGGGGTTGGTGTGCTTATGGGGTCCCAATCATTTGAGCACCCCCACATTGTGGAGGCAGTTGGAGTTGGCTCGAGTGAACAACATGGTCATTAAGATCTTCCGAGTGGAGAGAGGACTGAATATCCGATTTGACCTTGTGACCCCCTCGACCAATGACGCCGGAGAGTTAGTTAGAAAGATGATAAGTGAAGCTAGGTTTAGTAGGTGGTATTGCTAGCCTAGTCATCCATATTCAGAGCGGTCCAATAGTGGTTCTTCCTCGCGAGTAGGGTGCACGTCTCGGGATACTTTGAGCATTGCAATGTTTAATATTAACGGGATAAGACTCAAGAGGACTGAATTGGATTGGCAAATGCAGACCCACTCTTGGGGTGTGATTGGTCTTCAAGAGACTCATCAATTCCAGGGGTGCTGGTCGATCCGAAAACCCGGGTTCACAGTTTTCACCAAGCTTGGTTCTTCGGAGCCGGGCTTCTGTGGCCTTTGTTCCCTTCTCGCATCTGATTTGCGGCCCTTTGAGCTTAATGTGTCCACTGAATCTCAGGTTTTTGTGTAGTTCCACGTGGGCTCCCAGGCTTGGATTCACGACAATGTTTATGATCCCCAAAAGCACTACTCTGAGGCACGGACTCTAGTGTTGGAGAAGCTAAAGACGACCATGGAGAGACTTTCTGCTAGGAATCTCCCCGTGATTATCGGAGGTAACTTTAATATGAAAAGGAAGTTCTTTGGAGCGGTGGCTTGCGAGGCTTGGCCTCGAGTGGAGTGTGCTGCGCGTGCGTGGCTCTAATCTTTCCTATCACTCCCGGGAAGGGCGCGACAAATCAGATTTAGACCATTTTTTGGTCAATGCTCTAGGTGGGAGGCAACTCTCACATGGCTTGGTGCGACGTTTGGTGGATTTATCAGATCACTGGCCTTTGGTGTGTAAGTTACACTCAGAGTTTGTGGGGGCAACTCCACTCCCGACTAATCCTACTAGGGGGATAAATGCAAGTATGCTTGAGACGCATAGTCAAACCTTCTTGTCGTCCAACCGGTGGAAGGTCTTGGCGGATTTGCAGGAGGATGTTGGGGAGCAGTTTGGGAAATTTACGAAAATCACAAAGGGCATTTCTTCAGACGTGGGGGCCTACAATAGATGACCTCCTCCACGGCCCCGTTCCGGTTATCGGTTGGACCCCAAAGTCCACCGATTAATCAATTCTCGTATTCGGGCTTGGAATGCGCTCCTAAAGAGTGACTTATCCACTCCAGAGGGGCTGAGGTGTATTAGTGAATATGAAGGGGCGTGCGAGCGAGTTTGACGTGCAGTCAAAGAGAATGGTCGCCGCGTTATGGAGAGATGTGTGCATCAAGGAAAGTCCCTTCTTCAGGAGGGGCATCACAAAAAGTTTTTCTGCCTTCTGAAAGCCATTTGTGGGAGGGGGAGAGCTAGCTCTTCCAATCAGCCCATTCAAAATAAATGTGGGGAACTGGTGGTGAATCCTACTGAACAACTTTGCATTTGGAAGGAACACTATGAGGGTATCTTTGCTGATCTGAGCTGGATGAGTAAGAACGTAGAATTTTGGGCAAGACATCCTGTTAAGGTTTGGCCGAGGCTTACCGGAGTGAACCAACCTTTGCAATGGAATGAAATCCGTTGTGCCTGCCAGAAACTTAAAAGATATCGAGCCGCCAAAGGGGATGGGCTTCCCCCTGAATTATTTAAGATTCTCCTCCGGGATAAGGGTCCGAGGTCTGACTCTTCCTATCCTAGCACGCCTTTTGGCGAGGCCTTCATGAATCTCCTTGAAAATCTGTTGGAGAAAGGTCATGTTTTGGAGTCTGCGGCTACAGTAGTTGTGGTTTCCATTCCTAAGAAGGGAGACTTAACCTGCGTTGACAATTACTGAGGAATATCACTAATCTCTGTTGCTCTTAAGATTATGGTCTCTGTGCTGGTGAGGAGGCTTACCGAAGCTCTTGAGGCTTGCAATTTTTTCAATCCGGGCCAAGCTATATTTCGTGCACGTCATGAGTGCATAGGACAAGTCGTGTGCATGCAAGAAGTGGTACTTAAACGGGCCGCTCGTAAACTTCCTACGTATGTAGCGTACATTGACTTCAAGAAAGTATATGACATAGTGCCGCATCCGGCCTTGTTCCTTAAGCTTGAGGCGGCCGGCCTAACGGGTAGAGTGCTGAAATTCTTTCATGCTCTGTACGAGTCTTCAAAAGTCCGGGTTCATGTGGAGGGAAAACACTTTAGCGAACCCATCCAGGTACTATGAGGCATTCGCCAAGGGTGCCCAGGCATGTCTGGATATTTATGTGCTTCAAACCAAAAACTGTTTGAAGCACATAAATACCCATGCATGTCTGGATATACCCATTCATGTCTGGAAAAATCATCAATGAAAGTCACGAAGTAAAGATGGTTTCCAAAAGAGGGTGTCTACATAGGACCATAGACATCACTGTGAACACGCTGCAATTTTTGAGTAGCTCAAACTGAATCATCTTTTGCGAATAAGGAACACTGCATTTTGCCCAAAATACAGCCTTCACAAACATGCTTACTAGGTGACCAAAGCATGCATGCCAAAGCTTTGCATCTGAGAAAGCCTAAGAATCATGTACTGCACATGCTGAATCATTCACAGATTTTTCATAGTCGATGTGCTTATACGGCCAATGACATAAAATGCAAGAAGCCATAATGACATCACCATTTGACAAATCATGAATTGTACATTTGTCATCAACAAATTTCACAACCAAGCCAATCTTAGCTAAAGTTGAAACTGACAACATATTCTTCTTGATCCTTGGCACAAATAAAGCATCTGAAAATGTAAAAGAACTACCATCAGCAATAGTCAGAGTGATCTTACCAACTCCCATAATAGGATAAGAGGAGTTGTTGGCACATGTGATAGTATTCCTTGTAGGGACAGGCTCAAGTGAAGTGAAGAAACTCCCTGCAAGGTAATGTGTTTGGTTGTCCCACTATCAAAGTACCAAACATCTAAGTCTACTACAGACATACATTGTTCATGTGAAGATGGGTCAAAACTACAATCAATAGGAAACACCCAATCTTCATTCTGCATAAGATTGGTAGACCCTCTTTGTTGATATATTTAGGTAGTGATGTGTCCGAACACTCTAGGACCGCTAGGGCACTTTTTTCCCTCTTCAAGAGGGTTTTTCCCCCAGTTTGTATATACGTCTATTGCCCTAATGGGCTACTTATCTTTGTACATTTCTAGTGGTAATATATTCAATATTGTGTGTTGTGCTCCAAGCTTCTTCTTCTTCTTTGTGTTGTTTGCGTGCTTCCACAGACGTCTATCTCCAACAATTGGTATCAGAGCAGGTCGCCGCTTCATCTAGGGCATTGTCGACACCTCTCTGGTTGTAGTCTTAGAATCGCACGAAATTTGGTGAGCATACTCAAGCTATTTCAGAGATCAAAACATCTTCGCTTTGTGGTGCCAATATCACGATCTGAGCTCATTTCAGCCTCCGACTGCACTATGCCAGTGCTTGTGCAGGCCATTTTATAGCAATTTCCGGTCGCCAGTATAAGCCTCTCGAAGTCTACTACAAGTTTAGCAGAATTTGTCTGGCAGTCCTATTCAACTTTTTAAGATATAGTCAATTTTTTGCATCAAGGTATTTTAGTCACTGGCCATGGCTGAAAGCAGTGATGTATTCTGTATGTTGACTGTTGAGGATAAGTTGGATGGTACCAACTACCCGTTATGGGCTTATATGATGCGACATGTATTCATTACAAAAGGACTGTGGAACATTGTGCACAGTGTTGAAAAACGTCTTATCACACCTGCAACTATTACAACTGTAGGTACTGAAGCTGATGTAGAAGGTCTTGAAGATGATGATATTCTACATATTCCTATCCATGATGCGGTTTTTGTTGCACCTACTGTAGAGAAAATTCGTTGGTTTAGAAGAGATGCCCAGACACATGCATTGATAGCTTTGTCTGTCAAACATGCCATTATTCCTCACATTCACTCTTGCAGAACAACTAAGGATGCTTGTGATACACTCACCACATTTAACCAAGCTAAGAATGAGGCTCGTGTTGCTTATCTCTGAAAATAGTTGGAGAGTGAGCACATGAACGAAGGTGATTCTATGGACAATTTTCTAACAAAGATCAAGGATTTGAAGGAATAGTTGATTTCTGCTAATGAATTCCTTCCTGAAAGTTCACTTGTGCAGACTATTCTAAATGGTCTTCCCGACTCATATCAGAGTTTTGCTTCTACTCTTCGTTTGATGATGAAAGGCAATCCAAATGCCTTAACATATGAAGAGTTAGTTTCTGTTTTGTTGCAAAAAGACTAGTCTAGGCAGAACAGGTCTATTATGCATGTTGCAGATCAAGCTTTCCTGGCTAGTCAGAAGGGCAAAGGAAAATGGAGCTCTTCTACTAGTAAGCAAAAATATGTAAATGCTGCACATTCGAAGAAGGAAGACAAAGATGATAAGAAATCAGAAAAGCAGAAATTGTTTTTCAAATATTGTAAAGCAAATGATCATGTCATTAAGAGTTGTCCAAAGTTGGCTGCTAAAGAGGCAAAGAAGAAAGAGGTCGGAATGGTTGTTGCAGAGGCCTCTACACCGAAAACAGAGTCTGCTAATCTTATGCAAGATGAAGAATGGGCCTTTCCTACTGTTTGCAGTTTTGACCCATCTTCTTATGACCAGTGCTTCATTCATGTGCTCACTCTCCAACTATTTTCGGAGGTAAGCAACACGAGCCTCATTCCTTGCTTGGTATAATGTTTTATGTGTATCGCAAGCATAAGATGCAAAAAATGTTTGTATCTCAAAGAGTTGAACATAACTACCTTGTTGAGTTCTGCTAAACCTATAGTAGACTTTGAGACACTTATACTAGCAAACCAAAACCTATATATATATTTGGCACAAAAACATGAAATTCCTTGTACAAGCCCTGCAATAGTGCATTCAGAGGGGTGTCGATGACACCCTAGATGAAGTGACAACCTGTTATGATACCAATTTTTGGAGTTTTAGGTCTACAAAAGCACACAAACAACACAAGGAAGAAGAAGAAGCTCGGAGCATAACACACACAGAATTGAATGTATTACCACTCGAATGTACAAAGATTAGTAACTTGTTAGGGCTATACGCATATATACAAGCCGGAGGAAAAAAACCTCCTAAAGAGGGAAAAAAGTGCCACGGTGGTCCTAGTGTGTTCACACACATCACTACCTAAATATATCAACAACTATCACATATGAAAAGCTTTGGCATGCATGCTTTGGTCATCTGAATTTTGCTAGTTTGCTACACCTACAGAAATCTGAAATGGTGTCCTCTCTTCCCAAACTTGAGGAACCTAGTAAACATGTCTATGAAAGATGTATTTTGACAAAATGCAGCTTTCCTCTTTCCCAAAAGATGGTTCAGTATGAGCTACTCAGACATTGTAGCTTATTCAAAATGATGTTTGTGTTCCTATGCAAACACCTTCTTTTAGGAATTACCTTTACTCTATGACTTTCATTGATGATTTTTCCAAGCATCCATGGGTATATCCATTGAAAGCAAAGTCCAATATGTTTATGTTCTTCAAACAATTACTGGTTTTGGCTAAAAATCTATCAGCATGTAAAATGGGCATCCTCCATTTTGATGGGGGGGGATATATGTCTTATGATTTTAATGCATTTCTGGATGAACATGGGATAAAACATCAATGTATAGTGTTGTATACACCTCAACAAAGTGGATTTACTAAAAGGAAGAATAGGTCACTCATGGAGTTGGCAAGGTGTATGGTCAAGAGTCAAGATTTGCCACATAGTTTCTGGCTTGAGGTTGTTATGTATGCAACATATGTCCTTAATAGGTGTCCCACTAAAGCATTGTAGTCTTTCACTCCATATGAGGCTTGGCATGGTCACAAGCCATTTGTTGTTCATCTGCGTGTCTTTGGTTATCTGGCATATGCATAAGTGCCTAAACAACAACACACAAAATTGGATGATAAAGCAGTGAAATGTATTTTTGTTGGGTGCAATTCTGAAAGCAAATGTTGTCTTCTGTATCATCTAGAGATTAAACACATTTTGGTTAGCCATGATATTGTTTTTGTGGAAGGTGTAATTCATCCATTTCTTTCATGTACTAAGGAGACCTTAGTTAGATCCAAAGATATGTATGACACTTTGTTGCCTCTTTTTACAAGTAGATAGTCTAATGTTGGCCCAAATGAGGCAATTTCTCAACCTTTACAGGTTCCACATGATGATGCAAATCATTCCACTTCTGATGCAGATTTTAATGATGCACTTGTTGATGAGAGGGCTAATATAGAGAAGGCAAAAACTATGCCTAAATGGCTTGTGCAAACTTTGCAAGATAGCAAATATGATGCACCTCTATCATATTGTATGCACTCAGGCTCTCATAGTGCTTCTTTTGCATCATATTGCTATGATATGGTTGCCTCTAGTCTTTGTGATGAGAATGAGCCTATTTCGTTTGATGAAGCACAAAGTTCAAAAAATTAGATGGCTTCTATGCAACCAAAATATCATGTTATTTATGTAACTTGCCTCTTAGCAAGAAGGCCATTGGCACTAAGTGGGTATATAAGCAAAAGTGTAAGCCTAATGGAACAGTTGACAGGTATAATGCTAGGATTGTTGCAAAAGGTTATGCTCAAGAAAGAGGCATTGATTTTGATGAGACCTTTGCTCCCACATTACGAATGACTACTGTTCAGTATCAGTGCACTTGGAAGTCATCATGTTTGGAATGTACATTACTTGGACATTAAAACTGCATTTTTGAATGGTGACTTACATGAAGAAGTGTATGTTTTTCAACCCCATGGTTTCTGTGTAGAAAGGGCATGAAAATAAAGTGTGCAAGTTGAAAAAGGCATTATATGGTTTGAAGCAAGCACCATGTGCTTGGTAAGAAAAGATACATTCCTACTTGGTTGCACAAGGTTTTGAGAACAATCCAACTGAGATCACTTTATATGTTAAGCATGCAAATGATGTGCTTTTGATCATTGTTGTCTATGTTGATGAAATGTTGCTCTCTGGTCCTAATGAGAAGTATATTGCTAGTTATAAGGCTGATTTGCATAGCTCATTTGAGATATCAGATTTGGGGCATTTGCATCATTATTTGGGCATTCAATTTATGGAACTTGATGGTGGAATAGCTTTGTGTCAAACCAAATATATTGACATAGTATTTCAATGTTTTGGCCTTGAAGACTATAAACTTATTGCCACTCCTATGGAAACAAGTTTACGGTTGAGTCTTCATGATGTTGGAGATGCATTTGATGTTGTTATCTATCAGCCTGTTGTTAAATGCTTGATTTACTTATGCATAACTAGGTCCAATATTCAGTTTTTTGCCTCACAAATAAGCAGGTTCACACATTGCCTAGGTGTCAAGCATTGGCAGGCAGTTAAATGCATTCTTCGCTACTTGAGTGGTACTCGACTACTTCGATTGTTTTATCCCAAGGGCGGATCACTACCACCATATTTAGATGCTTCTTCTAACTTTGATTGGGCTGGTTACTATGACGCCCGTGTGTCCACCACTAGTTTTTGCTTCATGCTTTGTAGCTCATGCATATCTTGGTTGAGTAAGAACAAGCCTACTATGGCCACTTCTAGTTATGAGGTTGACTATAGGGAAAACTTTCACAACGATTATTGAGTGTGTGTGGCTCAAACACCTTATGTCTGATTTGGGTGTTGGCCAATCTTCTGCCTTCACCATCTTCATTGACACTCAGAGCGCATTGGAAATCGCAAGGAACCTAGTGTTCCATGCTGATAGGAAGCACATTGAGGTGCACTATTTGATGTCAAGGAGAGGTTCTCTGCTGGAGAGATCATTTTGGCATATGCGCCCACACACGAGAACATTGCACACCTTTTCACAAAGGCTTCCGCTCAGAAAAGGTTGAAGCTTTCTGCAAAACTTTGGGATTACTTCCTTTAGTGGATTGATATCTTTCCACATAGCTTGGCACTGCCAGGTCCTTGTTCACTGCTCACTCCGAAGGGGGATTTGTTGATATATTTCGGTAGTGATGTGTGAACACACTAGGACCACTGGTGGTCCTAGTGTGCATACATATCCATCACCCTAATGGGTCACTTATCTTTGTACATTCTCTTGGTAATACATTCAATATTGTGTGTTGTGCTCCAAGATTCTTCTTCTTCCTTGTGTTGTTCACGTGCTTACCTCAAACTCCAACACATAATCGTGGTTTTTCGACTTCAAAATTTGAAATTTTTGAGATGCAATTGGAAAATGATATTGTTCTCTATGGTGGAATAATTTTGAGAGAAAAATTTAAGAGCTAAAGTAAGTAAAATGGAAACCCTATTTCTTTGGAAAAAATTAGGGTTTTTACTTGAAAAATACTCTAAAATTGATGAGATTAAGATCATGACTTATCACCAGACACAACCAAAGGCCTAGGACTTGGGAACACCAAGAACAAAGTAAAAAGTATCAAAGCACACATGGTCACAAATAGACATGGAAGAAGAGAATGGACAAATAGGCACTTCTGACAAGGGAGACTATAGAAATATCCTCAAATATTTGTATACAAATAGTTCTAAAGCCCATTTGTACGAGGATGGATTGCATAAGGAAGCCATTAGGTTGAAGAACTTTGAAATTGCTTGAAACTTGATGTGAGTGGCTTAGTTAAAGGATGGCAGATATGAAGATAGACAGGGATGCATATATGCATTTACAATTAGCCCTGATGACCCAAATGATCTAGTTCAATGTTCAAAAAAAGGGAATTGGGATCAAAACTTAGAGCAACTAGATAATCCAAGAAATAGTAGACATCACACTCCTCTAGAGCCACAAAGAGAGATAAAGTATCATACTTCACCTAAGGCATTTCTTAGAGAAGGAGAAGTAGTGAATGAATTTCCAATTAGAAGAAGAAATGAATTTAATAATCCTGGGAGAACATTGAGACCCTAGCAAGTGGCAAAGTGTATGAAGAATCAATATGAAAGATCTATAGATCCTCATTATCATATAGCTCAGTACAAACAAATTCTGAGAGCAGAAGAGATAGTAGAATACAAAACCCAATTTGAAGCCTTTGGATTAACTCTATCAACACCTGCATTAACTTGGTTTTTATCATTAAGGAAGGAAATTTTTTTGGACATAGATATATTTTTTGAAGAATTTATAGGGGAATTTTCCAAAATAGGCATTAAACATAATATTTCTATGCTAATTCATACATTTAAGCAAAAACCTAATGAAAGTGTAAGGATAAAACCTAGGAGATTCAAACAATATCTCGATAGATGTCCACATGATGAAAAACCATCTATGCCTAAAAGAGATTCATTATTCATTGAAGGATTGAATAATGCACAATTACGAACAATTTATTTATTATAGGAGATGTCTAGACTTAGACTCTTGCATCAAAGAAGCCATTGATTTAGAAGACAATAGAGGAATTGACCTTCTAATGTTTGATCAACAAGTCGATTGGGAGAGTAAATTGCCACCCACAGACAAGTTAGCTCAAGCCATAGAAAAACCCTTAGGAGCTACTTTCAAAACAAACACATCAACCCCAAAATAACACAAACCAAGAAGTGTTATGTATGTGGAGAGAGCCATCCTACTCACATGTGTGATTATAAAAAACAATCACACCTACAAGATAGAAGAACACTCAAATATTGCAATTTAGTAAAGAAATGGATGGACCACACAAGGGATGAGTGTTTCTATAACAAACGACCAATGAGAGAGAGATAATATCAAAACCAGCTAGTGCAACTGAGAGAAATAGATTTTTTGGACCAAGGTAGACATGTCCTAGGACAACAACCACCTATACCAACTAATGTTGTTCTAGTAAAGTACACACTTGTAGAAGAAAATTTGGAAAGGTCCTTAGTACCAACTAGAGAATACTCGAATGGTCATAATAGCCATTCATATTATCATTCTGTATCCCTTGATAGATACAACAAAGAACTTGATCTTCAAGCCTTGGATTTAAGAAATGGGGAAATTGAAATGGATGCCTCCACATTCATGTGCATAACAAATAAATACATGTCAAACCCTAAACTACAATTCAAGAACATAGAGAAGGTAATTTCTTATATGTGTGGGGGAGACCACTTTGTGAGAGATTGTCCTCTGTCACCTACCCTAAGAGTGGAATGAGAACATTGTAAGGATTGTGGGAGAGAGCACTTGATTAGGAACTTTCTAAAAAATCCAAACATGCAAAGTACAAATAATCGCATACCCTTGAAAGCAATATAAATGGTGACAACTTCTAGAAGTGATCAAGATGAAAGAACACATGTACAAGTATTCACTAGAGTCAATCAAAACACCAACAACTAAGAATTGATGAGGAGAAGAGAAATATAAAAAGAATTATTCATGGAAAGAGAGAAGGTCTAAACAAAAATCAAAATGTGAAAAGAAAGTAGAAGAATTGGAGAAGACATTACAAGAAAGTATGCAAAAGAAATCTGAAGATAATAATTTTAAACAAAACAGTGAGTGCATGCAAATACAAGATTTATCAAGACAGTTAGACACTTTGATCAAAGCATATAGGGCAATAATAGAGGAAGGACCCATACCAACAAATAAAAAAAAAATCTATCCAATACCAAAACTAGAAGCAAAGAGAATGCAATTGTCTAAGGAAATCATAGAAAAGACTCAAAAGTTTCTAGAAGAATATTCCTTAGAAATCAACCCAAAAGACATAGAGAAATTTCAAGAAAAAGTATAGAAGGAAGCATTGAAGAATAATTTGTATATGCACCAAAATGATCAATTGCCCTATTCTAGAATCCAAGAAGAGGAACAACAAATCATGGAAATAAATACAACTAGGGAGCACCACTAAACATGGAAGTTAGGTTGAATGATCAGTGCAAGATTTTGTGTCAATGGAATTTAAAGGAATCGATGAAGCAAAACCCTCAAATGTAAGAATATTTGCATAATGAGAGAAAGAGCTCAATCGAAAATTCATCCAATTCAGATAGAGAATCACTGATGTAAGTGCTAATAGATAAAATTGGAGGATAATATGAGGGAGAAAAGACACAATACTTTCAATTCACTATGGAGATAAATAAACAAATGCCATTTTAGGTACTCGAGCTGGAGTAGCTAATATGACAAGAAAAACTTCAGAAAAATGGTGGGCTCAACAACTCAAACCCACTAGAATGAGAATCCAACTTGTAGATGGACACATGGAAAAACCCTTGGGTATTGGGGAAAGGTAATATTAAAAATTTGTGGAATTGAAATTGAACATACCTTTGCAATAGTGGAATTCCCCCATCTTACCTCATTTGAGATCATCTTCGGAAGACCCTTCATGAGACAACTACAAATAGTTCAAGATTGGGGAAAGGATTGCCTTTACTTGCAAACCCAAGGGAATATAACAAGTCAACCTAAGGAGAGGAAATTATCATGATATATCTCCCAGAGAATGGAATAAAGTCCACAATGAACATGATAATACAAATGAATTAAAGGAAATGTCAACTAAAGAAAGTGAAAATGAAGCACCACTTTGGGCATATGGTCCAAGAAGGAAAAAATTACAAAAAAAATAAATTGAGAAAAGATTTATAAATGACAGGATTTTACAAGATGAGAGAAATATACCTAAAAAATTCAATGACGAAGATTTTGAACTCTATAATGGACTCAGATCTTATCTACATTGGATGTTGTTGGAGTTTGAGGTCTATGGAAGCATGTGAACAACACAAGGAAGAAGAAGAAGCTTGGAGCACAACACACAACACGAGAATGTACAAAGATAAGTAACTTGTTAGGGCTATTGGCATATATAAAAGATGGGGGAAAAACCTCCTAAAGAGGGAAAAAAGTACCCCGGTGTTCCTAGTGTGTTCACACACATCACTACCTAAATACATCAACAAATCCCCCTTGGGAGTGATGCAATGAACAAGGAGTTGACATTCATGTGTAAGGAAGTGTCAAGCTATGCCACAAAAGGTCTACAATGTTCTCCTGTGTGAGCACATATGCCAAACTGATCTCTCTAGTAGAGAACCTCTCCTTGATGGTGGTGGAAGAAGACTGACCAACACCCAAATCAGCCATAATATGTCTAAGTCACACACACTCAACAATCGCTGTGAAAGCTTCCCTATACTCAGCCTCATAATTAGAATAAAGGCCACAGTAAGCTTCTTCTTGCTCAACCAAGATATACATGGGCTACCAGGCATGAAGCAAAAGCCACTAGTGGAGACACAAGTGTCATAGCAATCAACCCAGTCAGAGTCAAAAAATCATGTAAATCTGGCAATACTGATCCCCCCTTGGGATAAAACAATCCAAGTAGCCGGATACCACTCAACTAGCAAAAGATGCGCTTAACTGCCTACCAATGCTTCACACATGGGCAATGCATAAACCTTCTCATCTGGCCAAGTAATGCATAAGTAAATCAAGCATCCAATAGCTTGCCAATAGAGAACAACATCAAATGCATCTCTAACATCATGAAGACTCAATCCTAAACATGTCTCCATAGGAGTGGCAATATGTTTGCAATCTTCAAGTCCAACACATTGGCATAATGTGTCAATATATTTGGTTTGACACAAAGCTTCTTTGCCATCAACTTGCATAAATTGAATGCCCAAATAATGATGCAAATGCCCTAAATCTCACATCTCAAATGAGGCATGTATATTAGCCTTAAAATCCTCAATATGCTTCTCATGAGGACCAATGAGCAACATGTCATCAACATAGACAACAATGATCAAAGGATGCTTAACATATAAGGTGCTCTCAGTTGGACTATTCCCAAAACCATGTGCAATCAGGTAGGCATGTATCTTTTCATATCAAGCACGTGGTGCTTGCTTCAAACCATATAATGCCTTTTTCAACCTGCACAGTTGGTTTTCATGCCCTTTCTGCACAAAGCCACGAGGCTGAAAAACATACACTTCTTCATGCAAGTCACCAATCAAAAATGTAGTTTTGATGTCCAACTGATGTACATTCCGCCCATGATGAGATGCAAGTACGCAGATGCTATGGAAAGTAGTCACTCAACAAGTAGGAGCAAATGTCTCATCAAAATCAATGCCTCTTTCTTAAGCATAACCCTTTGCAACAAGCCTAGCCTTATACCTGTCAACTGTTCCATTAGGCTTACACTTTAGCTTGTATACCCACTTAGTGCGATTGGCCTTCTTGCTTGGAGGCAAGTCACATAAAGACGAGGTACCATTTTTCATAATAGCATCATATTTTGATTGCATAGGAGCCATCCAATTTTCAGAATTTTGTGCTTCACCAAACGAGACAGGTTCATTCTCATCACAGAGACTAGAGGCAGCCATAGCATAGCAATCTGATGCAAAAGAAGCACGATGAGAGCCAGAACTAGTATGATATGATAGAGGTGCATCTAATTTGTTATCACACAAAGTTTGAACGAGCCATTTTGGCATAGTTTTTGCCTCCTCAACATCAGCTCTCTCATCAACAAGTGCATCATGTAAATCTACATAAAAAATGGAATGATCTTGATCATCACATGAAACTTGTAAAGGCAAGAAATTGTCTCATTAGGACCAACACTAGACTATCCACCTATAAAAAGAGGCATCAAAGTGTCATACATGTCTTTGGAGCTAACTCATATCTCCTAAGTACATGAAAGTAATGGATGAACATCATCTTCCACAAAAACAACATCACGGCTAACTAGAATGTGGTTAGTCTGTGGATGATATAGACGATAGCCTTTGCTTTCATAACTGTATCCAAGAAAAATACATTTCACTCCTTTATCATCCAATTTCCTGTGTTGTTGTTCAGGCACTAATGCATATGTGAGACAACCAAAAACATGAAGGTGAGCAACATATGGCTTATGACCATGTCAAGCCTCATATGGAGTGATAGACTGCAATGCTTTAGTGGGACACCTATTAAGTACATATGTTGCACACATAACAACCTCAAGCCAAAAACTTTGTGGTAAAACCTGACTCTTGACCATACAGCTCACCATGTCCATGAGTGACCTATTCTTCTGTTAAGCAACTCCATTCTATTGAGATATATATGACATTGTATATTGATGTTTTATCCCATGTTCAACCAGAAATGCATTAAAGTCAGAAGACATATATTCCCCCCCTCAATGAGAATGGAGGGTGCCCATTTTACATGCTAACAGATTTTCAATCAAAATCAGAAACTGTTTGAAGCACATAAACACTTCAAACTTTGCTTTAAATGGATATATCCATGCATGCTTGGAAAAATCATTGATGAAAGTCACAAAGTAAAGATAGTTCCCAAACGAAGGTGTCTGCATAGGACCACAAACATCACTATGAACAAGCTGCAATTTTTTAGTAGCTCGAACTGAACAATTCTTTTGGGAAGGAGGAATGCTCCATTTTGACCAAAATACAACCTCCACATACATGTCTACCAGATGCCTCAAGTTTGTGTAGAGAAGACACCATTTCAGATTTTTGCAAACATAGCCGCAACTAGTGAAATTCAGATGACCAAAGTATGGATGCCAAAGCTTTGCATCTGACAAAGCCTGAGAATCATGTAGTGCACATGTTGAATCATTCATAGATTTTTCAAAGTCTATGAGCTTAGATAGCCAATGACATAAAATGCTAGATGCAATAATGACATTGCCATTTGAAAGATCATGAGTTGTACATCTGTCATCAACAAATTTCACAACCAAGCCAATCTTGGCTAATGTTGAAATTGATAATAGATTTTTCTTAATCCCTGGCACAAGTAAAGCATCTAACAATGCAAAAGAACTACCATAATGAGTAGTCAAAATGATCTTACCAACTCCCATAATAGGATAAGAGGAGTTGTTGGCGCATGTGATAGTATTTCCTATAGGTGTAGGGTTGAGTGGTGACGAAACTGCACTGCAAGGTAATATGTTTGGTCGCCCCACTATCAAAGTACCAAACATCTGAGTCTACTATAGACAAACACTATTCATGAGAAGATGGGTCATAATTGCAAACAATGATAAATGTCCATTCTTCATTCTGCACAAGATTAGGAGACTCTATTTTGGGTGCAGAGGCCTCTGCAACAACCACCCAAACCTCTTTCTTCCTTGCCTCTTTAGCAACCAGTTTTGGATAGCTCTTTATGACATGATCATTTCCTTCATAGTATTTATAAAACAATTTTTGCTTTTCTATTTTCTTCTCGTCTCTATCTTCCTTCTTTGATTGTGCAGACTTAGCAAATTTTTGCATTAGTAGAAGAGCTCCATTTACCTTTGCCCTTCTGACTAACAAGGAAAGCTTGATCTCCAACATGCATAATGGATCTATTATGACTAGATTGATCTTCTTGCAATGGAATGGAGACTAAATCCTAAAATCTTAAGGCATTTGGATTTCCTTTCATCGTCAAATGAAGAGTACAAACAAAACTCTGATATGAATTGGGAAGACCATTCAAAACAGTCTGCACAAGTGAACTGTCAGGCAAGACTTCATCAACAGAAGTCATTTGTTCCTTCAAATATTTGATCTTGGTTAGTAAACTATCCATGGACTCTCCTTCATTCATGTGCTCACTCTCCAACTGTTTTCGAAGGTAATAAACACGAGCCTCATTCCTTGCCTCATATAAAGTGGTAAGTGTATCCCAAGCATCCTTAGATGTTCTGCAAGAGCAAATGTGAAATAATGACACGTTTGACAAACAAGGCTATCAATGCATGTGCCTGAGCATCTATGTCATCCCAACGAGTTTTGCTATGTTGTAGGTGCAATAGGAACTGCAACATGAACAAGAACATGAAGAATATCACCATCTTAAGCTCCATTTGCATCACCGTTAGCAACTGTGTTTGCAGGTGAAATAGGACGTTTTTCAACACCCTGCACAATATTCCACAGACCTTTTGCAACCAATACATGACACATCATATAAGCCTGCAATGGGTAATTCGTACCGTCCAACTTATCCTCAATAGCCAACATACAGAATACATCACTGTTTTCAACCATGGCCACTGACTAAAATACCTTAATGTAGAAAAATGAATGTATCTAAAAAAGTTGACCAAAACTACCCTGATGAGTTCTGCTAAACCTCTAGTAGACTTTGAGGTGCTTATACTGGCAAACTGAAACCTATATATATCTTTGGCACAAAAAGGTAGAAATGAGCTCAGATCCCAATTTCCCACCACACAATGAAGCTATTTAGAACTCCTAGTCACTGTGAGTATGCTGACAAAATTTCATGGGGTTTTAAGACTATGATCAGAGGGGTGTTGACGACGCCCTAGATGAAGCAGCAACCTTCTCTAATACCAATTTTTGGGGTTTGAGATCTATGGAAGCACGCAAACGGTACAAGGAAGAAGAAGAAGCTTGGAGCACAACACACAATACTGAATGTATTACCACTAGAATGTACAAAGATAAGTAACCCATTAGGGCTATAGGCATATATACAAGGGGTGGGACCTCATAAAGAGGGAAAAAAGTGCCTCGGTGGTCCTAGTGTGTTCACACACATCACTACCTAAATATATCAATAGAGGTAGCCAATGAAAAGAGTGCCGGGATAGATTTTCAAAATGAGGAAGGTTATGATATCTTTCACATACGTCTAAAATGAAGAGGGGTGGAAATAAATGATAAAACTTCATACCTAGAAAGTGTGCAAGCAATTGATGTTATCAAGGATCATATTTCCAAAAAATACAACAAAATTAAACAATATGAAGAGGGAATAGAGATCCAAGAAAAGAAACCAAAACAGAAAACTTAGATTACTGGAGATGAAAAACAAGAAAAATTTGATGTTCCATCAAACTTTAAAGAATATGAAGTTGAAGAGAGATTGTTATTGAACTTGAAACCACGGAGGGATAAAAAAGAGGAGAATCTTATGACAATCAAGAGGACACAAAAAAAGATATTAATAACCCAAGAGGGGGGAGAAGACAAACATATTGTGATAGAAGATCGCATGGAAAAGGAAGAAGAGGAGGCCTTAATCCAATTAGTCAAGGAATTTAGAGGTATGTTTGCCTAAAACTACAATGATCGCAAAGGGATATATCCTAACATTTGTGTGCATATAATACTTGTGGCACTAGATGCTAACCCAATAAGCAAAGGCATTACACATACAATGATAAATACTTTGCCAAGATTAAGGAGGAAATAGATAAATTATTGCCTTCTAATTTCATTTATGAAATTGAGTACACTGAATGGATATCACCAATAGTTGGTCCCAAAGAAGAATGGCAAACTTAGGGTTTGCATCAACATTAAGAAAGTCAATGTTGCAACTATCAGAGATAGTTATCCATTGCCAATAACAGATGATCTTTTGGAGAGAGTTCCTAGAAAAGAATTTTATAGTTTTTTGGATGGTTTCTAAGGATACAATCAAGTGCCAATGCATTAGAATATCAACTTAAGACTGGCTTTGCAATAGAATGGGGTGTCTATGCATCTAGGCTTATTCCTTTTGGTATAATCAATGCACCAACCATATTCCAAAGGTTAATGTGTCATGCATTTAAAGAATTTATAAGAAATATCATGGAAATTTATGTACCATTTTAAATCAAAGGGAAGATATATATATATAAAATGTAGAACCTATAAACTTTGTTTAAACCCTGATACATGTGCCTGTTTTGTCAGAAAAGGATGAATGTTGGAACGTATAGTATCAAAAAATATCATCTCTATTGATGAAGAGAAAATCAAAGCAATATTGAACTTGCATAAACCAAAAAAAAAGAAAAATTACAAACATTCATGGGACACTGTGGGCATTATAGAAAATTTATGTACAAGTTTGCAGACATTGCAAAACCTTTGTATGCTTTGATTACAAAATTTGAGTGGATTGATGAATGTGATACAACTTTTGAAACTCTAAAAACTTTTTTAATCACCACACCAATACTCAAAACACCTGAATGGGATATGATATTCCACATAAGTGTGGATGCTTCAAATTTTGCATAAGGATGTGTTTTGGCACAACCTATAGAAGGAAGTATAGTAGATTTTCCTATATCCTATGCAAGTAGACAATTGAATCGGGTTGAGAAAAACTACACCACAACTAAAAGAAAAAGGTTGGGTATGGTGTATGCAGTGAAGAAATTCAGAAATTATCTACTGGCTAACAAGTTAAATTCAATTTGACTTTGAAGTTGGAGTAAGACAAGGAAAAACACATTTAAGAGCTGATAGTTTATCCATAATCTTAACAAGAGAAAAATCACAACCTATAGATGATGTGTCTAGTGCTTATCTATTCAAGATAGAAAGCATACTAGGTTGGGCAAAATCTTTGGTACCAATATTATCAATTGGATCAAATAACACGAGTTTGACTCCAACACATTTGACTTTGTAAAGTAGAAATTTCATTCTCCTCTCAAGACACTTGTACCATTTGAACAACATAGGAGTTTTGGAATATTGTGTACTTGAAGAAGAACAACAAATTTATCTAGAGAAGGCATATCTTTGGAATCCATGTTTTCATGCTTGGCAATAATAGGAGCTCATTGGCCAACCAAGGAGAGATATGTGGAGACATATGTATATCAATGTGAGAGTTGCAAAAATAAACAAAGACATCAACCAATAACCTTGTTTTGGTTTCAAGAAAGCCCTAAATGGAGTAACCATATAGTGGAATATCTAAAATAAGAACCTCATAAAGTAATAATGAAGATGTATTCAGGTACAAGAAATGTACAATAGATGAGTAAAGAATTTTTACTCATAAATGATCAATTGTACAAGAGAGGAATGGATGGATATATAAGGATATGTGTGTTACACTTATGTGTTCCTCGAGTAGCTTTGATGTGAACCTTTTCCCTATACATGGGCACTTTTTACTCTAGTGCTGGCTAGAGGTTTTTTTCCCGTGTTACCACATACTTGATACTCTCATATACGGTGGTACTTTGTACTTAGGGACATTATTCAACTCTTACTTCAATTCAGTTCATCGTCAATAGAGAGAGCTATTCAAGCCACCGTCTCCTCCACGTGTATTGCTGCGTTTGTGCTCCTTGTGTGTGCTTCTCGTGTGTCTTTTGCACTTATACACATACCCAACAGTGGTATCAGAGCAGGTTAAGCTCCTTCTCAAGTTTCGGTTTTTCACATCGCGGTGCACGCGCACTTTTAACAGTGCAAATCGACTTCGGGGCATAGAACTGTGAATTTCAGCAGCCAAGAAACATTTCCACTAGGTGAGCTGAGGTTTTACCCCCATTCCGAAGCCATTCGTGTAGTCAGAATCAGCATCAGAGTCACGGTTTGTGAGCTAAAATTTCAGCACCCATTTCAGCTTCGTCGAAGTGAAGATTTTATCACATTCTTGTTCCTTTGTGAAATGGCGAGCAACAATGACTTGTTTGACATGCTTCAAGCTGAAGATAAGCTTGATGGGACCAACTATACGATGTGTTCTTACATGATGAAGCATGTTCTTGTTGCTAAACAGCTCTAGAACATAGTGGCAGATGTAGATCGAAGTCCCACAGGTTCTTCTTCTTCACAGTCTACTGTCACAGATGGAGCTTCTTCTTCAAGTATAGTGGTTTCCCCTTCTCCACCTACACAGGAGCAGCTTAGATGGGATGGGAAAGATGCTCAAGCTCATGCTTTGATTACGCTTTCTGTGAAGTGTCATATAGTTCCACACATTCGGTCATGTTCTACATCACGATAGGCATGGGACACTCTTGCTTCTTTGTATGCCGTGCATAATGAAGCACATGTTGCATACTTGAGGAAGCAACTTGAGGATGTATGTATGGATGAAAATGAGTTGGTGGATGTGTATGTGACTCACATCAAGGACTTGAAAGAGCAATTGGCAAACATAGATGAGATAATTCCGGATGCATCACTCATTTCTACATTGTGAAAGGATTAGCAGAATCTTTTCAAAGCTTTGCTACTACACTCCATTTGGTTGCAAAAGGAAATCCTAATATGTATGCATTTGATGAGGTTGTGTCTCTTCTTTTGCAAGAAGAGCAATCTAGAGTGAATATGAGTGGTTTGATTGAGGGAACACAAGCACTTGTTACTTCACAAAAGGGAAGAAGCAAGTATGGTTCAACTTTGGGTTCATCAAAACCAAAGCCTCAAGCTTCCTCTTCCACTCATTCCTCGAATGATGCCAATTTGCAAAAGAAGAAGAGATGCAAATATTGCCGAAAGGTTGGTCATACTATTGATGAATGTAGAAAGCTTGCTAAACGCAATGAAAAGAAGAAGGAGTCCGACATGTCTATTGCTGAAAATTCAGCAAATGTAAAGAATGATGAAGCTAACATGGCTCAAGATTTTTGGGCATGTGCTGTTACATGTCATTATGATGCTTCTTTGCATTCTAAATGTATGGTTGTGAGTGAAGCTGATTCGGATTGGTTCTTTGATAGTGGTGCCTCAAAGCACATCACATCATGCAAAAGTTTTTTTGCCTCTTTGAAAGATACACCCAAAGGAGGACATGTTGTGTGTGCAAACGATGCCTCTTATCCTATCATTGGAGTAGGAGAAATTGAACTTATGACTACAAATGGAGGTGTGATTCTCTTGAAAAATGCATTGTATGTGCCCAGTATCAAGAAGAACTTAATTTCAGTTCCGTTGATTTCCAAAGCTTGACTTCATGTACACTTTGTTGATGATAAGTGTATGGTTCATGATTTTAGCAATGGTGATGTTATCGTGATGTCTGGTACATTATGTAATGGTTTGTATCACATGGATACATACAAGAGGGTTGCCTAGAATGCCTTGGTTGCTCATACTTCTTCCATGGCTGAAATGGAGCTTTGGCATGCTCGTTTTGGTCACTTAAACTTCAATAGTTTCCTTTATTTGCAAAAGGAGGACATGGTTATTGGCTTGCCAACACTTGAGTCCATTGAAAAGCATGCATGTGAAGGTTGCATTCTTGGAAAAATGCATCGTGCTTCTTTTCCAAAAGATAGTCATACACATACTATAAGAAAATTGCAGCTTGTTCATAGTGATGTATGTGGTTCTGTCAAGACTCCATCTTTTGGGAATCATGTATATTTTTTTACCTTCATTGATGATGCTACTCGCCATACATGGGTGTATCCTATGAAAGCAATGAATGAGGTATTTTCTTGCTTCAAAGCATTTTTAGCTATGGCTGAAAATTTTTCCTCACAAAAGCTTTTGACTCTACGCACGGATCGTGGTGGTGAATACATGTCACATGAGTTTAATGCTTTTCTTCGTGAAAGAGGTATTTCACACCAATGTACGGTGCCATATACACCTCAAGAAAATGGTGTTGTTGAGCGTAAAAATAGAACACTTCTTGAAATGGCACAATGTATGGTTAAAGGAAAGCATCTTCCTGATAAGTTTTGGATGGAAGCGGTCATGTGTGCAAACTATGTGTTGAATTGCTGCCCTACAAAAGCATTGAGAGTCATCACTCCTTATGAGGCTTGGAATGGTCATAAGCCTATGTTTAGTCATATGCGTGTGTTTGGTTGTTTGGCATATGCTCTTGTGCCATCACAACAATGTCACAAACTTGATGACAAGGCAAAGAGATGTATATTTGTTGGTTATAGTGCTGAAAGTAAGGGATATCATTTGTACCATCCATTGTCGAACACAATTATTGTGACTCTAGATGTGGTATTTGCTAAAAATTCAGTTTCCTCTCTACTCGAATGCAAAAAAAAGCCAACAGTTAGCTCACAAGATGTGTTCAATACATTCATGCCTTATTTCCAAAATGGTGCGCTTGACTATGGCCATGTAGACCAGCCAATTGAGGCTCAAAGGGCTGAAAAATTCCAGCCAGATAGGGCTGAAAATGTAGAGAATTTCCAGCCAAACATGGCTGAAAATTTTCCGCCAAAAATTATCAAAACTGCTGGAAATTTCTAGCCATATATGGCTAAACATTTGCGACAAAATATGGCTGAAAATGAGCATGAAATTCAGCCCACGCATGATGTACATGTTGAAGATGTATTACATAATGAACACATGACTATCAAGAGTGCACAATCTATGCCAAAGTGGCTGAAACAGGACAACAAATTGAGTGCAGCTTTACTTGGTAGAACAAGATCAAGCTCTCACCATGCATCAAGTAATCCAAAGAACTAAAACACGAATTAGAAAAGATGATATGCCTCTTAAACCTTTGATATCCTACTAGAGTCTTTAGCAAATGGAGATTAGACTTCATAAGACCTATACATCCACCAACTATAAGTTCTCATGTAGAATACATTATAGTGGGAACTAACTATCTGACAAAATGGGTTGAAGCAAAAACCACTGTAAAAGATGATGCTCAAAGCACATCTAAGTTCTTGTATGAACATGTAATAACTAGATTTGGACTACCAATAGAATTGGTAAGTGATAGAGGGACTCATGAAATTTGCACCCTATCATCCCCAAGCTAATGGTTTAGCGGAGAGTACAGATAAAATTTTGTGCATTGTACTTTCCAAACTAGTGAATACAAAAAGAACATATTGGGATATGCAGCTGTATCATGTCCTTTGGGCATATAGAGTGGCATACAAAACTTCAATTGGAACTACTCCATTCAATTTAGTATATGGACTAAATGTAGTCTACCAATGGAATTTCTTATACCCACTCTAAGCATAAGGAATCAATGGCATTGGATAGGACATAAATTATCTGACATAATTATGGAGTTAAAACAATTAGGAGCATCCATATTACAGGTTTTCATGAGTATCTATGCATATAAGAGAATACAAAAAGCCTATTATGATTTGCATATAAAAGAGAAAGACTTTTAGGAGGTAAATTTAGTTAAAGCATACACATTGAAGGAACATAATAAAAAAATGGAGAAAAGAGGACATGGTCGATACATCCTTCATAAGATTAGCCCTCGTGGAGTTGTTAAATTCGCAATCATAGATGGGGGAAGTGATGCCAAATTATGTGAGTGGATACAGAATTAAAAGGTACATGGAACATTTAACTGTAGAAATTTGGAGAAGATTACAACAATCCCAAAGATGAAAACAGGAAGAGAAAAAAACAAGAGAAGAAGCTTAGGAAGAGGCTAAAGAAATAAATAGAAAGAATAAATAAATATGGGACTTGATGACTTGTGAAATTGAACATTAAAATAAAACTAAAAATCACTTACCAGTAATTGAAATGTATTATCGAGTAAACTTAGGGTTTTACTAGACACTTGATCTCAAGTAAACCTAATTAGTTATAAAATTCTGATTCAACTTAACATGAGGAATCAGAACAGCCATAGATAATTAGAGCAATTAATGGACAAACTCTTTGTTCATTATCAATAATAAAAATTGACTTGAAGATATGACAAGAAGATACTTCAACTGAGTTGTGAAGAATGGCGTGAGAGATTAATGCTTGAAAATTTAATCTTAGGTCAAGAATGGATGAAACAATGTAGAGTGACTCTAGATTTTAATAAGCAACTGATAAGATTAAAAGCAACTCTAGATAAATATATGAGAATTTTGTTAGTAAATAATGATGTGCAAGAATTAGATACAAAGATATGCAAAGTTGATACGGAGACATTAAAATTCTCAGTAGAAGAAAAGTCACAGTCATGTGAAGGACCTAAAGAGGACGCTCAAGGACCAACACATCAAAAGGAAATGCTAGAACACAAGACAATTAGAGCACAAAATCAAAGAAAACAAAAACATAGAGAAATTAGTAAAAATCCAAAACAAATGTGAAAACCTAAGATACGAAAATATTACTGAGAACAAAATCAACAATAGATCAAGATGAAACAAATTTAAAGACCAAAGCAACAAAGAACACAAGAGACTCAAATATTCTAAAAAAAGAAGGGATAGAAAGAAAAATAAGAGATGCCAAAAAATAAGCAAAGTGAAGGAGGATGGTGTTGGAAGAAGAAATCAAAGGAACAAATTCAAATTGAAATTCAATTACAACCAGAAAATAGAAAAAAATATAAGAAAAACCTCCTCGTCATCAAAAAACCACCTAACTAAAATACGCAAGACCCTCATTTTGCACCATAAAGATTATTGCATGTCTGGAGTAAGCATAAATAAGGCTACACTACAAAGTCATGCATTCATTAGACACGAGGTCTCTCAAAACCCATGCACTGAAGAACGCTCTTCTAACATGAGCGAAAGATCTAGGAAGGGGAGAAACTCTTGATATTTGATCAAAAAAATAGGAAAAAAAAACTTTGAAGTCTATCACAAAAAAAGAAGCATTAGTAGAATAGGATATCCCAAATGTTATAAATATAAGGAAGAGTCTTCCTCACAAAGAGATGTAACTTATATATTTTTTGTAGAACTTTTAGAGCTCTCAAAGTAGTGGATTTTTTAGTAGAAGTTTTGAGGGACCTATTTTAAGTGTGAAAACGGACACTTAAAAAGGTATATAAGTCAACTATCATCCATTTGTAAAGAGATACTGGATTTTGGCAATTAATGAGAACTTGAGAACTCTACCTTCTTCAAAATCTCATCGTCAAGATTTGATGGTGATTTTGAGTAGATTTTCTGAGTATTTTTCATGAATTTATCTTTGTGATTAGTAGTTCCTTGAGTGTTTCATGCTTTTGTAAGGCTACCTCTATCTTCTAAGTTCCATTAATCCACCAACGTATTGTTTCTTCATGACTGTGTGAATCTATCATAATTGCAATTCTATCTTCATAGGGGTGCATGTATTGAAAGTTCAATTTTACTTCATCATTGTCTTTCATCGTTCAATTTTACTTCATCGTTGTCTTTTTTATCTGAAAAATAACACAATTTAGACATAAGCAACGCTAAAAAAGGGAAACTCAATCTAGAAGAATTATGAGAATTGTTAATAACTTTTGTGAGATCTCTGATGATACTCATCTTTTGATGATATGTCTTAGATTTCATTGATAAAGAAGGGGTTAGGTCTTAGCATGCTCCCCAAATCAAAAATTTAAGTGTTTGAGGTTGTTGGTCCTTTATGCTATGATGATTAGAGAGAACAACTACAAAGTACAACAAACGCTTGTATATATGCCTATAGCTCTAATAGGCCACTTATCTTTTCACATTCACTTGGTAATTCATTTAGTGTTATGTTGTGCTTCAAAGCTTCTTCTTCTTCCTTGTGTTGTTCGCATGCTTCCCGAGGCCTCAAAATCCAACAACTTTAAAGCTCAATTGAACACAAAAATCCTCTAGTTGGGAAAAAGTTTAGTGAATGTTGGTTAAAAGTGGACCATGTTTTAAACATTTAAGTTAGATGTTTTGATCAATGCGATTTACAATTCATTTTCTAAACCGAATTCAAGTGAATTTGAAGTAAAACAAGCCACATCACATATTACTACAAAGCTACAACATAATGAAAATTGAGAAATAGTAGGGATGTTTTCTAGTCCACCCTTGTCATTATTTCCATACTTTTCACTTGATTTAGCTTATCAAGTGCGCATCTAGATGACTTTTTGAATCATTTGGATAGAGATCATATAATGTTTGGAATGAGCAAGTTCCAAACAAAGTAGAATTTCCTCTTTTCACTTTAAATAAGAGGTAAATCCCACCACAAAGATGGAAAAATTTTCCATATCATTTGGATTATAGGCTTTGGGGTATGCTTATGATTACTTATAACTCTATTTTCTAGGAATAGTTTTTCCAAGTAGGGAACAATGTTATAAATTAAATATGTGTTCGATTGGTTCAAACATAATTGAAATTGAACATCAATTGGTCAATCGTGTGTTGGTCAAATTTGGAATAATATAAATCGAAGTGCTCTTTAAACCAAGTAATGTGGTGTGGCATAGTGGTTAAAGTGTTCGAGCCTCTATTGGGAGGTCTTGAGCTCAAGTCTTGCAAGGATTAGGGAGATTAGAACATATTTTATGCAAAACTAATTCCAGACTTCTAGAAGACTCTAACTCTAGTTAACTGGGACACATGGAACACATGTAGTTACATGGGCAACTCTTAAAGGCATATTATTCATTTTATTGAGGTGGAAGAGCCTAGGAGAGAGTTATATCTAGAGGCATTAGGTTGGGAAGAGAGTCGTCTTTCTTGTAAGTGGTAGTTGTAATCTCCATATCCTTAACAATGTCCCAATGAAATAACGTTCCTTGATGGGTTGTTTCTTGTAACAACTATGGATGGGCTCTAAAATCAGTTGATATCTACTCTCACCTTCTTTATTTTCCTAGCTACCCTTTATCAAGGAAACCCTAATTACTTATGGTTCATGAACGTGATTCTTCTTAAAATGCATTCAACTCAATTGTTCATGGAAAATTTCCAATTGAGTTATATGTCTTGGCCATATAACAACACCATACCTATACTTCTTGCAATTGATAAAGTAATAAAAGTAGAGAATTTCCAATTTTCCAAAATTGTAGCATCAATTTTCACTTTGAAGAAAGGATCAAAATTGCAATGAGTGGTAAATGCTCATTCTTCATTCTGAACAAGATTAACAAACTCAGTTTTAAGAGTAGAGGCATATGCAACAACCATTCCAAACTCTTTCTTCTTTATCTCTTTCACAACCACTTTAGGACAACTCTTAATGACATGATTTTTGTGCAATTATGAGACTGTGTCCGAAAGTGTGTTGACAATGCCTTTTAGAAATTGATGACTTGGTCTGATACCAATTCTTGGTGTTCGAATACTTGAGAAAAACACAAACACCACAAAGAAGAAGAAGATGAAGCCTGGAGCACAACACCGAGTGTATTATTAAGTGAGTGTATAAATAATAATTAGTTTGTTAGGGTTATAGGTGTTTATATAAGCTAGAGAAAAAAAAGGCCATACAAACTTAAGTGTATATATCTACACACATCATTAGCGAAATATACTAACGTTAGATCCACTGCTACTAAAAATATACTTATTGTTCTTATTATAGCTAGGTGCTTACTCTTCTACATGAAAAATCTTCTAACCGTTGGCTTGAATTTAGCTTTTCTAATTAAATTTAGCCTCGGCCGAACCTCCATTTAAAAAAAATAAAAATAAAAATACTACGGGAAAAAGAAATGGCGAGCCTAAGATTAATTTTCAATATCGACGAAAGTTCGCGGTGAATGTGTATGCCGAGGCGCCAGCGAAGAAGGAGCGAATGAAAGCGGTCGTGGAATCATCGTTGAATCGTTCAAGCCCAGTTACGTTGCTTGCAGGAATGCGAAGTCATACAAAGCAGCAGCAGAAGCACCGGCGGGCGGAGAGGAAGGATAAGATAGAAAAGAAACGGAGGAGGAAAAGGAGAGCACTCGTACATGGGGGAGCCGACACACTGTGATAAGCCGTTGTCACCGTACGACATCGTTCTATTGGCGGCAGGGGTGCTTGCGGTAGTGCCTTTCGTGATCGCGAACATAGTGATTCTCGTACACAGGAAGCGTCGCTTCTTCCGGGCGCAAGGGGGCGCTCCTCTCATTTTGACGAGCTCCGTCGCGGGGCTCATTTGGATCATAGCAGAGTTCGTCGTCAATGGCCATTTCTATCGCAGTGGCCTACTCCGTCAATGTTCTTTATGGACCTTCTGGCTTCAGCTCACAATGGGTTTCTGCCTTTGGATAGTTTGTCAGATCACTCGCGTCCTCCAACTTGTCCGCATTTGTGGAAGCAATGACTCTACGTATTTGAGCAAACGCGGTGTTTTCGGCATTGCCATTCTTATATGGACACCCGGGTTATGCTGTACGATCGCGGCACACGTATCGAACGCGTCTTCTTTGCGGTATCTTCCATTTTTCTCCCCTTGCGCTCTTTTATGATCAGTAAGAGGTGATCGAATTCTTTTCCACGAAAAAAAACATGTCTGTCTGAATTTTCACTGGAGATCATTTTAACATATGAACCGATCAATTTCTGAAACAATTAGTAGAGCATTACCACAGTTCTTCGTATTTTCAGGAAGAGCAAAACATATCACGGAATGCTACCTCAGAGATGCGTTCCCAACAGGTAGCAGCACACCTTGCGCATCAGACCTTGGCCTATTGTAAATTTACACTTGGCCTCCACTATTCACAGTGGGAGCCAGAACTGGTTGTCCCGCTGCTGGGGCTTACGGAACAATTTTGTGTTCATCTGTGTTAGCCCCTCAGCCACACACACTCCCCCTTTTTCTGCCCTTCAGGCAGGCAAAACATGTACATAAGACATTGGAGAGAAGGTGTACTGGTCTGTTTTCACATAATATAAAGTAATTGAATAATTTGTTAATATTAGAATTCCATGTTTGCATGGAGTGAAAGGTATTTGTGTCATTGAATGTTCAAAACCCTATGTCAACGAAAAAAGCAATGCAAAAAAAGCCGCATTTTTCACCTAGAACTTGTCTTTGTCACTCCTTAGTTTGATGGGCTCATTATGAATCGAACCAAAAAAGCTACTATGAAATATTGGACTAGGCTTTGGGGGAAAAGGACATTAGGAGCATCGTTGTATATGTTCATTTGGATTGGTTTTGGAAGTAACTTTTGGAAGTCCTTTAGGACATGCTTTAAATGCAAGAAAGAAATCTAGAATCCATGTATTTCTTGCTGGTGAGTAAAAACGATGCTTAATGGGTAAGCATGCAAGAAAAGTAGTGTCGTTAGAAAAAGTGTGATTGTGGCAATAGCAAAAAGTGGAGTCCTGAGAGGGAAGACTTGTCATATCCATGGTGCACCTTCCTGTCGAAGTACAAGCCTCTGGCATCCTCGCAAATTCATCACTCAATAAAAGGCCTCTCAAGAAAGACACCACTACATTTCACTACTTGGTGTAACATGGTAAAGGTATATGCAAACCTTGTATCTGAGTACTTGAAAAAAGCAAGAGTAGATCTCTTGCTAAACTCATTCTTCACACGAGTGTGGTTGTTGATGAAGCTAACCAATGAATTTGCCTCATTGATTACAAACAAAATCCAATCCAAATTCCCAATGTCTTTGAGAATATTATTTAAACAATGAGCCATGCAAAAGCAAACAGTGATGTGAGGGTAGAAATTTTCAATAATTGCACGTGCAACTCTATTTGCAGGCTCCCATTATGCTACAATGCAAACCACATTTGATGGCCTCACAATCTCTATGGCACTTGCCCACTCTACAGCAAGTACATCAGCCGACTTTCCTGCGTCGGATGCATCATGTGATGAGATAAAGTACATCTCTCCACAAGAATAAGCAACCACTCCATGGATAGAGCATCATTGGACATCACCCCATCCATCCACACGCAATGATACTCCATTTCTTTCCCATGTTTTTTAATGGTCTCGCATGCAGCTTCGACAAGCCGCATAGATCACCATATCTTTGAAATAGATCACCATACCTTTTTCCATAGATCACCATATCTTTGAAATTTGGTGATCTATGGAAAAAGTTAACAAATAAGTGAACTTTTGAAGTTTGAACAATAAATCACCAAATATTGAAATAGAATGAAGATTCAATTCTTACTGAGCCGCATTGAAAGCTATGTGGTCATGGTAAAAAAAACGTGCCATTGTAGTGTCCTCCTCCTTCAATACCGAATTCCAATTCTCACGGGGTGTTTGTTGCCATGATTGACGTACGTAGGGCATTCCCGATGGTGTGGAAGAACTAGGAATAGGATGAGGAGTGGAAGTAGGAGTAGGAGTAGGAGTAGGAGGAATAGGAGCACAAATCGGAGCCGATGAAGATGATGTTCTTGAAGAGGATAGCATAGAACTCACAAACGATGTTGGCTCGATAGGATCTTGTGAACCACGATGAGCATGAGATTGAGCATCACTAATAGCAAGTTTGTTGAGTAATTCTTGCTTCTTCTATGAAGTGATTGAAGAACAAAATCTTACTTCATGTCCATGCTCATGAAGTAGGTGACAGGTGTGCATGCATCTTGTTTGCTCCACCCGTTCTATTGTAGCCACATACCTTGCAACTTCATGGTCTTGCACCACCTCCTTCTCCGGCTCATACGGGAGACTCCACCTCTTCCCACCATGTCCATTTGCTTGTAGCATGCCTTCTCTTGGTGTTTGACCCACTTGTTCGCGATGAAGAAGCCATAAGAGAAGAGAAGACTATGAGGAGAGGAGCAAGAAAGAAAAGGATGAAGAGAGGGTCGAGAAGGTATAGCTCAGCCCTTGAGTACGCAAGTACTCAAGGGTGAAGATAACTCAAGGTGTCAGACACACAAGATGCTTGCAATGAAAGCTCTAAGTGAGTTTGTGGCTTGAAGAGCGAATGGGGGGCTGTTTATGCTTGTGAATGGAGCCAAACAATCCTCTAGAGGTCCTAAAAAAAGGTGCCAAGTTTGAACTTAAAAAATCGAAAATCAAATTTGATTTTTAGATTCAAAAAACCCTCTCCAAATTGCCCGCCAAAACCACATACCGTCCCTGCTTTTGTCTGACACCAGATTTTGTCCTCGGGACTCGTTCCTGAGACGACAACTTGTGAGGGAAGTTGTGATCGGGATGTCCCCTGATCCCTACATCCGTCCCACCTCCTTCATGCTTGGGGACGGCGTCTCGGTGTCCCTAAGATCATGGGACGCGTCCCATGTTACTTTGCGCTGAACGCATTTACAACTCTTCAAAACTACAAAATTTACGCGAAATTTGGGAAAATTTATGTCACAACCACTACTTGTAACAACCCCCCTCTTAGATCTTGTCATCCTCAACAAGAACCTTGCTAGTTCTCTGGGCAGGGTGGTCGAAAGTAGCAAGTAGATGCAATGGATAGATATCTTGTTGAAATCCCAAGTCATATGATCAATCAAAAGTGTGCATGATCAATGATCAATCATCACTAGCATGATTGGTAATCAATCATCATTTGTACGATCGATGAACAATCTCCACTTGCACGATCAACGATCGATCACCACTTGCATGATCGAAGATGAGATGACCAATGATTGACCATGAGTGACAAGACTCATGATCGAACTCTATCACATTATGTAATAGAAATTTTCAACCTTTATTTTACGATTTCCCAGAAAGGGACCATTTTGACCGTTCTTAAAAACTAAATTTATTTAAATTTATAAACTTGCACGTGGGGTCCCTAGTAGAAGGTTGTCCCACTGAAATATTTTCTAACAATCTCTTCTACTCACCAAACCTTGCTAGAAAGCAATACTTGAAGTGACAATTACACAACCTTAGGATGGAAGAAGGTAGTTCTATTCAAGAATATCCACCTAGAATTTGAGACCTAGTAGATCAATTGATTAACATAAGGTTACAATTGATGATGAGGAACGTGTCATCATAACTCTCAACTTATTACTTAGATCCTACATTCCCTTCCTTATAACATTTTCCATAATTGACACAATAATGACTTTTAGGAAAGTCCTAAATTTGTTATTATAAGAAGAACAATTTAGAATTAATCTAGATCTGTAGAGTATATGCAAGACTTAGCCTTTGCTACCAAAGCAAAGGGAAGAGGTAGCAAAGATAAGGATAAAGGTAAGAGTTCTAGATCCAATAGTCAAAAAGATAGTAGCTCCATGTCTACCAAAGGTTGTAAGGAATTTAAGAGTTCTACTGATAAGATAAAAATATCTAAGAAAGGTGATCACTTCCATTGCAAGAAGCCTTGTCACCATATTGAGGAATTTAAACTTAGACCAGCAAAAATGAAGAGAGATTCGGGAAATGTAGGAGATGAAGAAGATAATGACAATGATGGTGAGAATAAGTTTGAGCCTGCCAAGGTGATAATTGAATATGATCAAGATTTTATTGTTGCGACAAGTACTAGCTTAGATGAAGAGGAATTGAACTCTTTATCTAACATTTGGTTATTAAGATAGTGGTGCTTCCAAGCACATTAATCGCCATAGATACTTGGTTCTCTAGCATGTCTTCATCTAATCCAACAAGTTGGTCATTTGTGCAAATAATCAATCTCTTTTTGTTAACACTAGTTCTGTACTAGGACACTTGAGTGTCCTGGGACACTTAAGTGTCCCGCTTTTACACCAAATTGATTGATTTTTCTTGATGAAACCCTTGAGGCTTTGATGGCATACTCACTTGGATTTGATAGCCCACATCATGTACGTTTAGAGAAAAATATAATCTTTAACATTTTACAACTTCACATGGGTTACTAAATGAAGAAGAAAATGGGAGTTTTTAAAAACTCAACTTTTAGCATAACTGAAAAAATAACACAATTCAAACATTTTGACAAATTGGATATGTTTTAGGAAGTGAAAAGCTCTTCATGGACTTTGGTGGTGTAAAGCAAGTGTCTAGGGATCTCTGGAGAAGGTTGAACACTTCCATAAGTGATAAACATGGACTCAAAACTTGTCTTATCTAGAGCACTTCCATTTATTGCACCTTTTAAAGAATGGCTCACTATAATTTATGTGTAAGTGATATTGGAGAGAATTGTCAAGTTATCAATGGATAACCTTCATATTGATTGAATTCATATTTTTATTCAAAGTTAGAAGTCCTCCGCTTTGAACTAGTAGCCATTGCATTTTGCGCTGACTTTCATGCTGAATCGGCAAAGCATATATTTATATGTGCATGAAAAGAACATAGCTCGAAAGGTGGAATAAAAAGGTATGATGAAAAATAATAATTATTTAAATGCTATACTAAGTATTAAACCTTCCAGAATATGCTTTCCTACCATGTTTCATTCTTAATCTCGTCAAATAATATGTGATCTGCAATGGTGATTGTGATAAGAATGAAAAGCATTGGCATACATATTTCATTTGACAAGAAGAAGATGGCATCCATGATGGAAATAATGAAATGTTTTCAAACGATCCTTATTATTTTATGATATTGAAGATTATATCAATAACTTTTGAGTATTATTTTTAGTATGTGTTGATGTGTGCAAGGGATTGTGTGTTTATGCATATAATAACTACCAAAAAAATATATTTACTAAATATGTTAAACTATATATTGTTTTGATCCGTGACTCTTCTTTCTTGGTAGGAACTAGTTTATTTTCTTGGATATCAAGTTAAATGTTTGTAATTTGGCATAATGCAATTGGATGTTAATATTCTTATGTGGATATATTGGTTGATGTCTACACATATATATAGTTTGTTTGTTGTACATAGATTTGAAAAACTTGGTTGATTTACACAGACTGTTAGTTCCCTTATGTGTACACCTTGTTTGTTGTCTTATTTTCTTGCTTCGTGTGAAGAAACTAGATCTCTTCTATAATTGTACATGCTTTGTTATTTGTCCACAAACTATTCATGATTGTATTTGTAGAATTTGGTTGATGCCCACACAATAGAAGATTCTTGGTTGTTCTCAAAGACATGAAAATTTTGGTGGATTTCAATAAATTATTTATCCTTGTATATGTAAGCTTTTTTTGTTATGTCACACATTCTCAACTTTGTAACTTGAATGTGTACACCTTGGATGATGTCCATAAATTCTTTTGAGTCATATATGTAGGCTTTAGTTTTTTGTTTTTGGTGACTAAAGTCATAGCACTTGATTTTATGTGTATACCTTGGTTGTTGTCTTCATACCTTATTTGATTGTTGGCATATTTGTACACTTATGTGGATTCCCATAAGTTTGTTTGAACCATGTTTAGAACTAGTCACTGTTTTTGGTGTACAAAGTAAAAAATCATTTATTTGAATTGAAATGAATTTTCTAAGTGAGTTTGAGGTTCATACTATATGATCTATGTTTCAAGGAATGTGTATAATTTTTTCTTTCATATGATGGAGTTTTTTCTTTTGATAAAAATACATTTCATTAGGAATTTTCATCCTGTTCACTACCATAGCATCTTCGGAGGCTATTCACATGAACACAAAACATGATTTATTGTGTTTTATAATTTTTCATTAACCTTTGAATTATATTTAATATGTGTGTTAAAGGATTTTCTCAAATTCTCTTTGTGGAAGGTGTGTGATTTTTTGGAAAATTGTCAAAAAAGGACACTTAAGTGTCCTGTTTTGGTACCAAACTAGTGTTAAAAGCATTGAAGTAGTCCCTTGAGAGACTAAGAGTGGCAGCAACTACCATTCTTTGATGTTCTTTATATGCCTGATATTGCTAAGGTTTGATCTCTATATGTGCACTTCTCAAAGATGGTTTGGAAGTGACATTTGAGGATATGAAGTGTACTGTTAGAGAAGGCACTTATATGATATTGTTTCGAAAAGATTAATTAATTTAGATCAATGTAATATCCTTGAAGTTCATGATAGCACTAGCTTGAAGAACATGGACCAGTTGGTGCCACACAAGAATACGAAAACTATCTATGACATCAAGAACCTATATGGTTTGCTGATAGGTTAGAAATATGTCTATCAACAAAGGTGGATCTCATTAAGATCCCCTCCAAAAATCCCTCGGTCAAAGAGAGACGCAACTACTTTATGGCATTGAAGCCACATTATGAGGTAGAGAGCTCTCTCTCTTTGTCCTATAGCAAGCTTGGCATCATGGAAGTAGCTGGTGTAATACTCATAGGGCATTAAGTCAACCTTGGGCATAATTGGCATGCTACCACATGCTAAGCCTCCCCGTGGTTATGTAGTTGCAGTTAGACCATGGCAAGACATGATTCTACAAATGTTCACATTCGACTATCATGGTAACCCTTGCACAATTAAACACTCCGCAAACACAGTCAGTGGGTTTGTGGAATATATGCACCTAGTGCTCTATTTGGCAATCCCACTTGTTTGAGCATCAATAGGATCTAATTCATCCCAGAAGAACTAGATCAATGCTCAAAGTCTGAATCGTGTGAACATGCATCCAAGCATTCACCTTCGCACTGTGCACCCAATGGTTGTTTGTGCCTTCATGCTCCTGTATCTCCCTCATGGCATAATCATGCTAGAGATCCAGGCCATATATTCCATCGAGTACAAGATACTCTTGCAACCTTGAATGGATCATGATCGAGGAGACACATACCACTACAAACTGTGCAATATCTATGAAGGCACAAAAGAATCTTTAGGACATAGGATGTTCTTGGTGCATCAGAGGCAAAGAGAAAGAATGAGGTGTAGCCCATGCATATTCGTAGGCATTCTATGTGCTGATCAAGGTCAAAGCTGCGGCTGGCTGAGAAATGGAGGGCTAGAATAGACATTTTGTGACTACAAAATCATGGAGGTCGTAAATGTGCAAACGGTGGGAGTTCAGATAGGAATATTTCTTTATGTGCAAATTGAATTTTAGAGCCATGCTTGACAAATAGGAATAGATGCCTTTCCTACAAAGGCTCCCATCCCAGGAAGAAAACCTTACTACCTCCACGATTTCCTCTGCACCTCCACTGCAAAATAGACACCCTTTCCTAAATTTTTTGAAAAATGTTCTAACAGTTAGGAATGTCTCCTAAAATTGGGGAATCTCCCCTAAATTTCAGGAGCCTCCTCTACATTTCAGGGATTTCTTCTGAAATTCAGAATTTCCTCTAAATTCTAGGACCTACCTAAAATTTGAGGAGCTCCCCTAAATTATAGAGGCTGTAATTAGCATGTCTTGGTGCCCAAGGTACCTCTTAGAAAATTGAAGTTTTTCTGGAAATCATTCCTCTAATTTCTGAATTGTCTGCCGCTCAGAATCCAGCATTCTCAGCTGTTGCCTGTGCGTGAAAAAATAGGGCACTCCCTGCTGTTCATCCACCACCTTCCATGGTCATCCTTAAGGGCAGACCAACAGGCCGTCCTAGGGGCAGGCCAACAGGCAGCCCTTATGACAGACAAACAGACTACCCTTAGGGGCTGGTCTGGGCTGCCCTTATGACAGACAAACAAGACTACCCTTAGGGGTAGGTCTGGGCCACCCTTGGGGCAGGCCAACAGGGTGTCCTTGGGGAAGGCTGACATGCTGTCCTTGGGGCGGGCCAATAGGCCATCCTTAGGGGCTGGCCTGGGCCTCTCCTTTGGGTTGGTCCAGCAGCCTGTATTAAGTCTAACTGCCATGCCCATCCTGCCCGTAGGCAAGGTATAGTCATATGGAAATTGTCCCTCAAGGCCAAAGGTACCAGCTTTGCTTTTCAGACACATGATCCCATGGTGATCTCCTTTTACCATGGAATCCCTTATCTCCACCCATCATGCATGGGCTGCCCATGGACACCCCCTCTTGCCTCCATGTTAGCATAGAGGATCGTGCCATGGCAACATCCATGGTCATGATGGAAGTCCAGCCCATCAGCCATCTAATAACATGTAGGCAGGACAACTTACCTGTGTCTCAATTTCTCAAACCATTGGCTTGCATGTACCCCCTTTGCTCATGTCTCTTGCTAGTTGTGTCCCGACTCCCATACAACTCCTAACAAGAGGTTAGAGAGCCTTTCAGGCTGAGCCATTCGGACTTCAGGAGCTCCGATGGTTTTGTTCATGTTGCTTTGCATCGCTCCACCAACAGAGAGATCTTTTGATACCAACGTCAGTGCCACTTGAGGATCCTCCCTACTAACAAGACAACACAAGCCATACAAACATAGAATCATGCACATAAAGCCCACTTTCCAACCGTAGAGCCAAATGGTATCACCCTTGAACCTTGGAACCTGGAGGAGGGTGGCCATCCTCACAAGGGTAGGCATCCCATAGCACTGCAGCCACACCAATATTGGTGTGCGGATGTCTGCACCATGGGCCAAGAGTCCAAGTGACTCATGTGAGGAATATCTCACAAATGAGCCCAGTGTTCCTATTTATAGAGTTAGTTGAGGAGATGGTCCAGTTCATATAGGGTGGATTGCTTGGCCGGATATTGTAACCACAGGTACCTGCAATATTACACCATTATAAAGCAAAGATATAGCGTGCAGGCAATTGAATCTTATCTTGCTCGTTAGCATGGTGCCATTTAAGTGTCAATCAACATGAGCTTGATTGCTGACATCTGAAACTTAAAAGAGTATTGATCTATGAATTTGTAAAATGTGAGAGCAGGCCGGATATTGTAACCACAGGTACCTGCAATATTACACCATTATAAAGCAAAGATATAGCGTGCAGGCAATTGAATCTTATCTTGCTCGTTAGCATGGTGCCATTTAAGTGTCAATCAACATGAGCTTGATTGCTGACATCTGAAACTTAAAAGAGTATTGATCTATTTGAATTTCTAAAATGTGAGAGCAGACAACTGAACTTCTAATAATCATTTATTTGCAGAGAAAAATAACACTTTATTTGGTCATCTGCATCAATCAATATTGAGTCGTCCTATTGTAATTTGCTAATGAAACTGTGATAGTAGGGATTGTGAATGCATCTGGATTTTTATATTCTTATTTCTTTTGGAACTTATATATTCATTGGGTTTTTGACAGGAAAGATGGAGACTGTCGGAATTGCGCAATAGTACATGCATGGAAGTATTGTTTGTACATCATTTTCCCTGTGGGCTATTTTACCATACTGCTTGCTCTTTTGCACTATGCCAGAAGAATTGATGACTATATGATGAATATTGAATATTCACATGCCAGTGAATATTCTTTAATTATGCCCTTTGTGATTTATCTCACTTATGGTGCCACGATTCTCTCACAAAGTGAGAAAAAGATTGCAGGACGCTGTTTTTTAACTTTCTGTATCTGCTTTATTGTCTTCATCAACTTCTGGGTCCGGCTGGGATGGGCTGTGTACTTGTGCCTTTTCAAGAGTAAAGGAGAGATGGATGATTTTGAGATGGAGTTGCAGTCTTCTGGTGCACAATGTCTAAATAGGCTTAATCCACCAGGAAGCAGGCAAGAAAGTACACGAAGATCATATTCATTGGACTGGTTAATGAAAGTAATTGTTGTGGCAAGATCTGAGGCTTCAGAGTGTAAGGTACGTGTTCCTGTAGAGCTGGTGTATGTGGCTATGTTTACATGGCAGTACAGAAAATGTAGTTACTCGCCTAATGGTTCTGTGAAATTGATTGTGAAACTTACTCAAGATGTGAATTAATTCAACATTAAATGTAGCAATTTATGTTTTAACATATCTTGCTGCACCTTTATGAATCACATGAATGTGCTATGATGTTTCTCTTATGGTAAGAATAAGCTCGGCCATGTAATTGACACAGCTCAAAACTTGAAATGGATTGTAATGTTTCATGAAATGTGTACTTTGGTTTATTAAAATTAATTTTCATGCTATGAGATTGGATCGGGTTCGTTGTGAAGAATCTCAAATTGTTTTTCACATAGGTTTTATTTCTAATCTCAAATTGTTTTTCACATAGGTTTTATTTCTAAATTTAGCCTGAAGAATAAAATCTAGAAGATTGTGTACATTGGCATTTTTTAATCTAAGATCCCTGAACTTGTTTTATGCTTTATTTCTAATTTTAGCCTGAAGAATAAAATCTCGAAGGTTGTGTATGTTGGTGTTTTTTTATAAGTCTTGACTATTTTATGGGGGACAATTTGATAGAAAGGGTGCTTTTCCTCGGAATGAGCTGAACTTGTCCATAATCCATTGAACATCCTCATTGTGGTGACCATAGAGACCAAATGCATGAATGTACTTATTAATGCTTACAAACGAACAGTTTGAGATTAAAAATGTCTCAAATCACCACTGTTTGATATGTCCTTTTCAAAAGAGGTGGCACAACGTAATTATTTATGCTTACAAGTGAAGAGTTTGAGATCATTAATATCTCACATCACAAGTGTTTGATATGCCCTGCAATTAAGCCATTAAGCCACTTGTCAACTCATGCATGGCTAAAATTAGCCTAACCGTAGAAAATCAAAAGCCATGCATGTAGTTTTGGGAAAATCAAAATCGTAAAAGCACTACGAAGGCTTGCATTGACATACTTGCACATAGCTTTCGGAAGAACTCAAATCTATATAAACAACATAGCTTGCATTGACATACTTGCACATAGCTTTAGGAAGAACTCAAATCTATATAAACAACACTTTGTTAGGAAGCAGTGAATGCCACAATTGTACGATGTCGATACTATTTCGCAGGGTTCTTCTGTACTTGGCTTAAGGGGTAAGTGAAGACTGTTTCGGATGGTTGCGGTAGCTATTTCAGAGAGCTGACTAGACAGTCTAGCATAGAGCTAATTACAATTAGAAAAGGTTTGTTTTACGAGGGGATGCCACCATAGTCTAATGGATAGATTATCGTTTTAAATGTAAGGAAATGAATTATTGAACTCATTAGAGCATCCGACTTTTGCAGAGAAGAGACAAAAGAATATAGGAGAATCCTTGATGTATTAGATCGATATTAGATTACAACGAGCAAAATGTGTTACTATGTCGGAATTCGCACTCAGATATTTGGGTCTCGAGTTTCTTTAGGACTTCTGCATGAACCTTGTAGTATGCATGAACCTTGTAGTCATCAATTCCAGAGTCGATGGAACAATTATGATATTCTTCAGGTAAAACGACAAACAAAGTGACGAGGCCGTCAGGATAATCTTCTATTAGGGAGGATCAATACAACGGTTGATGGAATAGTTAGGATATTCTTCGGGGAGAAAGGGGTGGTAGGATGTCCCTGTCCTATGGCAATCACCTTTTGTATCGAAGGTTCCACAACATCTCCCTCCTCGTCGGTCCCCACACCTTCAACACTTCTCCAACAACACTCTGGATTCGGTGTCGGTTGATCAACTTAAGAAGCTTCTTCACTCGTCGAGTTGAGCTCTCTCTTTGATCATCCTTCTCCAACTCTTCGAACAGGTTTACTCTCACTCGGTAACTCTGTTTTCTCTCCCCTTTTCTAACCTTGCCTTGTATGCACATAAGTGTCAGTTGCCCAAAATCCTTCACTTCGCCCAAATGAAATAGAAATAGAGTGACTCCAAGACACAAAAGGGAGATGCACTCTCATATTCTCAACACCCCCTTTGCAACTCCATTTTGTAGAGTATGGAGGCTGCTAGGTTATGAGAGAAAGGTCCACCAAGAATGAAGAAGCAGCTTCACGAGCACCAAATAGGAAGTCTCCATGTGGAAATCCATAGCCTCCAAGTGATATCGACTATATGCGATCGCTAGGTACTCCATAAGATGTCCATTAGATGGATCAAGCGGATGCTCTAGAGGTACGCCACCAACGAGGTACAGGAATGGAACAAGATCTCACTGGACGAGATCACCGACATGCGAGATAGGTAGGATGACTCCATGTGGTACGTGGGAACCTCCAAAGCTTTGACAATATTTCCAAGAAGTAGGTCTTGCAAGAATGAAATATAAAGCATGAAGCATAAAAGCATAGTCATATTGTAGTACATCGGTATGCCGTAGTCCTCCATGGAGTGTACAAAGTCCTGATGTGTGTCGGTAGGACCATGGAAGCCCCCTCTGAATCGAGAAGCTTGCCCAGAAAATGACCCAACTGAGGGATGAATCCAAGTAGATGAAGGAGTATCTTGTGGTAAATGAAAAGATGCTTGACTACATGAATGGAAAAGTACATGCTCAGAATGCTCTTGTAGATGAGGTAAGTGGACTCTCGAAGATAAGAATGGAAAATGACGAGTCATTGATCCTGGAGTAATGTCCAACTGATCCAACTGAGGGATGAATCCATGTAGATGTAGGAGTATCTTGTGGTAAATGAAAAGATGCTTGACTACATGAATGGAAAAGTACATGCTCAAAATGCTGCTGTAGACGAGGTAAGTGGACTCTCGAAGATAAGAATGACGAGTCACTGATCTCGGAGTAATGCCCAATTGAAGCTGAGGGGAAATATAAACCTTCGATGGTACGATAGGAGGTGTAGCCATATGAGGTATAAGCTGAGATGGTATCTCTGATTCCTCCTGCACAGAGACTGTATCATGATATGGAAAGTCATGTACAAAGAGAGCATGCTCCACATTGTGTGATTGTCCGAAACTGGAATGATCGCCCTTTGAAGCAGAAATGGGAGGATCCAAAAGAGATGAATACTTAGAGTATTCATCAAAGGTGAAGTCTTTCGTTACTATAACTGGTTACTATAACTGAGTGACTCTTTGGGTCATAGAGTTTGTATGCCTTATGTCGTTCATTGTAACCGATGAAAATATACTCCTTAGGCTGATCATCATCATGTCCTTGGACATAGGAATCACTACCAAAGACGTGGAAATAGCTTACACTCGGCTTCTTCTGAAAGTAAGCCTCAAATGGTGTTTGGTTCTTCAAAACATTTGAGAACCCTTTGTTCTAAATATGTACTCCCATCTGTTTTGCTTCACCCCAAAACTTTAGTGGAAGTTGCGTTTGGCTAAGCATAACTTTGGCCATCTGGATCACACTTCGAATCTTCTGTAAGGCAATACCTTGTTGAGTATCTTGTGATGCTTGATACTTGATTCCATGTTGCTTCAAGTATTTGGAGAAGTTGTGATTGACAAAGCTACTATCTCCATCATATTCGATGATTTTCAAAGAACTTGGAAAGTCATCTTGAATTGTTTGTGTCCACTTCTTGAACTTGGAAAGGGCATCCTCTTTATCCTTGAGTGAATAAACCCAGGTGTACCTAGTGAAGTTGACCCACTAAGAGAAGGTGTATGCATAGGTCCACAAATATCCACATGGACTAATGCTAAGGGTTTAGATGTAGAAATGGATGCTTCTATAGGCAAAGGACCAACTGTTTGCTTGGCACATGCTTGGCAATTCAATTCCACTTATGCGTTCTTGGGTAAACCCTTGACAAGATGATTGGAAGAGATCTTACCTAAGCAAGAGGTATGTCTAAATCTGCAATGCTACAAGCTAAGACTTGAATCTTTGGCCATAAAACTTGAAAGCTTGTAGAGACCTTTGTCTTCAAAGCCTTGAGCTATCACTTCATTGGATTCACGGTCGATGACTTGAAGTTTGTTGTGATCGAATTGCACCGTCATGTTGCACTTTGTAGTGGCCTTCACTGAGAGAAGATTCTTACAAAGGCATACATAAAGAACATCTTTGGGTGACTTTGTCTCACCTTCAGAGTTTGTGACTTGAACTTGTCCTCTTCCTTGGATTTCAATGCACTTGTCATCTCCAAGATAAACTTGACCTTTATGCTCTTCAAACTCATGAAAATCATTTTTGTCATTCCATATATGTGATGAAGCGCCACTATAAAAAATCCATTCTTTCTTGGGAGTGGATGTGACAAGTGCATTATGTTCAGTTGTGAGAAAGAGATCTTCACTTGTGCAGTGAAAGTGATGTTCGGTCTTTGAAGTAGACTTAGACTTATCCTTGTTCTTCTTCTTGAAGCAATATTTTTCGATGTGGCGAGGCTTGCCACGAAAATTGCAAGTGAACTTCTTCTTGCCTTTGTCCTTTGATTTTTGATCTCTTTTTTATCCTTTATTCTTGTGGAAGGTGGCTTTAGCCTTCATGGCTGTTTCTTGGGTAGCTTGGGTCTTTTGTCTAGAATCATGGAGAAGCAACAATCATCTAACTCCTTCCCAAGTGAGTGCTTGACCTCTGTTATATAGAGTAGTCACGAATGTTTCATAGGACCTAGGAAGCTTGTTAAGCAATCTTATAGCCATGTCTTCACTTGAAATTTGTCATCCACAAAGTGCTAACTTGCGTTGATAATCTTCAAATTGGGCGATCACTTTTGTCATGGTGTCTTGTGGACGTATAGTGAGATTGTGAAACTCGGCCTCGAGAGTATAAATTTTAGAAGGTGTTTTATCTTCCTAAATCACTTTCTTTATCAGGTTCTTGTTCTGTACCTTCAACAACCTCATACAACAGGTTTGTATAGCATATGTCCTAATTGTATCCTTCCATAGGTTGTAATTTGTGCCATTTAGCCTTTCATCTTTCGGCATGAATATGGGGGTAAAGGAGGGTAAATATAATTGATTTGAGGACGTGGAAGTTGAAATTGTTGACATTTTCATTGTTGAAACAAAGTTACCACACTTGCGATAAAAATTGGTTCACAAAATTGAGTTGCGGTAGGGGTGGGGGCTTAGAGTAGCCTTATACTTGCACCAAAAATGAAGTAGATACCTTGGAGAGGGGGGGCTTAGAAGAGTCCTATGATTGGCACAAAAATTGCGAAGAGGAGGGCTTAGAGTAGCCCGTTGCACACAGAGAAAGTCACACTTGGGGGCTTAGAGTAGCCTCCCAAAGCACACACATAAGTCTCCTCTTTCTTATATTCCTTGTTGTACAAAGTTGGGCACTTAGTGCCAAAGTGTGCCAAAATAGAGTTGGTACTCTTGCTTACAATGTGCGTGGGGTGGTAAACATTAAGGGTTGAACCCTTGGAAAAATTACCTTGGGTGCAAAATGAATGAGGAATGTTACCTTGGGTGCAAAATGAATGGCCAAGTACCCTTGGGAAATATAATTGATGGTCTCTCAATGTACCAAAGTCAGGGTTTAAACCCTTTGAAGATTACAAAGTGAATATGCAAAAGGGGTACTTAAGTACGTATAGTGCCAAATTGTCCATAATTGGATTGCTAAGACCCTTGCGAGAATACAAGCGATGCCAAATGATGAAGGTTCGAAATGCTTCTGAGAAAATACTTAATAACCCCTTTATGAAGGAGTTTAATGATAGCAAAGTAAGTGAAAAAGACCTTAAGAACAAATATTAAATATGGAATGATGCACATGTCAAAGATTGCAACTTGTGTTCATGAAGGATCTTTGCTAGATGTGGGCCTTTAGTGGAGAAATTCCGTGAGAATGAGATAGCGCAATCTTTGTCAGGAGGATGGAGGCAAGTGCAATGAACTCGAGACAGAGGACATCATCAATGATGTCACAGAAACATATTTGAATTTTGGTCAAGACAAAATATGTGGACATAAAAAAGAAAAAAAAAAAAAAAAAGAAAATCTAGTATTCTGATCATGTGATATTGAAGCTAATGGATCTATCAACACCACATGATCGCCGCCACGTCTGCAGAGCGATGTTTCTTCTTATCTCTGTGATGGCCTGTCCTCTCGCATGTGCTTAGTATGTGGCGAGCAGAAATTGGCGCTCTTTTCTTGCTAAACTTGGTCAATGGGCATCCAAAGGCTTGTCGTGGCCTACGACAGGACGTGGAGGTTATAACTGAATGGCGTGGCAGAGAGGAAACAGAGCACTGTTTCTCTCCTTCTTCGAACTTGACTTTCTGTGGCTCTCTCAACCGCTCATAGCTGCGTTCTTGTAGTTCTTTAGAAGGATTGGCTACAACACAGAATACCCGATGCTCTGGAGTTTTACAGAGTGCAAGATGATATTCTTCCTTGCCACTGGATGGAGATTTGTCATGTGGTAAAAGGGCGAAGAAGATGGATTATAGGCCAGAGAGTCTTTCTCTACCGGAGTCTACGCATAAACTCTATGGATAAGCATGAAGAGACAAGCGTTGTGGAAGAAGCACAACGAGAGAGAAGCTTAACCATGCATATATTCTCTGCCAAAATTAGTTATGTGCATGTGGCTCTCTCTCTCTCTCTCTCTTTGTGGGAGAATGGCCGCTATTATCGTGCTTCAATGAAGAACACCCCTCTGAGCGCTGATGCGACGGGCTCAGAGAGAGTCAACTTGAAAGCATACCCAGCATACCCACTTGGAGATGCACAGGTAACTCAACATACATGCCTTTCTGCAGAAGGATGACACAACTCCTCTGTCTTCAGAGTTGAAATGCAGAAGGATCTTTGTCTAAAGCTGAGGAATGTCTGAGGATGGTATTTTTGCCAGGAGGCTGCCTCGCAAGCTGTTCCCTAGAACTTCCTTTAATCTGGCACACTCAAGAGTCCTATATCTGCAAAAGGCACAACCATGCATGCACACTAAATAGTCAGTGAGTCCTCTGAAGCAGAGAGGATTTTGAAGTGTTGGTAGTCCTATGCGTAGAGGATACATTCGCGATTGTGAGATGGAGTACTCAGAGGAGTTCAATGAGGTAGTCTGTCAGCCTCTCTTCTTCCACATCGTAAGTAGCCCATCTCTGCATGTTGCTGTACTGAGAGTGATACTATGATTATGACCGTGATCGTGTGTGCTATTATCATTAAAATGAAAGCACCAAAACGCACGAGCAACTCTTTAGGAGGTATTTCGCAGCGGCTGGAGCTGATCCTTCTCAAATAAACATGAATGTTGTTGGACAGATTCAAGAGTCCATTGCACAACAAAATAGCTACAACATAATCAACTCAGCTCTGCAGCTGGCACACGGGCTGCATGCTTTTCATGGACATCGTTGGAAGTAAAATGGTTTAAATCAAATCAACTGAGCAGCTTCTACATAGTTCTAATAAAAGTGATTCATATAAGTGTTTCTAAACACTTTACACATGTGAGATGAATCATGAGTTGTAGGACAGTAGTTCAAGAGTGTTTACAAACACTTAGGGAGCATACAATACATCGTCAAACATGATTTGCAATGTCAAGAGATGATGACAATATCAAAATACACGTAAAGAGCAAGGGAGGGAAAATGGGAAAATGGGGTGGGAGAATGATGAAAAAGAAGGTTGGGAGGATGGGCAAATGGGCAAAATGAGGCCCAAAAGAGTTTAAATTGATGGCAAAAGCTTCTCCAAATGGGTGGAGAGCAATATCACCAAACTCAAGCACCACCACCATCAAAATCACCGCCAAATGCACCACCAATTCCTCCACCTAACGCTCTTATACCATGTAGAGAGTACACGCGCGGAAGCAAAATGAAAAGAAGAGTGTACTCACAAAACAAAGACTGTGAGAGACTCAAAGTGAGTAGAACAAGAAATGGGTAAACTCACATGGATAAGAAATGAGCTTGCAAAGAGCATGGAGTAGGCTCCTCAAGCTTCTAACCAAGTACAAATGGGGGGAGAGGCCCTCCTTATATAGATTTGGGAGGGGCTCTCCAAAGTACATCATATGTGGGAGAATTCCCCTCAAAGGAGAATGAATACAATGGTAGAAACAAATGGCAAGGTAGGCAAATACGAAGGATATAATATAAAATGGAAATGTAATGGAAATGAAATAGAAATAGAGTCACTCCAAGATACAAAAGGGGGATGCACTCTCATATTCTCAACAATATAGACTCCCATCACCAAAGGTTGTTCCGCCTTGGAGCGGACGAAAACAAGGTTAGGGGATCAAGAAAGGGGAATGAGAAGGCCTATCTACACACCATAGTAGCACGAAACGGCGTTTCTACCGTCCCGAAATGCCACGACCGAAACGACCGTTTTTGGAGACGGAGAAACACGTCGCCCTGCAAAAAAATTGGGGGAAAGTCTTGGCCGTTGCGGATCTATTCCACTTCTCCCGTCGCATTTCGCGTTGCAACTTCAGAGCTTCTCCTCTACTCTTGGCGACCATTCGACTTGTGACTCAACTCTCGAGGGAAGCAGAGCTTGGTCTACCTCCCTTGGTGAGTTAGGCATTGCCACAACCTACTTCCTCAGTCACTGCTCATTGCCACAAGGGCACATGCTATTCCTTAGTGCTTTCTTCATGTATGTGTATTATGCATGCAGCATTATGTATGTGGCTGTGTGGCATTAATAATTATGCATGTGCATTGTGTATGTACTAAGTAATTATTAATTAGTTAATAGTAATACTGATCAGCATATGGCAATGGGCATCATGATTCATCATAGATGACAAATTACAATAGGATGAGCTGCAACCTTCAAGCATCATGCAAAATTCAGTTTTGTGACTCACTGATATGGAGGGAAGCACCATTGGATTATAATATGAGTTAATGGATAGAATTGGTCAATCCTTTCAAAAACATACGGTTCTCTCTTCAGATATGTAAATATGCGTCTATTTTTTGAATCTTTTATTTGTTCTATTATTTGTACATATTACATAACACATGTATTTAGTGGTAAATGCTTATTACTTACCCACCTTTATTGTTTTCTAAATTGTATGTACTATGTAGACTTAAGCTGCTTCGATGCATATCATGGCTGCACCAGTGCGCGAACCGGAAAATTCGGTACGCTTTTAAGGTTCGTATCATTCGGTTCGAACCGGATCATTAGGTGCGTTGGCTTTTTTTGACGAAAAAAATATGGAGTAAAAACAAAACCCTATCGTTGGCGTCCTCATTCCGCATGCGTGCGAGATTTTTCCTCCAGCCTCCTTGCTTCCTTGCTCCATCAAGTGATACACACTATTAACTAAGCACTTGTAGCATGATTCTTGAGCCTTGCCCCACACACCCTCTTGCTTCAGCTGTCCACACACCTTGAGGCTTGTGCTCGCTGCTCCTTGCTTCTTCCTCCATTATGCCTCGTATTATTTCCCACCTTTGGGCCCTTCATACTTCAAGCCATAGTTGTTTTTGACGTGTTTCTGACTTTTGACTTCTGACGTTTAGCCGACGTCTGACGGGTAAGGTACAACGTTTCTGACAGTAGCCGACGCCGCCAAAAATTTTTACCATAAAAAGAATACAAACACCATGGTATCAAATTCTTTTGTATTAATTTTATATATATATATATATATATATATATATATATATATATATTATCTATGGCTTGTGTTCAAAATGGAAGTGCAAATTTTCTTTTTGTTTTCTTATGAATAAATTTGTGCACTATTTATCTTAACTACTCTTCATATAAGAACGTGAACAAAATGGAGTAAAAAATGCATATAGGGACTAGCTAGAGTGTGGACGCATGGTAAAATTCGTGTGTGAAAAATAAAGGCATACATGCTTGTTGATGGGGAAATAGTCTAGTCCAACAATCATTAAAGCATGTCATAGCCTACAAGTAATGGAGAATATATTATGAAGTAGAGCTCTAAGGATGTTGTTCAAGTAGAGCTCTAAGGATATTGTTCAAGTATGTGAGAGATGCATGTGTTCCAAGTAGGAATGTATTAGTTATATATGAATCCAAGGTTAAACATCAGTTTGGACAACAACGAGCATACCTTCCTGAATTACACTATTAAAATTCTCATTTAACATATCCAGCAGCAGCAAGCTGAAATAGGAAGCGGGCAAGTGGAATACCCTGAAGTACCTACTAATACATGCTGCTACTTACAATATGGAGCAGCAAATCTGTTAATCCAACTGCATTACCTAAATGTGTTTATGGATTATGGGCACAAGATTTGCCAGAAGCTTATCCAAAGCAGAAGTAATGAAAAAACTTTTCAGCCAGCAAAAAGCAAGTAATCTTCATGCTCCACATAGCACTGCAAAGTAGCAGTACAATGCACTACTTCTACTAAAAAATCTTGTTTCACCTTTTGATACCTGATTCAATGATCATGATGAAAATATTCATTTAAGACATAAGAGATTTATCATCATACAAGGTTCAGGAAGTTCAATAATTCATTTCAGTTTTAAACATTTCCAACAATAAAACCTTAACTTGGTCATTCTTTGCAAGGACAATGGCTTGATTGCACTGAAACTGAACTGGAGAAATCTCTGAAAAAGTCCTGTCAGAATTACGTCAGGAAACCACGTCAGAAGTCAGAAGTCAGGAACGTCAGTAAAGCATTCCTGACGCGTTAGGAAACAACAGGGCTTCAAGCCATGAATTGGTAAATGCTAATGTTTCTGCTTCGGGGACACGGAGGTGGCTGTGCAAGTATTGTGCAAAAACATTTAGCACAACAACCACACGTCTCATTCGACATGTGTCGGCACTAGGAGGGTCTTGCATTTCAGCTTGTCCAAAAGTCCCCGATGACATAGCCGAGGCTGTGCGACATGAGCACAATCTCAACCAAGAGGCGGTGGCTTCTCGCAGGAGTGAGTCTGCTACAGCTTCTATTGATATATTAGAAGACTTGGAAGGTGGATTTAGTGTCGGACCTAGTGCTAGCTCATTTAGAAGCCATACATCCACCCAACGAGAAGAGAGTGAAAGCTCTACCCCTCTTGAGTCATTTGAGTCGCCAAGCCAGAGACCTAGACAAGGGGGCCTCCATTATGCTTATCTAAGTATGCGCTTACAGAAGCAACGCCAAAAAGTTGCAGAAATTGAAATTGAGCGTTGCATACTTGAATGCAACCTCTCTTTCAATGTTGTTCGCACTGATTCTTGGAAGAGGATGGTGAGGGCAATAGCCCAAGTGGGACCTACCAATGATGATTGGCATGGGATTCCGTATAATCGCCTACGCGCATCCATGCTCATTGAAGAACAAGAGAGGATTGACCTACAATTAGGACCCATTAAAAGCGGGTGGCAGACCTATGGCTGCTCCATTCTATCTGATGGATGGAGCGACTTTAGACGACGCCACATTATCAATATAATGGTTTCCTCTTGCTTAGGCACTTATTTTCTGAAGGCAGTGGATTGTAGTGCTGCCGGTACCAGTATCACAGGGGAATACATTTATGAGCATATAAAATCCGCTATAGAAGAAGTAGGAGTTTCCAATGTGGTACAAATAGTGACAGACAATGCCTCTAATTGTAAGAGGATGGGAGAGATGATAGAAGCCGAGCTCCCAAGCATTGTCTGGAGCCCTTGCAGCGCACATTGTCTTGACCTTTTGTTTGAGGACATAGCCAAACTATCATGGTTGGCTCTCGTGCTTTCAGATGCCAAACGCATTATCTCTTTTATAAGAAAGAATCACCAAGCTTTGAGTATCTTTCGTAGTTATAGTGACAAGGAGTTAGTTCGCACATCATAAACACGATTTGGATATATATATCATGTCTTCTCCCGCTTACACATGTGCCTTGATTCCTTGAGGATGACTGTAATAGATAGGAGATGGATAAGTATGACAAGAGGAAACATGGAGATTGCACATCATGTGCAAAGAAAGGTTTTGGACATGGGTTTTTGGGCAGAGATAGGCAACATTTTGCCTATCTTGAGACAGATTCATGTAGTATTACGTTATGTTGACATGGAGGGTTCAACCCTCGGGCTTGTGTACCACATGTACACAAGAATGACAGAGGCGATTCGAGCATCTACGACATTGTCACCATCCAGGTATATTATTATATATATAATTTCAATTCTCAAATTTGAAATTTATGTTCAAATCTTTTTATTTTTTAAATTTATAATGTAGACGTGAGGAGATACTTCAGCTTGTGGAGTCTCGATGGGAGTTCATGTCACGACCTATTCATGGGTTTGCGGCATTACTCCATCCCTACTTCAAAAGCACCACATTATGGAGTCAGGGATCACTGCGACATATGAAAGATTTGTATATGGAGAGTGTCATGGCTGAGAATGAGCAGATCGCTTTTGATAGCGAATTCTCAGCTTATATGGGAAACATTGGCATAGCATATGCACGCCCCACATCTATGCGGATTGATGTTACGTCTCAACCGCTTGAGTGGTGGAATCATTATGGCTATGGACACCCCACGATCGCTCCATATGCATTATGAGTGTCATCTCATGTATTTTCTATGTTCTGAGCTTTTTGTGCACTGTGTTTACAACTTTATTATTTTGATAATTGATTTGATTTACATTATAAGCCCTTAGCCTTGATATTAATTTCAGGATTGTTCGGCGAGCCCATGTGAGCATAATTGGAGTGCATTCTCATTGGTGCACACCAAATTTGTCTCAGTGTTGCACAACTTCAACGTGTGGTATATTGCAAAGCCAATCTTTGGCTTTTGCGATCATTGCGGGATCTCAAGGGTCCAAGACAGGTATTGTGTGGAGTCTAGATAGTAGACATTGAAGCTTGAAAGTTGAAGCTAAAAATTATTATTTTCATTTTGTAGGTTTCTCCTATTACAGTTGAGCAGAGTTTTGCATCTACGGAGGATTTGGGAGGATCTGCTTGGGACGAGGAGGAGGAGATCTATCGCATGCTCCATACAGAGCTCGAGGTGATCGATCGGAAGGTTACTAGAGCACGCTCACGTGCTTTACAGCAAGGGGGACTGATCGTCCTTCTACTAGTGCAGCTCCATTGAGAGGTAGCAGGCGCAAAATGCGCCCTCGACGGAGAGGTGCTCGTGCACCATCGAGTGATCATGAGGACTCTTCTACAGAGAAGGTTCCTATTAGGGAACCCGAGTTCGACGATGATGGGAATGTCATTACACCAGGAGACATTCTACTCTCCTCTCTAGATTCTTCTTCATCTGATCATTCCATCGGCATGGATGAAGAAGAGTGATTATGATTCACATGATACTACTAACTAGATAGTAGATAGGCATACATCATTTCAGGGCTTTTGTATCTAGATTCCATCATTTCAGGTTGACTGTTGGAAGGTGGCAAGGCTTTTGTCCATTTTGTTTGCCACATTTTGTATGACATTATCATATATCAATCTATTCGATGTGTCGTGTTCATTATGTCTATGTCGAGACTCAAATTGTTATTCTTGAATCTTGTCTCGTCTTTTTATATGAAATTTGAATAATGGTATGTTGAACTTGATCCTTGAAGTT
>CM035409.1:13577857-13620357 GCA_020310875.1 Ceratopteris richardii
AGCTGTGAATACATTCATTCAATTCGATTTTCAGATTGCTAGAATATTAAGGGTATAATGCAGATAACATTTCAGTGGTGGGATTTTTGGATTCTCATTTTGCTACCTTCAGTTGCACAAAGTAATGTTTGCATGGTCATTTTAGCAGGCATTTGATATTCATTGGTAAATAGGTCATTTTCGCAAAGTTTTAATAAATTTTCTTCTGTTTAATCTGCAATATCATACAAATAGAACATATTCGTGGATGCCTAGCAGTGAAGCCAAATATATCATCATTCATGCACTCATCTGTAAATGAATACAAAAATATTGGTTTTTTTTCACTTTACCAGGAGCATGTAACAATAAGGCATGTATTATTTGGAGTAATTCTGTACATTGTTTTATTTTAAAGTAGTCGAATAATTGAAATTCAACAATGAGAGCTCAGTGATTGAGATTCGAGAAATTTAGGTGAAAAATAATTGGCAGTACAGAAGTTGATATTCTAAATGCCTTCCATTTTGGGACATTGAGACGTGGTTATTGGCAAGTGGATGTGGATTTCTTTTATGTTTCCATTTGTTGGGATGGCATTCCTCAAATGTTTGAACATATTTTACTGCCATATGTGAAGAAGCTACTCATGCTAGCAAACGTTTTTGTTGCAGATATTACACAGTGAAAACACGTTTAATATTGTAAAGATAGTTATAGAGATGAGTACTCTTTTGAGGAACAGAAAAGTCTTTTCTCCATCTTTTTGTATATGTTGGAGTTAGACATCTGCGGAAGCACGCGAACAGCACAAGGAAGAAGAAGAAGCTTGGAACACAACACACAATACTGAATGTATTACTAGAGAATGTACAAAGATAAGTAGCCCATTAGGGCAAAAAGCGTATATACAAGCCGGCGGAAAAAAACCTCCTAAAGAGGGAAAAAAGTGCCCCGGCGGTCCTAGAGTGTTCACACACATCACTAACCAAATATATCAACAAATCCCCCCTGGGAGTGATGCGGTGAACAAGTAGTTGGTGTTGACATGATTGCTCCTACTTCATCTACATTTGTATCCGCATGAGTGCATCTCCATTTTGTATCTAGGAGGCACTCCATTTCTAGTCTATTTCCATTTTATATTGTATTTCCTTTGTATTTGGGTACCTTGCCATGTGCTTCTACCGGTTGTATTCATTCTCCTTTCAGGAGATTTATCCCACATATGATGTACTTTTGAGAGCCCCTCCCAAATCTATATAAGGAGGGACTCTCCCCTCATTTGTACTTGGTTAGAAGCTTGAGGAGCGTACTCCATGCTCTTGGCAAGCTCATTTCTAATCCACATGAGTTTACCCACTTCATGGTCTACTCATTTTGTGTCTCACACATTCTTTGTTTTGTGAGAGTACTTTCTTTTTCATTTTGCTTCCGCATGCATACTCTCTACAGTTGGCACTCATGTATAAGGAAGTGCAAAGCTATGTGGAAATCACTCTTATGCCAAGCTGATCTTCCCAGCAAAGAACCTCTCCCTGACATAATGATAATGCATCTCAATGTGCTTAGTGCGAGCATGGAACACGGGGTTCCTCGCAACTGCCAATGCGCTCTGACTGTCAGTGAAGATGGTGGTGGAAGAAGACTGATCAACACCCAAATCAGCCATAAGGAGTCTTAGCCACACACACTCAACAGTAGCTGTGAAAGCTTTCCTATACTCAGCCTCAAAACTGGAAGTGGCCACAGTAGGCTGCTTCTTGCTCAACGAAGATATACATGAGCTACCAAGCATGAAGCAAAAGCCACTAGTGGACACACGAGTGTCATAGCAACCAGCCCAATCAGAGTCAGAAAAAGCATGCAAATCTGGCGGTAGTGATCCCCCCTTGGGATAAAACAACCCAAGTAGCCGAGTACCACTCAAGTAGCGAAAGATGCGCTTAACCGCCTGCCAATGCTTGACTCCTTGACAATGCATAAACCTGCTCATATGTGAGACAGCAAACTGAATATCTGGCCGAGTAATGCATAAGTAAATCAAGCATCCAACAGCCTGCTGATAGAGAACAGCATAAGTGAATCTCTAGCGTCATGAAGACTCAATCGTAAACCTGTCTCCATAGGAGTGGCAATAGGCTTACCGTCTTCAAGGCCAAAACGATGTAATAATGTGTCAATATATTTTGTTTGACACAAAGCCATTCCACCATCAACTTGCATAAACTGAATGCCCAAATAATGATGCAAATGCCCCAAATCAGACATCTCAAATGAGGCATGCAAATCAGCCTTAAAATCAGCAATATGCTTCTCAATAGGACCAGTGAGCAGCATGTCGTCAACATAGACAACAATGATCAGAAGCACATCATTAGCATGCTTAGCATATAAGGTGCTTTCAGTTGGACTGTTCTCAAAACCATGTGCAATCAGATAGGCATGTATCTTCTCGTACCAAGCACGTGGTGCTTGCTTTAAACCATATAATGCCTTCTTTAACCTGCACTCCTGGTTTTCATGCCCTTTCTGCACAAAGCCACGGGGCTGAAAAACATACACTTCTTCATGCAAGTCACCATTCAGAACTGCTGTTTTAATGTCCAACTGATGTACATTCCAACCATGATGGGCTGCAAGTGTACAAATGCTCCGAGCAGTAGTCATACGACATGTAGGTGCAAAGGTCTCATCAAAATCAATGCCTCTTTCCTATGCATAACCATTTGCAACAAGCCTAGCCTTATACCCGTCAACTGTACCATCAGGTTTACGCTTCAACCTGTATACCCACTTAGTGCCAATGGCCTTCTTGCCAGGAGGCAAGTCACATAAAGACCAAGTACCATTCTTCATTATTGCATCATATTCAGATTGCATAGCAGTCATCCAATTTTCTGAATTTTGTGCTTCATCAAACGAAACAGGTTCATTCTCATCACAGAGACTAGATGAAGCCATAGCATAGCAATCTGATGCAAAAGAGGCACTATGAGAGCTTGATCGAGTACGATATGATAGAGGTGCATCTAATTATTGTCACGCAAGGTTTGCACCAGCCATTTTGGCATAGTTCTTGCCTGCTCAATATCAGCTCTCTCATAAATAAGTGCATCATGTACATCTGCATCAGAAATGGAATTATCTTCATCAGAAATGGAATTATCTGCATCATCACATGAAACTGTAAAGGCTGAGAAGTTGCCTCATTGGGACCAGCACTAGACTGTCCACATGTAAAAAGAGGAAGCAAAGTATCATACATGTCTTTGGAGCTAACAGATGTCTCCTTAGTACATGAAAGCAATGGCTGAATAGCATCTTCCACAAAAACAACATCACGGCTAACCAAAATGCGTTTATTTTGTGGATGATACAGACAATAGCCTTTACTTTCAGAAGTGTACCCAACAAAAATACATTTTACTACTTTGTCATCCAATTTTCTGCGATGTTGTTTAGGCACTAATGCATATGCCAAACAACCAAAAACACGCAGATGAGCAACAGATGGCTTGCGGTCATGCAAAGCCTCATATGGAGTGATAGACTGCAGCGCTTTAGTGGGACACCTGTTGAGTACATATGCTGTACACATGACAGCCTCAAGCAAGGAACTATGTGGTAAAGCCTTACTCTTGACCATACACCTCGCCATCTCCATGAGTGACCCGTTCTTTCGTTCAGAAACTCCGTTATGTTGAGGTGTATATGGCATTGTACACTGGTGTTTTATCCCACGTTCAGCGAGAAATGCATTAAAATCAGAAGACATATATTCCTCCCCTCGATCTGAATGGAGGGTTCCCATTTTACATGTTGACAGATTTTCAGCCAAAACCAAAAACTGTTTGAAGCACATGAACACTTCGGACTTTGCCTTCAATGGATATACCCATGCATGCCTAGAAAAATCATCGATGAAAGTCACGAAGTAAAGATAATTCCCAAAAGAAGGTGTTTGCATAGGACCACATACATCACTATGTACAAGCTGCAATTTCTAAGTAGCCCGAGATGAACCATCTTTTGGAAAGAACGAACGCTGCATTTCTCCCAAAATACAGCCCTCACAAACATGTTTTTCAGGTGCCTCAAGTTTGGGCAATGAGGACACCATTTCAGATTTCTGCATGCGTAGCAAACTAGCGAAATTCAGATGACCAAAGCGTGCATGCCAAAGCTTTGCATCTGACATAGCTTGAGAATCATTTACTGCACATGCCAAATCATTTACAGATCTTTCATAGTCTATGAGCTTATACAACCCACGACATAAAATGCCAGAAGCAATAATCACATCACCATTTGACAGATCATGAACTGTACATCCGTCATCAACAAATTTCATAACCAAGCAAATCTTGGCTAATGCAGAAACTGATAAGAGGTTCTTCTTGATCCCTGACACAAATAAAGCATCTGACAAAGTGAAAGAACTACCATCAACAGTAGTCAAAATGATCTTACCAACTCCTATAACAGGATAAGAGGAGTTGTTTGCGCATGTAACAGTATTCCCTGTAGGGGCAGGCTCAAGTGAAGAGAAGAAACTGCGCTGCGAGGTAATATGTTTGGTCGCCCCACTGTCAAAGTACCAAACATTTGAGTCTACTGCAGACATGCACTGCTCATGAGAAGATGGGTCAAAACTACAAACAGTAGCAAACGCCCATTCTTCTTCCTGCACAAGATTAGCAGACTCCGTTTTTGGTGTAGAGGCTTCTGCAACAACCATTCCAGCCTCTTTCTTCTTTGCCTCTTTTGCAGCAAGTTTTGGACAGTTCTTTATGATATGATCATTCCCTTTACAGTACTTACAAAACAATTTTTGCTTTTCTGATTTTTTCTCATCTTTGTCTTGGTTCTTCGAATGTGCAGCATTTGCAGATTTCTACTTACTAGTAGAAGAGCTCCATTTTCCTTTGCCCTTTTGACTAGCCAGGAAAGCTTGATCTGCAACACGCATAATGGACCTGTTCTGCCTGGATTGATCTTCCTGCAACAGAACAGAGACTAACTCCTCAAATGACAAGGCATTTGGATTGCCTTTCATCATCAACCGAAGAGTAGAAGCAAAACTCTGATATGAATAAGGAAGACCATTCAGAATGGTCTCCACAAGTGAGCTATTTGGTATAACCTCATAAGAAGAAATCAATTGTTCCTTCAAGTCTTTGATCTTTGTTAGGAAATTGTCCATAGAATCACCTTCATTCATGTGCTCACTCTCCAACTGTTTTCGGAGGTAAGCAACACGAGCCTCATTCGTAGCTTGGTACAATGTGGTAAGTGTATCCCAAGCATCCTTATCTTTTCTGCAAGAGCGAATATGAGGAATAATGGCACGTTTGACAGACAAAGCTATCAATGCATGTGCCTGGACATCTCTGCCATCTCAACGAATCTGCTCTGGAGTAGGTGCAGGACAAACTGCAGCACGAACAAGAATATGCAGAATACCATCATCTTCGACACCTTCTGCATCTGCTTCAGTACCTGCAGTTGTAACAGTTGCAGGTGTGATAGGACGTTTTTCGACACCCTGCACAATGTTCCAGAGTCCTTTTGCAACCAACACATGTCGCATCATATAAGCCCATAACGGGTAGTTGGTACCATCCAACTTATCCTCAACAGCCAACATACGGAATACATCACTGCTTTCAGCCATGGCCGGTGACTAAAATACCTGGATGCAGAAAATTGATTGTATCTCAAAAAGTTGAACAGATCTGCCGAGACGAATTCTACTAAATCTGTAGAAGACTTCGAGGCGCTTATACTGGCGAATAGAAACTGGTATATACCTTTGGCACAAAAAAACGAAATAGCCTGCACAAGCACTGTGATAGTGCGTTCAGAGGCCGAAATGACCTTGAGTATGCTCACCAAATTTCGTGCGAATCTGAGACTACAAACGGAGGAGTGTCGACGGCGCCCTAGATGAAGCGACGACTTGCTCTGATACCAATTGTTGGAGTTAGACGTCTGCGGAAGCACGCGAACAGCACAAGGAAGAAGAAGAAGCTTGGAGCACAACACACAATACTAAATGTATTACTAGAGAATGTACAAAGATAAGTAGCCCATTAAGGCAAAAGCGTATATAAAAAGGGGGGGGGGACCTCCTAAAGAGGGAAAAAAGTGCCCTGGCAGTCCTAGAGTGTTCACACATATCACTAACTAAATATATCAACAGTATAATGAACGTTATATACTCAGTCAACCAATTTGTATACACAAACAACAATGTGAAATTTAAATGCCTTTTTTATGTTTTTTGTATACAATTTTCTTAGTCAACCAATTTGTAGAAACAAACAAAATATGTGAAAAACGTGCGTGGATTGTGTCCCTGTTCAGATTTATTGAGAAACAATTTTAGGGAGATGTCTTGTGAGAAGTAAAATGATCAGTTTTTAACTCCTTGTAAACTTCACCTACAGGTAGTTTGCTCAGCCATATTGACAACACTTTTTCAATGATTCAGAAACTGAACATTACTTCTCAAACCAAGGTGTTTTGAATCTAGCTGAACGAATACTTATAGGTGAAGTTTTGGATCCTTGTAAATCTTACTTGTTCAGCTAGGTCCAAAACACCTTGCATGATAAATTCTATGAGGATATAGGTTATGAGGACATTAATTTTTCTTTTAAAGAGCTCACGGCTCCCAATGGTGGAATAAGATCTTAGAAAAAGAAACAAATAGTCACTATGCTTCACCTTCTTTTGGACTAAAATTCTTGAGGGAAATCAATTGTGCAGCTGTACTCCTCGATTGGATGATTTAAGATGCAATTTTTTTAAAATTTTATTATTATTATTTTTTTATAAAAATTTTTGGCAATTCTTGACGATCAACCATAAAGTTGTGCTTTGAAAGATATTGCCACTTGTTAGGTAAGTGCACCGAGTGCATGTTCATATGTTAAGAATGTTGATGCTATCTTTCAGCTTTATGGAGATAATACATGTAGAAAACATCCACTACAATGAATCTCTCTCTCTCTCTCTCTCTCTCTCTCTCTCTCTCTCTCTCTCTCTCTCTCTCTCTCTCTCTCTCTCTCTCTCTCATTTTCCACATGTCAGTGCAGGTGTGGAGACAGTTCTTTTAGGGTGGCTGGGGGAGTCACTGAGGTCATTGGCTCATATGTATACCTGGGAGTGACTTTCACTGCTGCATCTGGGTCCTCTATGACCTAGGCAGCCTGTGATCGAGTTACCCGAACACTTGTCACACCCTTTCTACTGTTCAATGCTTCGATATGGGGGCCACGTCTACCTGATTCGATATGATCACTACTCGAGAGACCCCAGATACTCATGATGGCCAGGACCAAATGATATTATCATAGTAGCGATAGCTAAGCCACTGATGCTAGTTGAGGCACTCGTCCAGATAGTTTGAGGATATGGACAGTGCGCGCACAGTGGTGATCTTGCATTTTCAGGGGACACCTCATCTTGGTATGCTCAGTCCCGAGATTGGATGTCGAGATATGGATTAGACACAGACCGTTTACCACCGATACAGAATGACTTTCAGGCACTCATCTCTCTAGACAAGAGAGAAACAGGATCATCCGACAGGAGCTATGGCACGCCACACACATATACAGAGGACTTGGATCAGTCCGATTGAGCCACTTCCAACGAAAAAGCTCTACGATCATGAACTTTTTCTGCGGATATCAGATCTTCTCCATCGTCTCTGAGTAGTCATTGGATATCTTTGAGTGTCATCACACGCCTGAGCGAATCAGGGGGATGCCCAAAGTGGAGCGCATGTGTCCAATATGTCAGACGGAGGTCGAGAGCGAGGAGCACTTAATTACAACAGTGTATGATGAGTGAGGATCAAGGTCGACTCGGATGCTTTCTCATAGTCACATATCACAAGACGAGAACAATTGTTACAACCTAGAGGCTAGACAGACGGAGAGCAGAGGTATACAGCAGTATATCACTTGTTTCTTCCTGAGAGGGGATGCATACGAGACTGTGGTCCGCCAGTACAGGACTCACACTTTAGCAGGCGCACAGCAGTGAGACGATCCCACATATCGGATACCATGACAGTATGAGGATACATTTATGACATGACCAGCAGAGGGGATACCATCCGTAACACTCACAGAGGGGATACCATCCATAACACATTGGTCATATCTGCACATAACCACAAACTTTAAGTCAAAGATAATTGCTGTCAAGCTGATGTCTCTCCAGTCATTTTAAGGACGAACAATTGTCCCCTTTGATTAATTAGGACTAATATACCTTCTTTAATGCTAGCTGGTACGCCCTCTGGTTGACACATTCCTTTGCAATAGTGCATGCTAAGCTCTTGCGGGTGATCTTAATACAAACAAGAAGTCTTTTCAAAGACTTTTGCAAAGCGTTTCACCATTCTTCTTACATTTGAAGACAGTCAAGGAAATGGTACGAGGCAGAACACAACTGAAGGGTTTATCGATTTCATGTTGATTCGTAATAGCAAGTTGATTTGATGTGCCCACTACTCTTGGAAGGTGCTGATATCATCTAAATACTCCACTCGATCGTATCTCCCTTTGAAATAAAAAAATCTTGTGAAATAATTCTTTGAATGCGTATTAGATATCAGTGCTCTCTAACCCTATAATAACCATCTTCCTAGTCGTAGGGCGTAAAGTTTATGCATGTAGAGGGTATTTTCGTGTACACTACTAGCATAGTCAAATTTCAGTTTCTTTCTTTTTGTAAAATTATGACTCGCAAGAATCATTTGGGTCTTTACATGAATATTGATTGGTTACAATGGATCAAAAATTGTTCAAACCTTCATCCAGGGGGCGTGGTTTAGGGGACGTGCCTTGTACTCCTAGGCAGATGGCCAGGGTTCAAGTCCCGCTTAGGGTTGGATGCCTCAAAGTTCCCCAAGATGGGTGCCTCTACCTTACGAGGTCGTGTGTGTGTGTCTTTCCAATTCATTGTACTCTCAAAAAAGAAAAAAATTGTTCAAACCTTCTAGTGGAATTTGCAGCCTTGTTAACTTTGAAACACTTCTGAAGAAACTTCTCCAATAAGAATCTCGTGAAAGTGTTCATAAATTCACAATCGCGTGTTGGGCATAAAGTTTCGTTATTGATCAATATATTGTCCTGTTGGAAATATGTCCATTGTTTCCACTTATTTTATACATTTGCATGCATGTACGTTGGTCGGAAAATGCTGCTCAACTCTTCTAACAGTATAAGTAACCTGCAAAATTCTCATCAGTTCACCATTCTCTTTCTTTCTATGATTTCAGCTTGGGCTTTTGGGACAAGGCAGCTCTACATTTGACAGCATAATTATGAAAAGTGTTACCTTTTCCTTTGTCCTTGTTTTTGAAATATTATCTCTAAGGTCTTCTGCTTGCTTTCTCTATTGTACAGGACTTTACTTCTACATAAAGGCTTATTCTTAGGAAACTTGAATATTGCTGTCAAGGTAGATTGGCATCACGTGGACTCCTTGTTCCCATAGTGCAGGGGAATTCTTGGATTTTCATGGTAAATATACGAACAAAGGACTTTCGTATAAGATACATGGGATTTTCTTCAAGCCTTTGACATGTATAAATAATATATGAGAGACTGAAGCTTTGTTTCCACATGATATTAATCCCCAACATTGTGGGGTGTATGCAACATTTTAAACCCAAGCAAAAACAGTTACCAACCTTGTTTACATCATCCAAGAGGCGAACACCAGTTTTATAAGCTGCACCTAAACATCACATCTGTGTAAAGAATCTTCCTTGGAATATCATCAGTTCTCTTGCCGGTTCCATGTTTCCAAAGCTTTGTGGGACCACTTTTTGAATCCATGAGCTTGCTTATGTGTTCTCGCATGAGTTTTGTACCCATAGAGTGAAAGGACAACTACATAGTGAATGTAGAGGTTTTGGTGTACAATAGAGTAGGTTTTATAGGTGAACAATGCAGAATGCAATTTGTTGGAATTCTTAGGATGTTACTTTTGCTCTAGTTCTCACTTACGCCTATATTAGATACATACATCGTGCAAGCATACATGTAAATACATACATATTCAAACACATGCATGCATATTTGCATGGATACATGCATGCATATTTGCATGGATACATGCATGCATATTTGCATGGATACATGCATGCATATTTGCATGGATACATGCATGAGTACATAAATTCATTGGTACATATGTACCTATGCACATATATAAGTACATGCTTACATGTGTACACATGTTTGTACATACACATCTACATACATACATACCTACATACATACACACACATACATGTATACACACATACATGCATACACACATACATACATACATACATGCGTACACACATACACACACATACATGCATACATACATACATACATACATACATACATACATACATACGTACGTACGTACGTACATGCATACATACATACGTACATACATACATACATACGTACATACATACATATGTATGTACATACGTACATACGTACATACGTACATACATACATACATACATACATACATACATACATACATACGTACGTACGTACGTACGTACATACGTACATACATACATACATACATACATACATGCCTAGTAACTTGATCATGGCACTTTCTTGACAAGATATCACAAAAACATGAGGAAGGATTTGCAATGGAATGAGTGGAATGAAGTTTTTTTACTATGAATAAAATATGTGAAGACTCTACCTAAAAATTTTGGACTACATTTGTGAAAGGGGAGCTTCATTCCATGGCCCTTATGGAGAAATTTTTATGGCTTGGAAGAAAAATTTGGATCATCACACTTATAAGATTATGGTGGCTTAAAACTCTTACCAATGGCTGGATTCTCTTGAAGAAGCTCTTCTATATTTGGTATGTCTATACAAGTCTCTTAAAAGAGATGATCACGATCATGAATTGATTTTATATCAATAAAGCCCTATTTGGATTACTTTTTGAAATGGTAACTGTAACCTTTATTTGGTGAAGCTTATTTATTAAAAGGGCTTTTGATTTCTCTTTGTTATGATAAAATTGTGTCATGTCCATATCATATGTATTTTCTTTTCATCAAATAACATTTCTATATTTGCAGTACTAATTGAGGGTTGTTGAGTTTTGTTACATATATATACTATTTTAGGTTTCTCGATACTTTAAGGTTTGAAGATCTAACGGAGAGAGATTGGTACTTCAAACCAAATTGAATGGGTTTGGAGTTGGTAAAATAGAGAATTACCTTTTGATGGATTATAATAGTATGGACCCTATGTAGGGCATACTTCTACATTTCAAAATAATAATACATAAATTGAAAGAGTTGTGTCTGGCAATGTATGTCATGCCATGTTCAAGGACTCTTCTATTTTGGATATGAATGATAGAAGATATTTGGTATTTGGCTCATAGGTTTTATAGAATCCTTTTATGGTGGCCATAATGAATGATGGAAGATATTTGGCTCATAGGTCTTATAGAATCATTTTATGGTTATATTGGTTGAGGATCAATGGGACTTGGTTGTAATTATGATAATAATCCAATTTTTTCCAAATTAGTGCCTTAGTCCATTTCCTATGATCACTCTTTGGACATTTGGCTAGGGTTTGTTGTTGACTTGAACCGTCTAGTTCCAATTCAATGAGCATAGTTGCTCTCTAACTTAACTTAGACCAAGCGTGATATTGACTAACATCATAGAAAAACTACATCTTGTACTAAATGCTTGTTTAATTAGAACTATGCTTTAGTCATCTTTGTTTTCATCCTTTGCATGACTTATGGCGAAACCGTATCACTCTCTCCTCCTATGTTGGGTATGGCAAGTTCTATGATCTTGGTTGCGGGAAGCTTTCAAGTACTTTTTGGTGTGCTTAAATCTATATAAACGATAACATTATTTACTCTTCTACATCACGAGACTTTGTCAATGGATGCATTTAAGCTTCATTAACTTGTTATAGTCACCATCCTAACGTTACATATGTGATATATAGACTTTGGTCTCTTTAAATTTCTCACTCAAATACTTCAACCTTATTATCTATTTATTCTCTTGATTAAGGATATTTCAAGAAGAGTGTGGCGAAGTATTGATTGGGTTGAGATACCCTTGTGGGAAGTGCCTTACATCAACTCTTTTGAAGAATCGACTGATGGCCTCATCATTCAAGGCTTTGGTCCTAGCTTCCTATTGAGGTTAGCTTGGTTCAAGAAATTCGAAGGAAACCATGATATGACAACTAATGATTGATCTTATTGAGCATTACCCTACGAAGGATTACCTTTTGTAGTAATGAGAGTGAAAATTAGATGTTTGTTGGTACTCTGATAATTTATAAGATGCTTTCAAGAAGACTTGGTGGTTGGTCCCTACCTTTGGCATTAGATTTAACAAACATTGAGATGATCATTAGTTAGGTTGTATTGAATCCCCCCCTTTTTTTAAGAACAATAGTAGTTATGGTACTTCCTTACTTTATGCCATTACAAGAGGAGAAAAGGTTTGTCTTTAATTTCAAGTCTAAAAGAGATTACATAATGAGAACTATATGGTACAAATAAAAAATGAAATAATGTGGGGTATAAAGTGTTTCCCCCCATCTAAAGAAGGTGATGCACCAGATTATTCAACCTCTCCTAGACAGCAAGTTTTGTTTTGGAATGATTAGTCCTATATGTGTTGCTCCCATTCTTATATATTGAAACTAGGAATAATGAAGTCTAATTTTATGCTATGATTTCATACAAACCTAATCCAAGGTTTGACATCCCTTTTTGCTACCTAGTACAAAAGTTTCCTTGACTACATACTTCGCCTTTGGTGTTCTTTCCGATCTCTACGCATTTCACCGTATATATATATATATATATATATATATATATATATATATATATATATATATATATATATATATATATATATATATATATATATATATATATATATATATATATATATATATATATATATATGATTAATAAGTGCTTTTATTTGGTATCTTATGTCATGGGACATTAGAAATGATGATTATGGTGATATATATTTAGGTAGTGAAGTGTGTGAACACACTAGGACCACCGGGGCACTTTTTTCCCTCTTTAAGAGGTTTGTTTCCCTTGGCTTGTATATATGCCTATTGCCGTAATGGGTCACTGATCTTTGTACATTCTAGTGGTGATACATTCAATATTATGTGTTGTGCTGCAAGATTCTTCTTCTTCCTTGTGCTATTTGCATGCTTCCGTAGACATCTAACTCCAACAATTGGTATCAGAGCAGGTCATCACTTCATTTAGGGCATCGTTGAAACTCCTCCGGTCATAGTCTTAGAGTCACACGAAATTTTGGTATGGATACTCAGGATGATTAAAAGATCAAAACAGCTTCATTTTGTGGTGCCAAAATCGTGATCTGAGCTCGTTTCGCCCTCCGAACATACTATCATAGTGCTTGTGTAGACTATTTTTTCTTTTTGTGCCAAAGAGATATATAGGTTTCGATTTGCGAGTATACGTATCTCGAAGTTTGCTACAGGTTTAGTAGAACTCGACAGGGTAGTTTTGTTCAACTTTTTGAGATACAATCAATTTTCTACATTAGGGTATTTTAGTCAATGGCCATGGCTAAAAGCAGTGACCGATTTTGTATGTTGGCTATTTAGGATAAGTTGGATGGTACGAATTACTCATTATGGGCTTATATGATGCATTATGTATTGGTCGCAAAACGACTGTGGAATATTGTGCAGGGTGTTGAAAAACGTCCTATTACACCTGCAAATACAGGTACTGAAGCTGATGATGTTGGTGTCGAAGATGGTGATATCCTATAGATTCTTGTTCGTGCTGCAGTTCTTGTTGCACCTACTATAGAGAAATTTTTTTGGGATGGTAGAGATGCTTAGACACATGCATTTATAGCCTTGTCTGTCAAAGGTGCCATTATTCCTCACATTCGCTCTTGCAAAACAACTAATGATGCTTGGGATACACTTACTACATTGTACCATGTGAGGAAAGAGGCTCGTGTTGCTTACCTCCGAAAACAATTGGAGAGTAAGCATATGAATGAAGGTGATTCTATGGATAATTTTCTGACAAAGATCAAGGATTTGAAGGAACCGTTGATTTCTGTCGATGAAGTCCTTTCTGATAGTTCAGTTGTGCAGACTTTTTTGAATGGTCTTCTCGACTAATATAAGAGTTTTGCTTCTGCTCTTTGTTTGATGGTGAAAGGCAATCCAAATGCCTTAACATTTGAAGAGTTAGTTTCTATTCGGCTGCAGGAAGATCAATCTAGGCAGAACACGTCTATTAGTGTTGTAAATCAAGCTTTCTTGGCTAGTCAAAAGGGCAAAGGTGAATGGAACTCATTTATTAGTAAGCCAAATCTGCAAATGTTGCACATTCAAAGAAGGAAGACAAAGATGAGAAGAAATCAGAAAAGCAGAAATTGTTTTGCAAATATCGTAAAGCAAATGATCATGTCATTAAGAGCTATCCAAAACTGGTTGCTAAAACGGCAAAGAGGAAAGAGGCCAGAATGGTTGTTGATGAGGCCTCTACACTGGAAAAAAAGTCTACTAATCTTGTGTAGAATGAAGAATGGGAATTTAATACTATTTGCAGTTTTGAACCATCTTCTCATGAGCAATGTATGTCTATAGTAGACTCAAATGTTTGGAATTTTGATAGTAGGGCAACCAAACATATTACCTTGTAGCGCAGTTTCTTCACTTCACTCGAGCCGGCCCCTACAGAGAATACTGTCACATGCGCCCATAAATCCTCTTATCCTGTCATGGGAGTTGGTATTTTGATAGTGGGGAAACCAAACATATTACGTCGCAACGCATTTTCTTCACTTCACTTGAGCCTGACCCTATAGGGAATACTGTCACATACACCAACAACTCCTCATATCATTCTGACTACTATTGATCGTAGTTCTTTCACTTTGTCAGATGGTTTGTTTGTGCTACGGATCAAGAAGAATTTGTTATCAATTTCAGCTTTAGCCAAGATTTCCTTGGTTGTGAAATTTGTTGATGAAAGGTGTACAGTTCATGATCTGTCAAATGGCGATGTGATTATTGCTTCTTGCATTTTATGTCTTGGGCTCTATAAGCTCATAGATTATGATAGATCTGTGAATGATTCAGCATGTGTAGTACATGATTCTCAGGCTATGTCAGATGCAAAGCTTTGGCATGCATTCTTTGGTCATCTGAATTTTGCTAGTTTGCTATGCCTACAAAAATATAAAATGGTGTTCGCTTTGCCCAAAATTGAGACACACGGTGAACATGTATGTGAAGGCTGTATTTTGGGCAAAATGCAGCGATCCTCTTTTCCAAAAGATGGTTCAGTTCAAGCTACTAAAAAATTCAAGTTTGTTCATAGTGATGTCTATGGTCCTATGCAGACACCCTCTTTTGGAACCTATCTTTACTTCGTGACTTTCATCGATGATTTTCCCAGGCATGCATGGGTATATCCATTGAAGGCAAAGTCTGAAGTGTTTATGTGCTTTAAACAGTTTTTGGTTTTGGCTGAAAATCTATAAAGATGTAAAATGGGCACTCTTCGTTTTGATCGGGGGGGGAGGGGGGATATATTTCTTCTGACTTTAATGCAATTTTGGATGAACATGGGATAAAACATTAGTGCACAGTGCCATATACACCTCAATAGAATGGATTTTCTAAAAGAAAGAACAGGTTACTCATGGAGATGGCGAGGTGTATGGTCAAGAGTTAGGCTTTACCACATAGTTTCTCGCTTGAGGCTCTCATGTGTGCAGCATATGTACTTAACAGGTGTCCCACTAAAGCATTCCAGTCTATCACTCCATATGAGGCTTGGCATGTTCGTAAGCCATCTGTTGTTCATCTACATGTTTTTGGTTGTCTGGCATATGCATTAGTGCCTAAAAAACATCATATGAAATTGGATGGTAAAGTAGTAAAATGTATTTTTGTTGGTATAGTTTTGATAGCAAAGGCTATCGTCTCTATCATCAGCAGACACAACACATTTTGGTTAGCCCTGATGTTGTTTTTCTGGAAGATGTTATGCAACCATTGCTTTCATGTACTAAGGAGACATTTGTTAGCTCCAAAGACATGTATGATACTTTGTTGCCTCTTTTTATAGGTGGACAGTGTAGTGCTAGTCCTAATGAGGAAACTTCTCAACCTTTGCAGGTTTCATGTGATGATGTAGATCATTCCATTTTTTATGCAGATTTACATGATGCACTTGTTGATGAGAGAGATGATATTGAGGACTATGACAAAATGGCTAGTGCAGACTTTGCGTGACAACAAATTAGATGCAGCTCTATCATATCGTACTCAATCAAGCTCTCATAGTGCCTCTTTTGCATCAGATTGCTATGCTATGATTGCCTCTAGTCTCTATGATGAGTATGAGCCTGTTTCATTTGATGAAGAACAGAATTTTGAAAAGTGGATGGGTGCTATGCGATGTGAATATGATGCTATAATGAAGAAAGGTACCTGGTCTTTATGTGACTTGCATCCTAACAAGAAGGCCATTGTCACTAAGTGGGTATATAAGCTGGTGTAAGCCGATGGAACAAGTGGCAGGTATAAGGCTAGGCTTGTTGCAAAGGGTTATGTGCAGGAAAGAGGCATTGATTTTCATGAGACCTTTGCACCTACATGTCGAATGACTACTATTCATAGCATCTATGCATTTGCAACTCATCATGATTGGAATGTACATCACTTGGACATTAAAACAACATTTTTGAATGATGACTTGCATGAAGAAGTGTATGTTTTTCAGCCCTGTGGCTTTGTGCAGAAAAGGCATGAAAACCAGGTGTGCAAGTTAAAGAAGGCATTATGTGGTTTAAAGCAAGAACCACGTGCTTGGTATGAAAAGATACATGGCTATCTGATTGCACCTGGTTTTGAGAACATTCCAACTAAGAGCACCTTATATGTTAAGCATGCTAATGATGTGCTTCTGATCATTGTTGTGTATCTTGATGACATGATGCTCACTAGTCCTCATGATAAGCATATTGTTGATTTGCAGGCCTCATTTGACATCTCTGATTTGGGGCATTTGCATCATTATTTGGGCATTCAATTTATGCAAGTTGATGGTGGAATGGCTTTGTGTCAAACGAAATATATTGAGACGTTATTGCAACATTTTGGCCTTGAAGACGATAAGTCTATTGTCACTCCTATGGAGACAGGTTTATGATTGAGTCTTCATAATGCTAGAGATGCATTTGATGTTGTTCTCTATCAGCAGGTTGTTGGATGCATTACTCGGCAAAATTTTTAGTTTGCTATCTCATAGATGAGCAAGTTTATGCATTGCCCATGTGTCAAGCATTGGCAAGCGGTTAAGCACATCTTTCGTTACTTGAGTGCTACTCGGCCACTTCGATTGTTTTATCCCAAGGGGGCATCACTACTGCCAAATTTGCATGCTTTTTTTGAGAGTGATTGGGCTAGTTGCTATGACACTCATGTGTCCACTAGTGGCTTTTGCGTCATACTTGGTAGCTCATGTATATCTTGGTTGAGCAAGAAGAAGCCTATTGTGGAGACTTTCGGTTGTGAGGTTGAGTATAGGGAAGCTTTTGCAGCGGCTATTGAGTGTGTGTGGCTCAGACGCCTTATGGTTGATTTGGGTGTTGGTCAGTCTTCTGCCACCGCCATCTTCACTGACAGTCAGAGTGCATTGGAAATTGCGAGGAACCCTATGTTCCATGCTCACACTAAGCACATTGAGGTGCATTATCATTATGTCAAGGAGAGGTTCTATGCTGGAGAGATCAGTTTGGCATATATGCCCACACAATAGAAAATTCCAGACCTTTTTGCAAAGGCTCTGCCTAGGGAGATGTTTGAAGCTTTTCACAAAGCTTTGGGCTTACTTCCTTTTGTGGAGTGATTTCCATATAGTTTGGCACTTCCTTATACATGAGTGCCAGCCCCTTGTTCACCGCATCACTCCCCGGGGGGATTTGTTGATATATTTAGGTAGTGATGTGTGTGAACACACTAGGTCCGTCGGGGCACTTTTTTCCCTCTTTTGGAGGTTTTTTTACCCCAGCTTGTATATATTATGCCTATTGCCCTAACGGTTCAATGATCTTTATACATTCAAGTGGTAATACATTCAGTATTGTGTGTTATGCTCCAAGCTTCTTCTTCTTCCTTGTGCTATTCATGTGCTTCTGCAGATGTCTAACTCCAACAGATTATTCATATACTTTAGGCATTTTGTAAAAACATAGTAAAGAACTATAGTCTTTTGGGATTATGAGTTAATTAATGATAATGATCCATCTTTGATTAGGGTATAATTGGATGTGTTGACATATTTAGGTAGTGATGTGTGTGAACATGTACTCAAGGTGATTAGGAATTCAGTGGCCAGTGGTCATTTTTCTCCATCAAGTTAGTTTGGTCAACGGGCATGGCTAAAAGCACTGATCTATTCCATATGTGGGCTATTGAGGATAAGTTGGATACTACCAACTAATCATTATGGGCTTATATGATGCGTCATGTATTGGTTGCAAAAGGACTGTGGAATATTGTGTAGGGTGTTGGAAAACATCCTATTACACCTGCAAACACAGTTGTTGAAGGTGATGTAGACGACATTGAAGATGACGATATTCTTCATGTTTTTGTTCGTGCTACGATTCCTCCTGCACCTATTGTAGAGCAAATTCGTTGGGATGGTAGAGATGCACATGCACATGCATTGATAGCCTTGTGTGTCAAACATGCCATTATTCCTCACATTATTCCTCTTGTAGGACAGCTAAAGATGCTTGAGATACACTAAAAAGAAGTTGAATTTATCATTATTCTATAAAAAGCATAAGATGAAAGTTTTAGGTTGCATGTCCTTGGAAATCAGATCATTGGAGCCATCACCCGAAAAGTGTAATCGGGTGAACCCATGAAAGAAGCATGTGCCCCTGCTATGAGCAATCCGTAAGTGTCACCCCCGGTGGTCTGCCCAAGAGGATGGAGAGCGATCCGTACGACAGATTCACCCCACTGCCATACTCCACGCAAACCAAGCCTGAGCCGTAGACTGATATCCCGATTCCCAATGACAAACGCCCACCAAACAATTAAAGCGTCTATCAATAGAGAGCTCCGATGATGTAACCTCCCCAAGGAAAGCCTTCATGGCACTTTGTATACTGACAGTGCCATCGTATTGCTTCAGAATCACCACCGATAATGCCATCGTACTATCATGCGAGCGTGACTATCGCGCTGGTCGAGAGAAGCAATCAAGACAAAGCAAGCATTTATCATGATGGAGCGGGCGTCTATCGCGGGGTGCAAAAAAAGTAACATAGAGATTGTCAATTTAGAAAGGTATGCAAGTCAATTTGGCAAGGCGTGCTATGGTTGTTAACACATTTATGCTGTCTACAATTATTTACTTTATCTCATGTTGGAGACCTAAGGACAAAGACTTGGCCAAAGTGGAAAGAATCTGCAGAAACTTCCTTTGGATTGGGGACCCCAACAGGAGGGGGATTCCCAAAATCAAATGGGAAACTTGCATTAGCCCTAAAGACTCAGGGGGTCTGGGAATTTTAGATATCGTTGGGTTGGCTGACAAGCTGGCGGCAAAGTGGCTTATCAAGGCCTGGAGCAATAGGGGGTCCTCTTGGGCTAAATTGATCTTCAGAAACACGAAAGACCTTACCTTAGTTGGCCTTTTGGGTTGGAAGGACATAGGGATTCTCATGCTTTTGTTCTCCCCCCACCCCGTGTCCCCTAAAGGATCTAGCCTCGTGTGTTCTTTATGGAAGAATTGGAACAAGGCCAAACAGTTCATCAGAATCAGTGATGAGTGGAAGTGGGCAGCTGGAATAAGACAAAATGACTCTATATGGTTCCCGATCTGCAGCATTAGGGGGGTGGAGTCTAGGAACCTCCAAACTGCAAAGCGATTATGGAACAAGGGGTTCAAACAGTGGAAACAACTCTGGAAACAAGAGACCAACCAGTGGATTAGGTTCAAAGAATTGGATCCAAGACTTAGAATTACCCTTGAGGAATGGACTCTTCTTCAAAGCAGGTGTTTAGCATGGGACCGCTCAACTACCTGCCTTCTCTGCGGTCAGGATCTTCCTTGCCTGGAGGGCCTCAAATGGAGCAATGGTAAGAAGCTATCCAGAACTCCCAACTTCAAAGAGAACTTAGATGTTCACCACACTCTTAACAAGAGATGGTGCCTTTCTTGGACCAAACTACGGTGGGAACTAAAATTCATGTCTATTTGGCACCCCCTAATTGAGGTCAAAAAGTCTGTTCTCATGTGGCAGATCTTGCATAAAGGTATCTGGTCCAATGCAAGGGCTAACAAAATCTGTGGTGTGCCGCCATGGTGCAAGCGCTATCATCGATGCATCAAAGATTTAGTTCACCTATTCTTCGACTGTCCCATGTCTCGTGTTATCTGGCATCACGTGACCCGAGTATTGAGACTCTCGAACCAAATCAATTGGCAACAGGTGATGTTGGGTGAGACAGTCGGATGCTCATCGAGGTTATGGAATGCGATCAAGGGTGAGACTCTCTGGAAGATTTGGAGGGAGCGATGTGTTGTCAATTTTGGCCAAACTCCTAAGGAATGGTCGATCGAGAAATCCTTTTTTCTTCTAGGTAAAAGAATCTCCCGAGAAAAGAGATCTCCACCATTTAGACATCACTGTATTTATCTCCTCGAAAAGAACAAGTTGAAACCCAAATGGGTCCCACATGAGGGTGATGATGAATTTATCTGCCTCATTTGTAATGCCCTCTAGGCTACCATATTCCTCCCCTGCATTGTGGGATTTGGGGGTTCCCGCACTAGTCCCATCCACTTGTAACCTTTCTTCTTTATTTTAATTAAAGTCCGGGAGATTAGGCTAAGGCCGAACTTCCTTTTATTAAAAAAAAAACAGAGAGATTGTCACGCTGTCGAGAGAGGATAAGATTCTGTCGGAGTCATTGCCAAAGGAATGGTATGGGATTCGTCCTTCCTCAGTCCGGCATCACCACTTGCTTCAGTTGGACAAGATGCTTTCGTGCACCTGGAGAGTCTATGGAAGTCGCCTGTAGTTGCTGCTGATGGTCATGGAGTTGTAGTTGTTGGACAAGATGTTGTCATACAGCTGGAGAGTCTATGGAAGTCGCCTGTAGTTGCTGCTGATGGCCATGTAGCTCCTGCAATAATGATGACCTTTTTTTATTCAAGATGCAGACTTTAGAATTAAGATGATGGATTACATTACAAAGAATAATACTTGGGTGGTTACGGAAGACTTGACCGCTAGGGATAAATTGACCTAAGGAGAAAGACTTGGCCAAAGTGGAAAGAATCTGCAGAAACTTCCTTTGGACTGGGGACCCCAACAGGAGGGGGGGATTCCCAAAATCAAATGGGAAACTTGCATTAGGCCTAAAGACTCAGGGGGCTTGGGAATTTTGAATATTGTCAGGTTGGCCGACAAGCTTGTGGCAAAATGGCTTATCAAGGCTTGGAGCAATAGGGAGTCCTCTTGGGCTAAATTGATCTTCAGAAACACGGAAGACCTTACCTTTGTTGGCCATCCTGGTTGGAAGGACATAGGGATTCTCGCACTTTTGTTCTCCCCCCACCCGATGTCCCCTAAAGGCTCTCGCCTCGTGTGTTCCTTATGGAAGAATTGGAACAAGGCCAAACAGTTCATCAGAATCAGCGATGAGTGGAAGTGGGCCGCTGGAATAAGACAAAATGACTCTGTGTGGTTCCCGATCAGTGGCATTAGGGGGGTGGAATCTTGGAACCTCCAAACTGCAAAGCGGTTATGGAACAAGGGGTTCAAACAGTGGAAACAACTCTGGAAACAAGAGACCAGCCAGTGGATTAGGTTTGAAGAATTGGATCCGAGACTTAGAGTTACCTTTGAGGAATGGACTCTTCTTCAAAGCAGGTGTTTAGCATGGGACCGCTCAACTACCTGCCTTCTCTGCGGTCAGGATCTTCCTTGCCTGGAGGGCCTCAAATGGAGCAATGGTAAGAAGCTATCCAGAACCCCCAACTTCAAAGAGGATTTAGATGTTCACCACACTCTTAACAAGAGATGGTGCCTTTCTTGGACCAAACTTCAGTGAGAACTAAAATTCATGTCTATTTGGCACCCCCTAATTGAGGTCAAAAAGTCCGTTCTCATGTGGAAAATCTTGCATAAAGGTATCTGGTCCAATGCAAGGGCTAACAAAATCTGTGGTGTACCGCCATGGTGCAAGCGTTGCCATCGGTGCATCGAAGATTTAGTTCACCTGTTCTTCGACTGCCCCAAGTCCCGAGTTATCTGGCGTCACGTGACCCGAGTATTGAGACTCACGAACCAAATCAACTGGCAACAGGTGATTTCGGGTGAGGCGGTCGGCTGCTCATCGAGGCTGTGGAATGCCATCAGAGGTGAGACTCTCTGGAAGATTTGGAGGGAGTGATGTGCTGTCAATTTTGGTCAAACTCCTAAGGAATGGTCGATTGAGAAATCCTTGTTTCTCCTAGGTAAAAGAATCTCCCGAGATAAGAGATCTCCACTGTTTAGACATCTCTCCTCGAAAACAACAAGTTGAAACCCAAATGGGTCCCACATGAGGGTGATGATAAATTTATCCGCCTCATTTGTAATGCCCTCTAGCTTGCCATACTCCTCCCCTGCATTGTGGGATTTGGGGGGTCCCATGGGCACTAGTCCCATTCACTTTTAACTTTGTTTCTTTATTTTAATTAAAGTCCGGGAGATTAGGCTAAGGCCGAACTTCCTTTTATTAAAAAAAAAAACAATACTTGGGTGGTTTTTTTCTATAACATTTACAAATGATTAATACATGTTATATGATTGCATTAGCATCTACCATTTCTAAATGGGTTTGATGTTAGGTTTTGAAATTATTGGTTGGTTTTTCTTTGGTTTCTGTGTATTTTTTAAGTTACGGTAGTTCCAATATGGTGAACTATAACATATGGGTGGAAAACGACACAAAAAGGGCTATGTAAGGATTTCAACTAGTTGTGCTTAATCTAGATTGATGTTGTCAAATCATCTAAAAAAAATTTGTGTAGGTTCATCATATCTTACACAAATATATTAGTTTTGGAAGAGAGAGGAAGTTCATGTGAAAATCATGAAAAGTGATATGCCTCAAAGTTTGTGTCCGTTGACCCTTTGCCAAGTTTGAAGTTTTTCCTTTTGTTCTTCGACCTATATCATCTATGTTTAGGATGTTCTGCATTTTTTTACTCTACCCTCCATAGCAGACCTACTTCTCTCTTTCTCATAATTCTAGACACTTTTGCCATGGAGAACCTCAATCCAAACACTCTCACTAAACTTTCATCCAGCTAGACTCTGTGTGATAAGTTCCATATCAATATTGCAATCAATCATGAGTATGCAAGATTGTGATCAGCTCTACAATCTTGTGAAGTTGATGGATTCCACAAAGATGGGAAAAAGCATACTGACATATGGACAAATGAATCCGTTTATCCAATTGATCCACAAATTGGAAGATATCCACCTTTTCATATTCTTCATAATCTCATTAGATTTGTAGGAGATGATGATGATGGTTACATGGATATTGTTCAAGGCTCTGAGAGTTTTCAAAGAACTATATGCAATACATAAACTATCTGCAAAATGTACTACATCAGAGGGATTTACATCAAAAGGATCTAGAAAAAAGTTGTCACATTCGTCTTCTCAGTTAGAAGATTTCAAACAAATGAAAGAAACTTCTATAAGATTGAGAATACATTCAAAACCAGTATATCCTGTTTTAGATTTGACTCAAAAATCTAGCAAAAAAGAAAAAGAGAATGAAAATTGCAAGAGATCATGTAACAAATATGTTAGGTTTGAACATATTGAGAAGTCTTGAGCACATACATTTTTGTAATGAAATTATGAGTCAAAACAATGTTTCAAAACGGTTGAAACTGAATGAAAACGCATGCTTTAAATGGTTTATTGCTAGAACCATCTCAAATTTGGGAGTTTGTGATCGTGTTGGAGTGAGTAGAAAGGCTTATAGAGAGATTTCAAAAGTTTAGTGTGAATTTCTTAAATTTAATAAAATAAAAAGCTTTGGATTGCCTAGACCTCATCATGTAGGAAAGTATCGACTCTGCTTGAATAAGAAAATCACATCTACATCCGGTGATTATAAACACATTCAGGATAACATGCGTTATGAGATAGGAAAATAAAATTTCACTTATAATGTGTTTAACAATATATAGATAGATATTATAAGACTTCAGACATACATGGTTCATGTCTATGATATAAAAGAACATGAATATTCTGGCCTTTTGAAATTTATAATAAAACTTGATGAAGCTGAAATTAAAAAACATCAAAAGATGGAGAGAATAACTATTACACTAATGAATAGAGCTTAAATTGGATTATAGCCTTGGGAAATGGGATACTCCATCTCTCAAAGTACAATAAGAAACGGAGTTATGATGGGTTGGGTGTGCTCAAGTTCCATCTAAGAATCATAAAACAATAATGGACTTGTTTTGCCTAGACTGATCCTCGTGTAACATAATAGAGACTAATTCCTTAAATATTAAGGCATTTGGATTGTCTTTCATCATCAATCAAAAAGTAGAAGCAACACTCTGATATGAATCTCGAAGACCATTCAGAATAGTCTACACAAGTGATATGTCTAGCAAGACTTCATCAGCCAAAATCAAATGCTCCTTCAACATTAAATTGCATTTGTGAATGGTGACTTACATGAAGAAGCGTATGTTTGTCAGCCATCAAAACAAAGTACGTAGGTTGAAAAAGGCATTATATGGTTTGAAGAAAGCACCACGTGCTTGGTATGGAAAGATACATGCCTACTTGATTGCACATGGTTTTGAGAATAGTCCAACTTAGATCACCTTATATGTTAAGCATGCAAATGATTTGCTTCTAATCATTGTTACCTATGTTGATGACATGCTGCTTAGTAGTCCTAATGAGAAGTATATTGTTGATTAAGGATGATTTGCATGCCTCATTTGAGATGTCAGATTTGGGGCATTTGCATCATTATTTGGGCATTTGGTTTATGCAAGTTGATGGTGCAATAGCTTTGTGTCAAAGAAAATATATTGACACATTATTGTAGCATTTTGGCCTTGAAGATTACAAACCTATTGCCACTCCTATGTAAAAAGGTCTACAATTGAGTCTTCACTATGCTTGAGGTGCATTTGATGTTTGTTCTCTATCAGCAATCTGTTGGATGCTTGATTTACTTATGCATAACTCGGCCTGATATTCAATTTGTTGTCTCTCGAATGAGCATTGCCTAGGTGTCAAGCATTGGCAGGTGGTTAAGCACATGTTTCGCTACTTGAGTGGTACGCGACTACTTCGATTGTTTTATCCCAAGGGGGGATCACTACCACCATATTTACATGCTTTTTCTGACTCTAGCTAGGTTGGTTGCAATGACACTCATGTGCCCGCTAGTGGTTTTGCTTCGTACTTGGTAGCTCATGCATATCTCGGTTGAGAAAGAAGCAACCTATTGTGGGCACTTCTAGTTGTGAGGCTAAGTATAAGGCAGCTTTCACACCGATTGTTGAGTGGGTGTGGCTCAGATGCCTTTTGGATGATTTGGGTGTTGGTCAGGCTTCTACCACCACCATCTTCTAGTATAGTCAGAGTGCATTGGCAATTGCAAAGAACACTGTGTTCCATGCTCACACAAAGCACATTGAGGTGCATTATTATTATGTCAGGGAGAGGTTCTCTATTGGATAGATTATTTTGGCATATGTGCCCACATAAGATAACATTACATATCTTTTCACAAAGGCTTGAAGGGTTTTGATGGCGATGCACCACAGTGCACTCTCCTTATCAAGAGCTCCACGATGATATCCTCGGAGTAGAAGATGGACCTCCTAAAAGCCGCACACGGCACTCCATAGAGAGACTGCAAAATACGCAGAAAACACAGTACACAAGGAGCACGAAGACAGACTTCTTAGGTCTTACAAATGCGGTCGAACTTACAGTTGTGACTGACAAGGCCACTATATGTTTTATTAAAGAACATATACAAAGAAGTGTCTGGTGGCCATTTGGCCTTTCACATGGATACTAACGGTAACAATCTCCCACTAAAGGGCAATATGGCCAAAGTAATCATGGGAGAAAAAATAAAGAATGATAAAGAATACCTGAGTGTAAGTATACAAACTATACTTCCCACCTGATGGGCATATTACACAATATACAAGTGACTGTGTTAGATCATGAATCAACTAACCTCCATCAAGTGACAACAGTATCGAAAGCGATCATGTGGTAGAGCTTTAGTCAAAGCATCTGCAACATTATCTCGAGTGTAAACCTTCTCAAGAATAATGCGCTCAGTGGCTAAGCAATCTCTTATGAAGTGGTACCTCACCTCAATGTGTTTGGTCTTTGCATGATAGACTGTCACTGAGCAAACGAGGTACATGCTGAGGTAAACCCATATCCCAAGCAAGACGAGAAAGCCACAATGCTTCCTTACATGCCTCACTTACTGCAACATACTCTGCTTTTGTGGTAGAAACAGTTGTACATTCTTGAAGACAAGATCTCCAAGAGATAATACCTCCAACAAAATGAAAAATGTACCCTGATGTAGACTTACGATTGTCTACACAACCAGCATAGTCAGAATCTGTGTAACCAATAATGGATGCTTTCCCTCCACCTAAGCATATACACTTGTTCTTAGTGCCACTCAGATATCTTAAAATCATCTTAACCATTTCCCAATTTTTCTTACCAAGATTAGACATATATCTGCTCACAAATCCCACTGCAAATGCAATGTTCTATTTCGTAGCCACCATAGCATACATGAGACTACCAACAACAAACTAATAGGGAATTTTGGTCATGGATTCCTCTTCCTCATCTGATTTGGGGCAATCATCCTTGCTCAATTTCACATATGTGGGTAAAGGTGTATTCAATGCCTTTCCACCCTGTATATTGGCATAGGACCACACACATCTGTATGGATGAGATCTAAAGGCTGAATTGAAGAGTCAATGTGCGTCCTATGCACATTTCTGGTTTGCTTTCCATATTGACAATGCTCACAAAATGAAAAATCAAAGAAAGATAACACAGGTAAGTAGCCAGAACGAGAAAGATTTTCCATTCCACTATGAGATATATGGCCCAAATGACCATGCCAAATACAAGCCATAGGCTGTTCAATAACAGCTAACAAGTGTTCTTTCTATGATACAAATAAAGGATAAAGTGAGCCAACTTTGCTTCCTTTTGCAATAACCATATTGCCCTTTGATATACGAAAGGACTCAGCATAGAAGACTACCTTGTAACCAAAGTCATCAAGTTGACCAAGTGACATCAAACTGTGTGATAACTGAGGTACATGGCATACGTTATGCATAGTAAATTTTGAACCATCAATGAACTGCATAACCACATCTCCAATCCCCACAACGTCACACTCGTAAGAGTCACCAAGTCTCACGGTACCAAGAGACTTTGCTGCATAATTAGAGAACCATTCTCTATGTGGTGTCACATGGAAAGAAGCACCAGGATCTAGCAGCCACGTGTGGGAAAGAGAGTCAACCATAAGTGCCTCAGTTGGCACAGTACAATCAAGTGTCAACACATCAACATCATCAGAAATAGCATTAATTTCTTCAATCTTCAAAGTCAAAGTAGATGGTGCAGGTAACTATTTAACATGCCCATCAACATTCTGTCCTTTACCTTTAGCATTATTTAATGCATAACAATCTTTCTTCATATGTCCTTTCTTATGAACATAATGGCATTCCATATCCCTCTTCCTTGGTTTACTTCTACTCTTATTCCGTTGACCATTGTTTTCCAGTTCTTGCTCCTGCCAGGTTGTTGATTCTTTCCTTGGTAAGAATCACGAACATTATATGAATCTCCACTCTGAGTGCCAACTATAGATTTTCTACGAATCTCCTCACTTAAGAGTGCTCCACATATGTCATCATAAACGAGTTTACCAACCAAGTGCACTATTGCTAATAGCTGTGCAGAACGTATCCCATGATGATGGTAGGATGCATAACAGCAATATTGCTTTCATCTCATTATCCATATCCATTTTCTTTTTAGCATGTAGCTGGGAGAATATAGCATCAAACTCATTCTTCCATAGAGCAAAGTTTGTGCCATCAAATTTTCGGATCTCAAAATGGTCTTTGCCGTGCAAGTTATAGCTCCTTCTCGAAACATTGGCACTAGACCCTGATCCACCAGATTTGCCTGAGACCTCTGATGCCATGATGATAGAGAACTAGATAGAATGATAATTCGGAGGAGAGATACAAAAGATGAACTCTTTGGGGGGACTGTAGAAGCCCTAGCTAGTCGATTAAAGAAGAGTTTTCAAGAGGTCAGTAGAAGAGTTGGAGGAGTAGAATCGTGAGGGGATAAGTTAGAAGAGAAGCTAGAGAATTTAGAAAGAAGAAGATGCAAAGAGCTTTGTATAACGGAGAAGCTCAATGAAATGAAGCAAAAACATAAAGATGGAATTGGGGAGATTGAAAGGGAATACATGAAGCTATATGATTTATTTGGGAGAATAGAGAATGCTCTTCAAGAAAATGAAAAGAGGATGCATGAGTTGGAACCAGAGAATGAGAAGTTGCCAAAACAGATGAGGTATTTAGCTTGTGAAATGATACAACATCGAAATGATATTGATCTAAATACATGAGGATTAAGGGAACGAGCTACGGAGGTGGATGAATTGAGGAACACAGGAAATGAGAGTGCATACTGCCTTGCAAAGTGCCTTATTTCAATAGAGGAGTATTTACAAAAAATGACAAATCATGTGGATTCTTCACAAAGACGAGTCTGGAGATAAAAAGGGAAATGATTGAGGAGGTGTTGAGAAGATGGTTTGCACAGTGATTATGAGGCTCTTCAAGTGGAGCCTGACTTACTCCACTCACCTATTAACCCATCATAGCACACTGGCACACATGCATACACGCTTTCATTTTTTTTTTTGTTTTTTTTTTTTCCCATGTCCTGAGAGTTAGGGAGAGAGAGAAAGGATTGCCCCACCATTCCCGCACATCATGCATACACAAAAACACAAAAATATGTTAGTGGAAGTTGATAGATGATCTTCTCTTCGTCATTACTTTCTAGGATATAACGATTACATAGCATAACTGACTAATCACAAACAGGCTCATCAAACTGGATTTTCCCATCTTACCTTTAAGTCCCTTCCTCCAGTGCAATGTAGCACGACACCCTAAAAATTACTACCTAGTCTCGTTCATCCTCGGTGATAGCCAGGTAATGAGGACCGTGAGCTGACACTAGCTTTGTCATAGGCCTAAACAGTGACATGTTTATATCGATTTGGTGCTACACACCATAGTGGGTGATAGGTGAGTGGAACCATCTTGGTTGGGTGGTCGAGACCATGAGCCGCATCGAGCTATGTTGTGTTGGTAGATGGGTGGAATAAACCTGGCCAAGTGGTGAAGGCCATGAGTCACATCTAGTTGCGACATAGGTCAACCCGTGAATTAAAATAAATAAGAAAAAGAAAAAGTTCCCACTCTTGAGGGGGAGAGAGAGAGAGGAGGAGGGCAATGATCACCTGGATTGATGTGTTTTTTTTGCATGTATGTACTTACAGGGATGAGATGTTGCCTATTGATAGATCGATCCGCTTGAGGCTTACACTAACAAAGGTATAATTATTATATGTGCATGGTTGGTTAGTTTGCATGCAACTTATCGAATTCGGCTCTTCTTGTGTTATCGATTGGTCCGTTCCAAAGGCAGGTAATGGTGTACGTGCTTCTTGAACATTCTTCACTTGTGTCTCATTTCATTATGGGTGATCAATTTTTTGGGGGTGTGAGTGAGGTTGCACTTTAGAAGGCCTCGTTTTTGCTCATATATACATGATAGGTATAGAGGGAGTTATCGGATGTAGATGCACCAGTAGACTACATGTTTTATTATTTTTCTTTTGTTCATTTTTTTTTTGGATTAACCTTTTTTGACGAGTTTGTAGATGGGAAGGATACAATGACAGGGAAGGACTTCAACAAGGTATCCAAGGTATAGAAATGACGTTTGTTGAATAATAATATGAATGTTGGTTGACTATAGGTTTGCAGGACAGTCTTCAAGGATCGGCCCATGATCGTAGTATCGCATTAATGATTTGGATTAAGGGGAGCATGTGGATGATATGGTTTTTGTTTGAGCTTTGTTGTAAGAGAGAATGAGTTGAAGAAGGAGTTGGGTATGAACAAGTATGAGCAAGTTGGGAGTATCTGCACCATGGTGCAATGGATGTGAGTATGTACGTGTATGGATGCAGGTGATGGTATGGTTGGTGGGATGAATTGAGTATGTGAAGAAAAATTCTCGTGCATGATGATTATGTGTGAATAGAGAGGGTGTTATAGGACGTTTTTCAACACCCTGCAGAATGATCCACACTCCTTTTGCAACCAATACATGTCGCATCATATAAGCTCACAACGGGTAGTTGGCACCATCCAACTTATCCTCAACAGACAACACACGAAATAAATCACTGCTTTCAACCATGCCTGGTGACTAAAATACCTTGATGCAAAAAATTGACTGTACCTCAAAAAGTTGAACAGAACTGTCCAGACGAATTTTGCTAAACTTGTAGTAGACTTCGAGATGCTGATAGTGTCAAACTAAAATTGGTATATACCTTTGGCACAAAAAGACAAAATAGCCTAAACAAGCGCTACGATAGTGCGTTCGAAGGCGAAAATGAGCTCAGATTGCGATTCTGACACCACAGAGCGAAGGTGTTTTGATCTCAGAAACATGCTGAGTATGCTCACCGAAATTCGTGCGATTTTGAGACTGCAACTAGAGAGGTGTCGATGATGCCCTAGATGAAGCGGCGACCTGCTCTGATACCAATTGTTGGAGTTAGACGTCTGCAAAAGCATGCGAACAGCACAAGGAAGAAGGAGAAGCTTTGAGCACAACACACAATATTGAATGTATTACTAGAGATCTCTCTGAATCATCAACCTCTCCTCCTAGCCTCACATTCTCTCTTCCAAGTTCTCCCATTTTCTTATCACTCTCTACCTGGGCACACATAACCTTCTCTAACTCCAGCTGGAAGTCCTCACTAATTCTACCTTCTTGATCACTATACCTACAAATTACTTCTTGCACTTTCTTGATTTCCTGCTCTCCTCACTCAATTCTTCCCATCAAGTCCACCTCCCCTTGTTGGGACTCATTTTCGATCATAACCCAATAGCAATCTGCTATCACTAAATCGGAATTAATCTCCAAAACCTTTCTCTTGATTTCTTTACTCTTTCTAATCACTTTTTCACTCTCAAGTATTTAAATTTTATTCCTTAAGTTTTTGTTCTCTCTTCAATCTTTGTTTTTGTTTTCCACAAATCTCAAATGCCCCTCCCATTTCTCTAAGGCCTCCTATATTTTAATTTGGTTTTTCTCTAATCTCTCAATCTTGGCCCTTTTGCTATCTCGCTCCTCACATATCCACTTTACTTGACATTGCAGACTTTTTTCAAGTTCTTCCAAGACTTGATCCTAAGAGTTATTGGCCTTACTTTCACTCGCATAGCCAAGCTCCTTCTTTATCTTTAGCTTCTCAAAGCTATTGGCCATGCTACTTGGATTTAGCATTTTGGAGATGACCCTACTTGTCCTTGAGGTCTCGATTGACAGAGAAGCCTCACTCCTTAAATTGTCTACTTCATAATGTCCTTCGTTTTCAACTTCCACATAAAAAGAAGAGAGAGAAGAACAAGTTTCCTTCCTTCTGAACTTTCCCGATAGAGATCTCTTTTACCTCACATGCATGCCCACACAAGCTCTTCTTTCCACAATCCACGCACGCAGGAACAAGGTCCAAATGAGTAGATACTCGAGGACAGAATTTGGCAATGTGTCCAATCTCCTTGCAACACCAGTATCTAATATAATTGGAGATAGGACAAAATCGATGATGTCAGTTCACATGATTTCTCATTGTTCGACCAAATTCAAAGGGTCTGTCAGTCTGTCCAAAACTCATCTTGCTCACGTCGAACTTCTAAAAACCCCAATCTTTCCTTCATTGCACCATTTCTTTAACAAGAACCAAGATGATTATGGGGCAAAATGGTTGTGCCATATGATTGGGGCACCAAGCAAACTCATAGAAATCTTTATGAGATGTGCTAAGCCAAAGTCCCACCGTGCATGCCAAATGAAGTAAGCTATGAAAGCCGAGGGAAGACGTTTGTTTGCATGCATGCATGCAACTAAATTGCTTAGATTTTTGTGTTTGGGCAATCTTTTCTCACCCTAAGCTCGTGAACACGTGCAAATGCACCCACTCTTCCAATCCCCAGTAGGATCGCCAAATGGATAAGGCCTTGAGCCAAAGAGAAAATGCTTACACACAATGATACTTTGCTCAAACTTCTCGTACTATGCTGAATTCTCATCATTCTAAGTCTTTGGTTGCACTCGGATGTGTTTGTTGAAAGGAGGAGAATGGACACCCTAATGCATATCCAATCATAGGCCTTGAATTGTACCTCTCTTTCTTTCCCTCTTTCTCACTTACTCTCAAACACGGTTCTCACTTGTTCTCTCTCACTCTCTCATCCGCTGTCATCTTTCTTCTCTCTTTTTGACTCACACACCCCCACTTACTCTCGTACACACACGCTTCCTTGCACTTTCCTTTTTTGTTTCTCACGCTCCCACTCGTCCTCTCTTTCCCTCTATTCCCATCTCCTACTCCCTTTCTTTCTATTTTCCTCACTCACTCCCTTTTCCCCCACTTTCTTTTCTCCTCCTCGCCAACTCTCGCTTACTGTCACACACACACTTGCACACACATCCACTCGCACACACCCTCACTTACTCTCGTACCCACACACACAATCACTTTCCCCCCAGCCCTCTTTCACTCACACACACTTTCACATATACACTCATACGCACACACTCATACACTCTTTTTCTCACTCTTTCCCACTCTCTCTCTATCCCACATTCCCTTCTCTGTCTCACTCACCTTCTTTTACTTTTCCTTGTCCACTCTCACACTCTCTTATACACACATATACTCACTCACATACACATGCACACACAATTTCAAAGACCCATTGTTTACCCCCCCCCCCCCCCCCACCCCCTCCTTCGGGTAATCTCTCTTTCTCTCATCCTTGAACATACATCAGCAAGCAACTTCCTTTTATCTTATTGATCCTTTCTTAAGGTGACAATGCCTTAGCTTCTGCCTTGACCATCAAAATAAGTGCCATGTGCTGCGCATTTGAAGATGTTCATGGGATGGGATTAGCGACCTTGAAACATATGAATGAGAGTGCACACAATCGTTCATGGATAAAAACTGAAAACAACCAGAAAAAACATTACACATGGCAGCCCAAGATTGAAGGAATCCTCACACAATCAATTTTGCACTCAACACAAATATGACAGGGGTTGCCGAGTGAAATTTCACCCTACCTTGTGCAAGATCAAACCCAAAAACTACCTCTTTCTTTTTTATAGTATGCACCTTCCAGCTGTTTTTGAGTGCTTCCATCTTCGTAAAAGAAACATCCAATCGACATGTTTTGAAGCTTCTTCATATTTCTTAGGATTCCTACTTGAATCAACACACATTCGAAGTCATTTCAACCGTATGGAGAGATGTAGTACTCTCATTAACTTAGTAACAGGAGTGCTGAACCAAATTTCAGCATATCATAAGTCTCTGTATGATGATATAAATCATCCGTGATCCTGATCTCTGTGCCTGTCTATCTTCAAAGTCTAGATCATGATTTTCATTGAAATGAAAATTGTCTCCACACAGCAAGTATTCTGCATAGAAATGTCCTATTCCCGTTGCATGCCTTCTAAAAGGATTTCAAGGCACAAACCTTTTTGCTTGTATGCTTCAGTAGTCCCTAAGTTGGTGAGTTCTACATCCAACAATGTTAGCCTGCCCTGAAAACTTTTGATCATGCTTTTCTGGATGCCCCCCATTTCTCTGATACCAGATGAATGTCAAATTCAACAGCCTTCTTGAACCCTCTACATTTTGGATTATCGTCATCTCTGCCTTTGTGTTACATGAGCTCCCAAATAGTTATACCCACTATAACATAAAAAACAACTGCCTGCTATATACCCAGGAACATGACTATAAGCGGCATGATCTCTGCAATCTGCATGCATATGTATTTCAAGTATGAAGTAAGTAAGAACTCACCTGCAATTCACCTCTTGGTAGCATAGAAGATTTTCTGGAAAGGACTCATTCTCTTGTCGACTTCATTACCCCTTCATTCTTTTTCATGGATAGAGAATGTGCGCCCAATAGCAACCTCATGAATACCATTTCCCATAGCATAACAATCATGTCTTTTCCTTACAAAGCTTGTGATCCTCGATAATTCTTTGAACAAACTTCTTCACATCAGCTGCCAACACCTCCTCTACTCACTTTCTCCTTGCGCCCCCCTTCTTCACCTCTGCACAATGCTCCCCCGATTTCTCTGTATCCGAAGAACCGAGCAGAGCAGGACCCTATTGCTCCTCTACCTTCTCCACTTCTACCCCGGGATGTTGCCTCCCGTGCATCCAGGCTGCCAAGGTTCTCTATGCTACGTATCGCACTCAAGATCCCCTCTGTTGCCACAGCCAAGTAACTTACCCTCCTTGAGGCAGGATCTTCCCCCCTTTTCAGCCACTGAGAGAATAGAACATCTGTCGGAAAAAAAAAACCCCCTCTTGTAGACCTCCTCAAACTGCTGCCAGATGTGTATATGCTCACGTTCACTGAAAAAAACCGAGGAAAAATGAACTTTTGTTGCTGACCCTCTTGGAGTCTTTTGTGGCAGTGTCTCTGATGGCCCTTTTCCTCCTCGTTCTCTCTAAGACAACCACCAAGGCTCCCTTCGACCCTGTCAAGACCAAAAATCCCTGCCTCTGCTGTTGCCCACCCTCTGCACACACCTTCTCCGAGAATCCCCCTTTTGTCTTTGCAGCCACTGCTGAGCCCAAACCCAAGCAGACCCCCTCTTGGTGAACAAGAAGCACAAAAAAAAAATCTCCTTCTCCCATCATCGACCAGAGGTGGCCCTCAACCTCCCTTTTTTGACATTTTTGGAGGCGGTTGGCCACCTGCCACCACCACCCCCGCCAAAACCCCCCTTTGTATCCTAGCATACCCCACTTTCAGCGTTTCCTTCCCATATGAAGATAGATTTCGCCACCTTTAGTGATATTATCTACTGCACTGCATGCTCGAGGACTAAGAATAAATGTTCTAGCATCAGGACATATACCTAGAAACTGCAATTCGTCAGGGCACTTCAGTGCCTGCTCACAATCCCCTTCATTTATATATCCACAGATTAAAACATTCCATGAACCAATATCCCGTAGCTGGAGGCTCTCGAACACTTGCTCTGTTTTTTCATCTGCCTGCTTGTGGCATACATAGGAATCAAGGAGTCACCAATGAACCTATTCTTCTCTAGCAATGCTTTTCTTTCAATCTCATCATGCAACTCTCTGCCTATCGTTTGCAACTTTGTACACAACTTCAGGCTGTGTGCATAAGAATAAGCATTTGGTAAAGAAGATTTCTCTCGAGTGCTCTCAATAAAGTCCATTGCTCCCTTTCCATTCCTTGCATATTCTTTTAACATGAGATCTACAGTGGATGATCATGTATTTCAAGTAATCCTTGGGATTCGACTTCATCATGTGTCTTTTTGCCCTTCTCTATTGTTCCTAGACTGCCATAAGCTCACAAAATGTAGACATAGGTTACATCACTTGATACCACCCTCTCTTGCTTACATGCAGATCTGTTCATGAATTTCTTGAACTTTCTCATCTCCTCCCATCCTGCCACAAGTCTTTAGTGCATAGACGATTGTATTGGCATCTGGGATAACACCATCCAATTGCATCATCTTGTAAGCACAAAGGGTCCCGCCATCGTGTCCTTATCCGGAGTATCTTGAAATGAGCGCATTCCATAAAATCTCACTACAAGAAAAACAAGTGTCAAATACTTCTTTTGCAATTTAAAAGACATCCATACAAGCAATAATAGGTGAGGCGTTTAAGTGTGTGCTAAATTTTGAATGCCATGCAATGTATGCCCTTTCATCTAAAGTAAATGTTTTACTATCAATTCATGGGGCATGTACACACTTCACAATACCAAAGACATCAAAATAGCCATGAGTGCTAATTTTGCTCATCCTTTCATCATCTCAGTCATTCTATCAGCTTGGCAAAATTTGAATACCCGTATACACATACTCTCCTTTCACACATATAGAATCTTATCTATGCTCACATGCGCACTCCTATCCCAAAGATGCAAATACACGAACGATTTCATGAACATTTGAAGAAAAAACACAGTTCGTATTAACTGCCTCTTCCATGAACAGAACCATATCAATAATCTTGAAATCAACACAATTCCCATGTAACATGGAGGGGTGTTGATGATGCCCTAGATGAAGTGGCGATGTGCTTTGACACTAATTGTTGGAGTTCGATGTCCATGGAAACACATGAACAACCAAGGAAGAAGAATCTTGGAGCACAACACAATACAAAGTGTATTACCAAGTGAATGTACAAAGATAAGTGACATGTTACGGTTATAGTCATATACAAGCTAGGGGAAAAAACATCCTAAAGAGGCAACAAATTGTCACGACAGTCCTAAGTGTGTTCATACACATCACTACGGAAATATATCAACAAGATCTTCAAAGTTTTGTTAATCTTAGTCTTGCAGTAGCTCAATGCAAGTAAAGAGCAATAGAGAAAAGAATTCTATACCTCAACCTAACTTTTTCCTTCTCTCTCCATAGTAGAGAAGAGAGAGATTGAGATTTACTTAATTGGTTCCTATCATCTTTCTGCAAAGAGAAAGAAGATTCATTCTTCACTCATTCGTACCTTAATTGTAGGATATATTTTCAATTTAAAAAGGGGTAGGTTCATAACATTCAACTTCTCAAAGTGTGGTTTATGACATAATATGTGATGGATGCCCATGATTCTTTCGTTTGGATGCTTTGAACCAGTCCTATAGTGTGGCTGCATGATGAAATTAACAACATAGTGAAGAACTTGACCTCATTGACACTCACTATAAAGATCTACAACAATCCTATTAAGCTTTGCGAAAATCAAGTGCCACATACTTGGTCTTTATCTGATTTGCCTCTTGGAAGAAAGGTCATTGGCACTAAATGGGTGTATAAGCTAAAATGTAAGCCTGATGGAACATCTGATTGTGATAAGGCTAGGCTTGTAGCCAAAGGCTATACTCAAGACAAGGGCATTGATTTCGATGAGATCGTTGCCCCTACATGTTGCATGATAACCATTCATGACATCTATGCACCTGAAACTCATAATGGTTGGAATGTACATCAACTGCACATTAAAGTTGCATATCTTAATGGTCATTTGCTAAAGAAGTGTATGTATTTCACCCCCATTGTTTTGTGAAGAGAGTGCATGAAAATAGAGTGTGCATGTTGAAAAAGGCATTGTATGGATTGAAGCAATCACTACATGCTTGGTATCAAAAGATACGATGCATAGTTGTTAGCACATGGTTTTGAAAATAATCCAATTGAAAGCATTTTGTATGTCAAGTGTGAAGATAATGTACTCCTTATCATTTTTATTTATGTGGATAACACTCTACTTATTGGTCTCGATGAGAAGCATATTGTTGAATTTAAGGTTGATTTGCAAGCCTAATTTGATATGTCAAATTTGGGGCTACTATTAAATTTATGCGAGTTGATGTGTGTTAGACAAAATACGTTGACACATTATTGTAAAGATTTGGACTTGAGAACAAGAACTCATTATAAGGCCCATCGAGACAAGGTTACAATTGAGTCTTTATCATGCTCGAAATGTATTTGATGTTGTCCTATATCAACAAGCTATTGGATTCTTGATTTACTTATGCATAACACAAAGAGATATTTAGTTTGTTGTCTTAGATGCGCAGGTTTAGGCATAGCCTAGGTCGCAAGCATTGGCAACAGTTAAGCACATCTTTCTCTACTTGAGAAGTACCCAACTACTTGGTTTTCTTTCCCAAGTGGGGTCACTACCATCAAATTTACATGATTCTTTAGACTTAGATTTGACTAGTTGTTATGACACTTGTGTGTCTACAACCAGTTTCGCTTCATGCTTGGAGGCTCATTCATATCTTGGTTAAGCAAAAAGCAACCTTACTATGCCCGCTTCTAGTTGTGAGGCTAAGTATAGGGAAGCTCTCACATCTATTGTTGAATGTGTGTGGCTAAGATGCCTTTTGGTTAATTTGGGTGTTGGTTAGTCTTTTTCCACCACCATCTTTACAAATAGTCAGAGCACATTGGCAGTTGTAAGAAGCCTTGTCGTTCCAAACTCCCACAAAGCACATTGAGGTGCACTATCAATATGTCTTGGAAATAATCTCTATTGGAGAGATTATTTTGGCATATGTGATGACACAAGATAATCTCGCAAACCTTTTCACAAAGGCTCTGCTCGAGAGGAGTTTGAAGCTTTTTGCGTAGCTTTTGGCTTACTTCCTTTTGTGGATTGATTTAAGTCCACATACCTTGGAAATTCCCTATACATGAGTGACATTTCATTGATCATCACGTCATTTCTAGTGGGATTTGTTGATATAGTTTGGTAGTGGGGTGTGAACGCACTTAGGGCCATCATGGTGTTTTTTTCCCTCCTTGGATGTTTTTTCCCCCTTTGGTTATATTTATGTCAATTACCCAAATTTTCTACTTGTCTTGCACATTCAACACTAAATAATATCACTATGTGTTGTATTTGTGAGATTCTAATTTTTCGTCCTATTTGCGTGCTTTCCTAGTCCTTGAATTCCAACGCTATTGACATCTTAATGCTGGCTCTTTACTCTATTTGGCCAACACAACTAGACCAGACATCTCATATGCAATTGATGTTCTTGTTTAGTTATCACATCCGCCTCCTTAGAAACATCGGCAAGCTAGTCAAAGACTATTGTGTTAATTTGGGTATTGGTGATTCTTTTGTCACCACCATCTTTAGAAACAATCAGAGTGTATTGATAGTTGCGAGAAGCCTTGTGTTCCATGCTCGCACAAAGCACATTGAGGTGCACTATCATTATTCTAGGGAGAGACTCTCTATTTGAGAGATTGGTTTGGCTTATGTGCCCACACAAGCTAATATTGCAAACCTTTTCACAAAGGCTTTGCCTAGGAGAACTTTCAAGATTTTTGCAAAGCTTTGGGCTTAGTTGCTTTTGTGGATTGATTTCAGTCCATATAGTTTGAAATTCCTTATACATGAGTGCCATCTCTTTGATCATCACATAACTCCAAGGGGGGATTTGTTGATATATTTTGGTAGTGATATGTGAGCATTGTTTGGGGCTTTGCCTACTCCTCTGATTCCAACCCTATCAACATCTTGTTGGCTCTTTTCTCTACTTGGCCAACACAGCTAGACCAAACATCTCATATGCAATTGATGTTCTTAGTCAACTATCTCATTGACCTCATCAAACACATTGGCAAACTACTCAAGGACTATTATGCTACTTATCCATCACTCAGCATCGTGGTCTTTGCTACAGAGGAAGCATCAAGATTGTCACACATTATGATTCTAAATGATTTGCTAAATTGAGATTCCTCTTATTTTACCTCTAGAAATGTATCCTTGCTTTGCATAGGGTCCATATTTTGGGAAATTATGGAGCCTATAGTCGCTCTTTTATCCACCGAGGCCAAGTAATGAGCACCATGTTTTGTAGCATGTGAGGTCATTTGGATTCATTGTTTATTATTTGACATTGGTATTTTGTAGGATATTCCATATGCATTGATAGTCAATCTTCATTGTCCATTGCTAAGAATCTGGTCTTGAGATCTAATGCCACTTCATTTGTGAGAAGATAGAATCCTGGAATATTATTTTGGAGCAACGTACCTCTCAAGAGAACTTGGCGGACATGTTCACAAAGGCTTTATCTTGAGTTTCGCTCCAACACTTGGTGGACTTTTGCAGCATTTAGCCTCTCTGAAATGGAGCTTCAAAGGTGGCTTTGAAGAAATGATCCTATTTTCTCTTTTTACATTTCATATATAACTCATTTCTATGAGTGCATCTCCATTTTGTTTTACTTTAGTTGTATTTGGGAGGCTTCCTATTTAACATTTTTTTGCTCTATCTCTCCTCTGAATCTATTTGAATATCTTCTTAGTTGAATGCTTCCCTCTCTCTATAATTAATCTTACTATGCTCTTTGGGTTGCCCCAAATGAAAATCACAAGAATATATATATATATATATATATATATATATATATATATATATATATATATATATATATATATATATATATATATATATATATATCTACAAAAAGATTGATGCCCCCTCTTTATATGTGCACCTTGTGAGATCTTCTAATATCGGTGAAGAAAATTTCTAATCCCATTAAAATGCATGGAGAAAAATCTTGAGAAATTCAAGACATGCATTTAAGATAGAAATAAAATTAGATTGAAAGCTTGAAGATGATAAGGAGCATTTTGTTATTAGAGCAACATGTTGTATCACGAAAACAGCAACAACTAAGCACTTTTGCACCTCCGTTATCACTTTTTATTGAAGTATGTTTGAAAAATTTCCACAAATAACGAGAGCAACAAGAGGTAAGATTGATCTTAACGCAACAATATTGTGGATTTTGTCAAAATGTACAAACATAAGAGCCCTCTACAAAGAGAGTTGTACAAAGAGAGTTGCAACATGGGCACAAAGATATGTACCCCCCCGGTTAATGAAGAAGTTAACATGGGGTAGAAAGACCTGTGTATCCCCCCTCCCCCCAAAATGAAGAAGTTTGTACCTCCCTGCACATTGTCTAAGTTGAGCATGACAAAGAATACATTGAAATGAATGCACAAAGAAACAAAGCCATAACTTGATCGTACCAAGGAGGGTAGTGCAATGAAATGCACAAAAAGACAAAGGCAACCATGAGCTTGATGATCTTTTGTGAAGTCCTTTTCAATATTGAATAGCTACATGGAAATCATCGCATGAATCCAACATGGTAGAAATATTCACATGCTCTAGAGTACATGCATATATAAAGCCAATATATGCAAGGGGGGGGGGGCTATAGGATGGGACAAAGGTAGACATCCCTTACCTCACAAAGAACTCAATGCTGGGTTATCCTTGCACATTAATGCTTGGATTTGAAGAATATTGAATTGATATTCTAGTGGTCTTTGCTCAACTCCTACATTTGTATTGCATGTGGTGGTAGAGGAAGAATAAGAGTTTTTTCAATTTCTCCTTATCAACCCAACCTAAGGATGGGTTGAAATACACGTAAGGACAAGTCCTATCTCCAACCCTACCTTGTGCCACATGGATTATGACACATAAATTAGAAACACACACACTTTGGTTTGGTTCACACTATTATGGGTGGAATATGTGTATCTGGCAATGTTTTTACATGGAACACAATATAGTTATGGTAGTAATATTATTTTCATAAATGAAGTTTTGTCCATTGGGAAGAGGAAATTGAGGTCGAGCGCCACTTGCCTCTTGAGGTGAGGGTGAGGGTTCAACCCCCGTCGGCTACATGTAAGGGACATACCAAATTGGAATGATGTATCATGTGGCTGTGCCACTGTTTGTTCTACCCTGTGGTAGTTGTGACCGTAGTTTAACCCAGCTTTGTAAACCCCTGTTCTTGTGGGATAAGGGAGTCCCATGGGTTAGAAAGTCTTTTTTTATTTTGTTTTATTGCACATTTAAAGCTAAATGTATGAGTCAACGTTCTTTCATAGGGTATGACATTTTCTTTTTCAGGAACACATTGAAGAGGCAGTTTAGCAGATGTTGAGAACTTGTTCAAAGTCTTTCATACTCTATTGTCATGTCTCGGACATTGGATATTTCATCGCACTGATTCTTCGAAATTAGTGGACCATCGGCTTGTATTGGAAGATCACGTATAAGTCTTTTCCGAAAAATGAAGTAGATTTATAGATTATGCTTTTTGAGTGGGATAGCTCCTTTGAGTCCCCATCCCTGACTCCGAAAATCTAGAGCCAAGGGATTCTCACTCATTGAATCATAAAGAAAACCAAGGTATTCTATTGCCTAATGTGAACCCAACTTTATTACATCCACACACACACAAGGGATGGGACAATCCTTTTTTGCATAAGAGCACATATGGTTATGTCAAACCTCAAAAGAG
>CM035409.1:13642857-13882857 GCA_020310875.1 Ceratopteris richardii
ATCCTTGGATTCAGCCTATATTCAGATTTTTTTTATCATACGCACATTGTATATTAATGTGCGTATATTCAGCCTATATTGAGATTTTTTTTATCATACGCACATTGCATTTATTACTGTGTGTAGTAGCATTAAACTGCAGCACTTTTATAATTGTCTTCTTAACTCTCTCTATTGTATTTATATCTCATGATCAAGTTAAGGTGTGTAATGTGGTAAGGTCAAGTGTGGGAAAGATCTTGAATTAAACCTGTGATTATTGCTTTTGTCTACCACACGTCCAACTTGTATGTATGTATATTGCAATTATAAAACAGGATTAAGTTTTGCATGGCAACTGCAGACAATTCAAAGCTGGATCCTCAGATTTGATACACCTGAAATTAACTTAGAGAGGCACTCAATGAAGCCAAAACGAACTTGAATGGATTTCCATTAATGTATGATAGCAATGCCCCGAAATAGACTAGAGTGAGGTGCATATACCGATAATCAAACTTAGGTTATTCTCAAACTAAGCAAAACTCAAACTTAGGATTTGACACGTCCATAGTGGACTTAGATAGGTAGAGATTGATGTCAAATAGTGAGGAATTGATTAAGACTGGTGAAGAAATATAAAACTTCAACACAATTCGAGGTGTGGATGAGATAGGTAGGCTAGGTGGATTAAAATGTATATTTGTATGTGCAGATATAAGGTAACAAGATGTTAGTTTAAACATGAGGTCGCTTGGAGCTTTTTCAAGGATCCTAAGGACACCAAATCATGCGTGAAAGTAGTCAAGAGGTGTGCGTTTGAGCCTTTTTCTCATTTATATATGAAACTCGTTGAAAAGTCAAATTTAACCTAAGTTTTATATTTTCCAGCCAGATGTGGTTGAAATAATCTTTCATTGTTATCTACAAGCAAAACCTGGAAAAGGCACAGTTGAGAGTAACATAGTTTCTACCAGTGTGACCATAGGCTCTATCAAGTATTTTGGCTACCTTCAGAATGGGGAGAACCTATGGTAAAGCGCTATGCCCCTTGCATGAGAGCTGTCCCACATGTCCCTTGGCTCTAGCACAACTACATTTGCAATGTTTTCAATTACACCCTTGAGGAGAGCAACAAGAATGTCACTAGAGTTTTTTTTAATATTTGCAGGCTTTCTGCTATTGCGATTTTTTTGTTTCCAGTACAGCCTTTTTTCTTCCAGTGAAATAGGTAAGAGTGGATTCAGGAAGCTCACTACATGAACTCAATAGCTTCAGTAAGTAAACTGCAAGAGAAAAGGGAAGTTTGAACTGCATTTGTCACATGCAGTATGAAACTCGTTGACATTCCTTGTTCAACGTTTCCTGGTTGTGGGGGACATAAAAAACATGAGAATGGTAGTTCATCAGGAAGTCATCTAGAAGCACCTGCTTCCTACTGCAGGGCTTGTGTTTAAGGTGGTGAGAGGGGCACCCCATAGCTTCGTTGAACCATTCAAGGTACACATCAACATGTCTGGTTTCACCTTATGTATCCCATTCATGGAAGTTGTAAGACCTAGAGAAAATAATACATATTTAATGCATGGGACTTAAATGGTTGCATACAGAGATTACATCTCGTAGAATTCCCTTCTTCTGGGATGTTAGCTGTTTGGAGAAAATTATCCAGTTAAATGCATCAGGTCCAAACATTTTGTGTTTCCGCAATCATTAGGCAATGCATCAGATTAGCAGGATGCTCTTGATTCATGGAATGTGAAAAAGAAGTTTTAATGGTTGTATACAAAAGCCACATACAGTCTAGCATTCTTCATTTGAAGTAGTGATCATAGATGCCTGCTCTGGAAAATAGATACCATTGTCAACGTATAATACAAGCTGTTTTCTTGCACAAAGTTTCTTAGCTTAGACACGTTTTTAGGTGCGGTGGTTTTTGATGGATCGAGATGTTCCTGATTGTAGTCTAACGACTTTTTCCAGCTCTAGGATATTTTGTGTGTTGAATGTTTTATATCAGATATATAAAATTTGTGTCTTTGTCAAGATGATAGGAACACTCTGCTTGAAGTTTCCATTCCATTTTCGATGCATGAAATCGAACCAGGAAAAGTTGTTGAGTTTTTCTTGGCTCTTGATATGAAGGTGATGGAGTTGAATCTTTTATCTTTATCATCAGTAAGGGCATTTGCAGCTGCTTGGGAGGCCCGGAAGGAACCACTTCATGTTTTAATAAACAATGCAGGAATTTTCTCAATGTCAGGTAGTATATGGGTGTGTGCGCCTGTTCAAAAAGCTAAGTTCTCTCCAATTCTGTATTTTGCATATCAACGCCTATTGATGAAGATGCTTTGGGGAGGCCCACTGCAGCCCCTCAAAAATTTTCTGAGGATGAACTTGAGGAGCATATGCAAGTCAACTATGTGGCACCTGCTCTTTTAACCCTGTTGCTTCTACCATCATTATCTCGGGGTTCTCCTGCACGTGTGGTGAATGTGAATTCAGATGTAAGTATATATTGAGTATTATTGCTTATGTTACTGAATGGTTTTACAGTGCTTGTACCTCAGTTCTATGCATTATCAGCATTTTGATTACATTTTGTTTTATATCAATGCATTTTGTTTCTGATTCATTTTCTGGGAAGCGTTTACAATTTTTATAGCATTTTACAAATCTTCATGAAGAATTTTTCATACTGTTGATTGGGTTATGTCCCAATGGCAGATTTTGATGGTTCCAAAAAATAGCATTGAAGGGGAAGAAGACATGTGAGATGCAATTCAGAATTAATGAAGTGAATGAAGCCAGGACTTTATGGAAAGTGTTTGGGTTAAAAGGAGTTTCGTAGACATTGCATGAAATTTATTTTCATTTATCCGACCTGAGAGTCTAAAATCATTCTTCAACCGTGGATTTTGCCAGAATAGCTATTTTGTTTCCTTGCCCTGCTGCTCATCTTTGTGATAGTAATTAATGTAAGAGAAGTTTTACATTCAGTATCTGCATGATATTGTGAGGATTCTGTCTAATGGCTCTATTCGTCTCACTAAGTGAAAGGCCAAAGTGGGACTATATGGGACTATATTACAAAGAGGGATCCCTAAGATGTGTTGATCATATCTACACCTGAGAGTAGCACATGCAGTTATAGCCAGGGCTGACCACCAGATACTTGGGTTACAAGGTTGGTACTGGTTTTTGACCCTCGAGGAAGATACAACCCATTATCTGGTCATTTGGCAGAAATTGTTGCACTAGTACAGTATGCAGATTTTTATGGCTGAGTGGTGACAACACTTTGGCAGGTCATTGGGTCAATCAGGTATTACTTATTATTGGTTGCTTTCTTATTTCTTGTTGGATCTTGGAAAAGGCTTTGATGAGGAATCACAGCATTCTCAGTTTTTTTAAACATCCTATGAGAGCAGAGGTGGCCTGGAACTCAGCCACGAGCCATAGAGAGAAATGCAATGAAATGATCTACAAAGGCCAAAATGGCCTATGAGGCCAAAAATTACAACTGCTGAATCTGAAACAATGTCTGTGTACTAAGACAGTCCAAAAAAGTTGAGTGCTCCAAGTACAATGTAGGGGATACATTTTCATGAGACACAAGACCATTAGGGATACACCTACATAAACTAAGAAGAGACAACTCTGAAGCTCATATTGAATCAAGCACGGGTCAGTGTTGGATCTCCTTAAGGTCTTCTGTGGCGAAGACCTTGATTGAATTTCGTGTGTGGTGCACGAAAGCAGTCGGAAGCATCGACTCTCATAAATATTGTCAGACACTATTTACAAGCCCACGGCCAGAGGGTCTCTCCCCAAATTCCTATGGAATTCTTTCCTCCACATTGCCCTTTATGGTTTATCGTTCCCATTTCTGTCAATGGATCCGCTTTATAGTACTTCGTCCCTGTACTTTCAATCTTTCAAACTAGTTTTGCTCAAGCTTTGTTTTGGATGATGTCCCCAAATTAGCCCAGTAGTTGTGAGGAGATAGAGGAAAGTATAGTCATCTGATATCAGTGTATGATATCGAAAAGCTTGACTAACACATTTTAATGAACTCAGAGCTTGGAAGTAGGACTTGCTTTCTTATTGCTGCCTGGTTTCATGCTCAGTGCAGGAGCTTTTTGATTTGTGATGAGCACAAAATTCAAATACGTTGCCAATTCTAGTTTTGATTTGTTCTCCTCGTATTGCGTCACACATTTCCTTGTTTGTAAATTTTGGTTCTCATGGGATTCCCATTAAAACTTCTCATTACATTTCCCAAAATAAAATGTAGAGAGGACTGAGTTGGATAGAAGGAATCAGTTTGGACTCACTTTTATGCCATTCATGGATTAACACCCCTTCGCACAATGCATAGTGTCTGTTGCCGGCTCTGGGCAGCAGGTGATGGGTATCGGTCTCTTGGTTGAGGGTTTTGCAACTTGCACCCAACTGAAGGTTATGGATATGGGAGAGCTACTTAATGAAACATGGTGTGTGCTGGTTCTGGCCTTGTGTTGAGCTACATGGCATGTGCATGCCGGTGTTTCATTACATCATCCACATTCGTGGGCAGAACAGGTGGGATAGAAGAGACACAGAGGTTAGCTTCATTTTAGGACTCTCTTGTTTGTTCCTCATGCAGTTGCAGTGACACTGGATCTTTGAGTTATCTTCAAAGAAACTTTTTTATTTTGGAACATTGCACAGGTAGGATCATGGGTTGACACTTGTTCAACCAGATCCTGTCATAACTCTTGGTGGATGTATAGCTCAGACAGGGTGTATTCATTCCTCTCAGATTGTTATCATGTGGTGTCAAGAGCCTCAGGCTTGCACTTCAGCTGTCGTAGGTTGCACTATTGTTTCATAATATGCGGATCAGTCAACCTGAATGCTTGCCCCAGGAATGCATATTAGATCGGCCATTACTATCTATGACATGATCTACATGTTATTACCTTGAAATGCTCCAAAGGCACTGTTAATACATGCTTCCAAGCCTTTTAGTAGAAAATAGAGGTGAGGCCTCAAGAACCCTTGATATGGGCACTCGAACAGTTGTGTTTTATAGTTTTCTTTATTACTTTTTAGAAAGAAACCGTTGAGACTGACTTTTATGCCATTGATGGATTAACACCATCACCTTTGCACAATGCATAGTGTCTGTTACCGGCTTCAGGGGGCAGGTGATGGGCATCGGTCTCTTGGTTGAGGGTTTTGGGACTTGCACCCAACTGAAGGTTATGGATATGGGAGAGCTACTTAATGAAACATGGTATGTGCTGGTTCTGGCCTTGTGTTGAGCTACATGGTATGCATGCCTGTGTTTCATTGCATCGTCCACATTCATCGACAGAACAGGTGAAGAGACACTGAGGTTAGCTTCATTTTAGGATTGTGTTTTTTGTTCCTCATGCAGTTGCAGTGACACTTCTAGGATCTTTGAGTTATTTTCAAAGAAACTTTTTTATTTTGGAAGATTGCACAGGTGGGATCGTAGATTGACACTTGTTCAACCAGATCCTGTCATAACTCTTGATGGATGTATAGCTCAGACAGGGGGGATTCATTCCTCTTAGATTGTTATCATGTGGTGCCAAGAGCCTCAAGTTGCATTTCAGCTGCCATAGCTTGCACTATTGTTTCATCATATGTGGATCAGCCAAGTTGAGTGCGTGCCCAATGAATGCATATTAGATTGACCATTACTATCTATGACATGGTCTACATGCGATTATCTTGAAATGCTCCAAAGGCACTGTTAATACATGTCGTGGGGACTACTTGAGAGGGCATTCCTCTAGGGGATACTCTGTAGTACCACTAGGTGTGACCTTGGACGTGCATTTTATTGCTTAGAGTGTTACTTTGGAAATCTTAGGAGACCTTTGGTGGGGAGGTGTTTGTCATGGTCGGATTGCAGCTAGATAGTCGAGAGGATCTTTGGCGAAGGCTATGTTTGCAAAGATCTGAAGCCTTTGTGGACATTAGCACTTGACGGCTAGTGGTGATCGAGGACCAAGGATAACCTGTTGCCCTATAATGGCATACTAGTTGCTTCCATGATGATAGGCTTGCTATGGGACAGAGAGAGACAACCCTCTATCTTTGTGGTGTGACTCAAGGTCACATAGATGAGGTATATCTCTAGAATGAGGGTGTATTCTCTAGGGATGGTTTTGAAGGCTCGAGATAGTGGGATTGATCTAGGGCCTCATAGGTATGAGACCTCCTTACCGAATCATTGTGTGGATCCTTACCGACACATGTAGTATCTGTACCCTTGTAAGGCCACAAAGATTCCTACAAGCTCGATCCCATTCCTTTCATCTTTTCCCATCCAGCCCCTTCATTTTTGAGTGTACATGTGATTTCCTCATGCCAACGAATGCATCTTATAGGCGGTTGATGATGGGCTGCCCTCTAGGCATGCGTTAAGGACAAAAACAAAAGCACTCATTAAATTTTCTTCATCCAACAGGGCTGAAGGGCATCCACCAAGCAGATATTCGATATGTGCTTCTTTCCTGCCTCCTTTTAAGGTAGCCCAAGCACACACAAGGGAAGTCCATGTTGCTTCTTCCCTTCTCTACATTAGAGGAAAGGAAGCAGCCATGGTTTTCTACAAGGGTGTGGTTGGAGAGTACTAGTCATCCAACCACCTACCTATATGGAAAACACAAAAGAGAGGGACCTATCTGTGTTCTCCAACCATCAACTTGCATGTGCTCCCCTTGCTCCTTCCTTTTGTTGGAAGTGTCCCATACCACCCATGCAAGAGGGTGAGAAGCATGTCAAGCTGAGCCATCCGAGCTCCATGAGCTCCGATGGTTTTGTGCACGTTGTCCTTTTTTTTCCGTAGGAGCAGATAGCCGCTCTGATACCAATGTTAAATGCCGCTTTGATACCAATGTTAAAACCTCTAAGATCCTCCCTGCTGGACAAGACAAGACACAAGTCATATTCACAAACAATAGAACGGTGGACATCATACTCACCCCCACCCCCCCAAGCCGTACATCCAATTAGGGCTCACCCCCGAGCCTGCATCCAAGTGGGCAGCCACCTCCAAGGGACTAGCATCCCATACCACCAGCCTCCCACTAGTATGGGTGACGAGGCTCTGCCAAAGGGCCAAGAGGCCAAGTGCCTCATGCGAGGAATCTCTCACAAATGAGCCGATCGGTCCTGGCCCAGTTCACACTTGGCGGCTAGTTCATATTTGGATGGACACTTTTAACTATAGGCACCCATCCAAATGTCCTTTAATTTTGGGGACGTAACACCAATATCGTCCTCCATCCACTTGCTACCTCTCGATCAACATATTGTTTCTTATCTTGGAATTCGACTCCACCATGAATGCCATTGCACGGAGCGGGGAGTAATAGGCATTCAATTGTTGAACACATATTGATGAAATTTCTTCATACTTCTCATCCTCTTGCACTAGCTTCTTACATGACTCTATGGTTCAATCCATAGCTTCATATACTTTGCCAATGCATGGTTTTATTGAATCCACCCCGCTTAGCAAGTGCACAAGTGGTAGTACGATATTCTCTATGCGGCTAATATTCTCCCACCATGCTTCATTATTAGCTAGTTTTCTGAATTCTGTTCCTGCTGTAGTGGAAGCCCATTGCGTTGCTGCAAATCCATCACTCAATAGTAGGCCTCTTAAAACACCACAACACTTCACAACACGATGTAACATGATGAAGTTATATGCAAATTGTGTTTCAGCATATTCAAGCAAAGCAAGAGTAGATCTTTTGCTAACTCATTCTTCGCATGTGTATGATTGTTGATGGAGCTCACTAATGCATTGTTAGGTAGTGCCGTGAGTCAATACTTATTTTTTGTAATTCTTTCATTTTCGGTGAAGGGGTTTATCAAATCACAATAACCTTTTAATGAATCTATTAATGAAATAAACATTTCAGTGAGAGAGAAGCGACGAGATGGTGTGACTCTATTGGCATGCAGAATCTGGGTGCAGAGATGTTGTCCTTCAATTCGGTGCATTCTGTTATTTTTTGTTCTTCCGGTTACTTGTTAATGAAATCTTGGGCGATAAGTGAAGTTAATATTATGGTGAAGTTAGTTTTGCAAGTGATTCTGTACACAGTAAAATCATAAGCGGTATTACCAAGAGTTGGCACTTTAGTAAGTGATGGAATTTGCGGAATTGTTAAGTTAATTGCGTGAAGTCTACAATACATTATTAGTGTGGTAAGTTGTAATCTGTAAGTCGTAATGGAAAATTAATCGAGTCTACAGTTATCTGTATGACTGCCACCCGGGAACCCTTTCTGTAATCCCTTTGTTCTTGCTATAAGGATCAACTGAGACATTGTGATTAACACTTTGGCCATCCTATTGGGGAGTGGAGATCGTAAAACTAGAGATTGAAAGGTGTGTAGGCTGAAAAGTGGAGATAAGAAGGGTAGTTTATGCCAATTATACACTCCAGTGTAGAATGCCCGCGATATCGGCAAGATAAAACACCCATACAAGTCCTCGCATCCATTTCAGAATTCAGAGGAAGTTCTGCAAGAAAAGATCAACCGGGAAGTGCAAGTAAAGAATGAAGGATCATTGACAAAGTGATAGAGTTGAAGGAGGAGCCAATATTTGAAGGAGAAAGTTTCGTAGGAGTAAATAACATTGTAGATACAAGAGATCTCTTGTTATATGAAGGACAAAATCAAGAGGAGTCGCTAGATCTTACTAATATTCCGGTGCCACAATTAGAAGGAAGACTGGAAAGTGAAGGCAAAGGACAAGTAGGAGGAAAAACTCTTGGAAACAGAACACCTACTGAAAGAGTAGGTGAATATCTATCTAAGTGCTTTGGAATAGGATGCTCGAAGGAATTTGCAGCAATTGTGACTCTAAAGCAGCAATTGTCAAGATAAAGAATTACTCGAACCACCAATAATACCCCGATCCAGCACCGGAAACCTTCCTCTTACGGTGGTGAAATCTCGCATTAAAAGAATGACAAATCATGAACACATAAGATATTATCTGATGGGAGTTAGTTACACTAAGTTTGGAGGGTTCCATAGGGATGATCCATATGCTCACGTACGGGCATTTGAAGTTAATTTTGACGTATTTGAAAGCATGAGCAATTTTACGGTGAATGATGGAGACAAAGCTAGGCTTTTTCTAACAACGTTGGCCAATGAAGCAGCGAAGTGACTTGCAAAGTATGATATAGACCATTTCACGGAGTACGGAGTTGTCAAGGATGCCTTTTTACAAAGATTTCTGTCCAAGAAGAATCCTTCTCAGATTTTTGTCTTTTTGCAGAACAATAGACAGGAATCCAATCAGTAAGTCGAAGATTATGCTACAATTTTTCGGATGCATTTACGGCAATTACCGATCGAAAGTAAGTTATCGGATGATGTAATCATACAATGGTTTATTAATGGATTAAATCCACAATTGAAGCAAATAATGATCATCCGAAGCATCGAAGGATTAGCTCTAGAGACTATAATGGACCAAGCCTTGCAACTAGAGAATAAAGTTAGCAGGTTTGCTTAAGACCTCGAATGGGTTGCGATTTCGAAGGACAAAGATGCAAGTTTAGAAAAACAAGTATTCTGTGTATAATGTAAGAGTCATGGGCATATTGTAGAAAATTGCGACCCGAACCAAGTGCACTGCGCAATCTGTAATACGGACAGTCATGACACAGCTTATTGTGTATACAATGTTAAAGCTAAGCATAATGAGCCAAGGACGCAGCAAGGTCTATTACAACAACCGACATGGTCCGAGGCCAGAACATCCAATTTTGTACCCCGAGAGCCTATTACATGTTACTTGTGTGGCGAATGGACCACATACGTCGTAAGTATGACAAACATCGAAAAGAAAGAGCGGTGCCAATGACGAACCTAGTAATCATCACTGAAAAAGACCTGTAGGTAGCTTCAGTTCATACTAGATCTGCAAAAATTTTGCAAGCCACGACACCATTAGCGAACCAAGATTTAAAGAACAGACTCGGGTGGTGCAAAGCGCGTAGAAATGGGCAACTGAAGAGAAGCAAGTCTTCTTGACACCCGGATCCGATCTCTCGAGAACCAAGTTCATCCGCAGCTGAAGCAATAGCGGTGCAACTTGTGCAAGAAAGTGCTCCAGTGATTATACAGACCCCAAAGGTTAATGACCTTCGGATGATATTAAAAGCTTCACCCATCATCTTGCAACTGGGGCAACTTCTATCACTAGTACCAAAAGTCAAGGAACAATTTGGGAGCATTTCTGTTTAACGGATGAAGGAACAGATCCTTCTGTCACTACTCTACAACCGGAAGTTGAAACCGTAGACCATGCTATCCCACTTATTATGGTTTGGTATAAAAAGTTAAGACCATTGCATAGATAAAGTTTTCGGAATGGTGGTTCTAGTGTTAATTTGGTTACCTATGCGCTTTGTCAGAAGTTAGGATGGATGAATATAGAACTAGTTTGGTTTTTCATTAGAATGGCTGATTAGTCCCAGGTTCATCCTGCGGGACTGGTAAAAGATATTCCCATTACCCTACAAGGAGAAGTCTTCCCCATGACCTTTGTGGTACTAGATCTACTAGAAGACACTTATGATTAAAACCTCTTGTTCGGCCGACCTTGGCTTAAACAAGCCAAGGTTTTACAAGATTGGTCTAAAAAAGAGTTAGTGGTAAAATATAAGCATCATGAATATCGGGTCCCCTTAGATACGATGCAATCTCATGATGTTCATGCACTCCCTCACATCGCCGAACAAGTTCATATGTTGGATGCGTTGATAGATGACAAGGAAGATGACTTTTTGAAAGCTAATGGCGATCTATTATCTCTCGGGGTAGTTGACTTACAACCTTTACTAGATCAATGGTCTCCTTCGACATGTGCGGTGACTTGTGCACAATTGACTGTCCAGGTATCAGAGACAGGAGATGTGTTCCATAATCCCATTGCCAACTCTAATTTAACTTGGCAAGATTTCAAAGATCAACAAAAGCAACAATATATCACCAAGGACTAGTTGATTACTTGCAGCTTATGCACGGAGGATAAGCCACGACCTCTTAAGATTAGTGCCTTATTAACCAGTGAGGAGCGGAGGGAAGTGCTTGCTCTCTTAACAGAATTTCAAGATGTATTTGCGCAGGATTATCAGGATATGAAAGGATTAGACCCTCGCATCTATCGGCGCCGTGTAGTTCTTCAACCGGATGCTAAACCAATCAGGAAGACCAGTTAGAGGATGAATCCCAACTAAGCACAGCTCGTCAAAGATGAAATTCATGTAGGTTTTATAATTCCAATTCAGCACGTAGAGTGGATTCCACTAATTGTTATAGTACCCGAAAAAAAATAAATAGTTACGAATATGTGTTGACTATCATAAATTGAACAAGGTCATTTTTCCTTTACCCTTCCTTGACAGAATGTTGGATGACGTCGCTCGACACGAATTATATTTCTTCTTAGATGGCTACAGTGGTTACGATCAAGTGCGTATGGCCGCGGAAGCTATACTGAAAACAACCTTTATTACTTCCTGGGGAGTTTACACCTATGTAGTAATGTGGTTTGGTCTTCGGAATGCTCCTAGCACTTTCCAACATCGTATGCAGGATATTTTTCTCACCATACTTGAGCACTTTCATGCGCATTTTTCTGGATGACTTCTCGGTGTCTGGCTGCAAAGCTACGCCTCTCTCAGAATTAGGTTTGTGATCCGAAAAATGTCGTGAGTATCGATTGTGCTTAAACTTGGCGAAATCTATGTTTCTTGTACAATGTGGTAAGCTCCTTGGCCATATCGTTTTGGCCCAAGGAATTCACGTCGATCCTGATAAAGTCAAAGTCATCCTTGATGTGCCTTCTTCTCGATCAGTAAAAGAAGTTCCTCGCTTTCTGGGTCAAATCCGGTGGCATGGATGCCATTTATGGTGGTTAGCACACCTTACTGTTCCTTTAAATAAATGAACTAATGTTCCGCAAAAGGATTTTCGGTGGACTGCTGAGTGCCAGCCAAGTTTTGATTGTCTCAGAGTCTTATTAAGACAAGTGTCGAATTGGGAACTCCCGTTCCATGTATTCGTATTCTGTGACTGAAAGAGAGTGCCTGGGACTTATCTATTCCATAAAGAAAGTTCGCCATTATCTTCTGGGTCGGAAGTTTATTTTCCATGTAGATCATGTTGCGTTGGTGTATTTAGTGCAAAATCAGGCGTGCAGCGGATGATTGGCACGGTGGATACTCTTGTTACTGGAGTTTGACTTCGATATTATCCACCGACTTGGTACTCATTATGAGCTCGCCGACTTCTTGTCCCGACTAGATTCCGGTGAATCACCTGGGACCGAAGACATGACCTCTCTCTCCATTTATACAATCCAACCCGACCTGAGCAAACCAAATGGGATTTGACCACTACTTATTTTGACTTTCTTGAAGACGGATCTACCACCGAATTCCTTATCTCTGGCCAAATGCCAAAAGCTTGCCTTGTATAGTAAACGTTTTCGCATTATCCTTGATGAGGTCTATCACTATGACCTATTGGGAGCCTGGTTACGGTGTGTTCCCACCCACGAGGTCCAGTCTATCCTTGCGTTAGCCCATACAGACCCCATCGACGACCATTTTGTGGCATTTCCGACTTTAAAGAAAGCGTTGCAAATCGGTGTGTGGTGGCCCACAATGCACAAAGATGTACATCGTTATGTGCTTGCATGTGATCCCTGCCAGTGGACTGGGCAACCCCTCTTCCGGAAGCATTTTCTTCTCCAACCAATTTTGCCTTTAGAACCCTTCGAGAAGTGGGGCTTGGATTTTGTTGGCCTTATTTCTCCTTCGGCTGTCGCTACCAACAACCGTTACATTTTAACCTCTATTGATTATGCAACCCAATGGGAAGAAACGTGGGCTCTGATGTATGCCACTGTAAATTCGGTAGCTCGATGTTTAACACAAGATGTTTTTCCCTGTTTGGTCTGCCCTTGGAAATCTTTTCCGATCATGGTACACACTTCGTTAATGACCTTATCAAAGCTTTGACTATTGATTTTCATATCCTCCATAAGTTTAGTACTCCATATTATCCACGCGCTAATGGTCTCACTGAGAGTAACATATCACTGTTAACCATGTTAAAGAAGCTAATCCAGTTTTCACCGGAGAGATGGGACTAGTTCCTATCCTGTGTGTTATGGGCTTATCATACGACCTATAAAGTCGCTATTGGTTTTACCCTATTTAAATTGACTTATGGTCTCGAAGCCATTGCACCCATGGAATTAGTGGTTCTCAGTGTACATGTTACTATTGACCCTACGTGTTGCTATTGACTGCAAACTTGTTCTTGAGCAATTGATCTACACTCGCCTGGATGCCATTCACGCTTTAGATGAAGATTGGTTTACCAATTTTCTCCTCATGGAAGAGTTACAAATTCGACAGGCTCGTACCCATGATAGTTTCTTGAAGATCCCTATCTTTACGATGGGACAATTAGTTCTGGTTTACAATTCTAAGACTAATTGCACGGCCAAAAAATTTAAGGTTCGATGGTTTGGCCCTTATCGCATTTTGGCACAAATTGGTTCGGTTACTTTTGGGTTGGAAACTCTCACCGGAGAATCATTACGTAGTCCCGTCAATGGATCTAAATTAGGATGTTTTGTGTCCAGTTTGATTAATACCCACCTTTTGGTGGCTACTTACCACGTCTACCCTCAACTTTTCATCTTTGCGCTCTATTCCATGCATTCCATTCCATAATTAACATGACTAATGGTTCATATTATGATCTATTAGTGCCGGCAACACTTAAGAGTGTTTCCCGCTGTTGTTCTTGCATGCGTCCTCGACCACTATTGCTCTTTGCCTACATTTATCCACTTCTCTTTCTTTCTCACTTTTACGGTGCTCTGCACTATTTGCGCACGTATTCACTCGGTTGCCCTTGCTCTTGTTTGCTGCTTGCTAGTTCCCTCTACAATGGAAACCTTGCTTCACCTGGCTAGTTTCGGGGACTCTATGGCCCCAGAGCTCGTCGAGTACTTTCAAGTACGCGGGCTCTTGCACTATGCCCAGTTTCCTTTGCATTTTGTTCCTCACCCATATACAAATACCTTATTCTGTGCCATAGCTAATTGCCCCGCCTTCGCTTCCATCTTGCCTGTTGTCGCTCCCTGGCTCACCACCATCCTCACCATAGACACAGTCGCTTATAGACTCTGCCTCTCCAAGGTTGGTCGCACGGAAGCCGTCAATCTTCCGCTCGCCACCATTAACAAACTTTTTCTCCGTCGTTCTTCTAATGAATATGCTATTGTGTGCCGACCGCCATCGGAGTGTCATGCTTTACAGTTTCTGATCGTTACTCTTAACCTTTAGAGATGGTCATATGGCATCTTCCACTCGATGTACTCCATAATCCATCTAGCTGCTTCTGAAACTATCAATTGAGCCGCATTCTATTTCGAACGCATTCACAAGGAATGTCAAATGGTTGTCAAGCAGTTAAGCAAAGGGGAAGCCCGTCGAACCTGTCTTCCACACATTTTTTTTTCTTTTTTGTTGCCCGACCCCCCTACCGCTGCACCCTCAACCCTTGTTCTTCCTCCGCCACCCTCGGCTGCTCCCTCTTCCATGGCGGACGACGATGATGATGATGATCATGATGAATCGATAATGCTCTGCCTACCGCACTCAAAATGTCGCCGGTTGAATGATGCCGCCGCTGTCCCTTCGAGTTTTTCTTCTGAAATGGAGGACACCGGAATCACATTCACTTCTAATAAGAATGTGCTTGTTGAAGTTCTCTCCTCAATCAACCAAGCCACGGAACCCAATCCTCTGGTTCTTGCCAGCCCAAAGAGTCCAACGCTGATGGATATCGGAAGGCAGCTATTGTGCTTCCAAGTCGGTCATTTCTTCTATTCTCCACAATCTTCTCTATTACATTGTGGAGCCGCCTGTTTTCGAATCTTTTGAGGAGGATCAGAAGACTTTGGCCCAACCCATTCTTCTTCCTGTAATCCCTACTGTCCCTTCGTGTCCATTGAATCTTCGGAGTTTGACCCCGTCGATGAAGCAGTTGCTGAAATCACTCCGTCGGATTCACCAACGTATTCTCCTCCTATCATCACCTTCGATCAACCCTCCTCTGAAGATCTTACGGTATGCAAACATGACGTTCCCGCCATTCCCACTATTCCCTCTATTCAATTGGGTAACTACTTTTGTCATGGAAGATTTAGCCAAAGTCGGGCAATATCTCGTTCAGGCTTCCAATCATATTCAAAGTAGTTTCGAGTCGGAGGAAGCCAAAGCTCAAAAGGCTTTCCAAGAGAAATTAGATATGGAAGAAAATAATCTTTTGCAATTGCAGGGTGAGCCGATAAGATATCAGGCTCAGGAATTACGGCCACAACACAAGCTGACAGAAAATGACAGTGAACTGGAGGTTCTACGAAAAGAGTTGGCTTCAAAACAGGAAGCTTTAGCAAAAGTGAGTTCGGTGCGGAAGAGCTAACTGAAAAGGTTGATTTATTGTAGCGGATATGTAACATACTCACCAGTACTATGAAACAAATGGATGAAGAGCTTGAGCATGTCAAGGCTAAGCTATTTGACTGTGACAACGAATTGCATGACACAGTAGGACAGACCCTCACTCTGTGCAAAGAGCTAGAAGAGACTCGGAGGGAGCGCCAATCCTTTTTTGACACGACAGAGCGGCAAGTAGTCCAAATACAGTGCATGGAGGATGTACTAAAAAAGTCAAGCAGCAAACATCAAGCACGTGGAAGCCAGTGCTTAACAGAACAGAGTCTGGTGTCAAGCGGCTCTACAGAATGATTTTTACTTGCATGAAGCATTTTTGGAAGTGCAAAGTCAAAAGTTGCTTACTAAGGTCGTAAAAGAGAGTGGTTCAAGTTCGGAAGAGCAATTGCTTGACGTGGAAGTAGTTAAGAAGTTATTAAAGACTTTACAGAATAAAATTAAAAGGAGTTTTGAAGAAGCCGTGCCCTCTACTTACAAGGCATAACTGAAAAAGATTGTTTTAATTAGGGTTCGAGTCTACCGTGCATGCCCGTGTTAGGTAGTGCGGTGAGACAATACTTACTTTTTGTAATCCTTTCATTTTCAGTGAAGGGGTTCACCTAATCATTGTAACCTTTCAATGAATCTATTAATGAAATAAGTGTTTCGACAAGAGAGAAGGGGAGGCGATGAGTTTGTGTGACTCCGTTTGCATGCAGAATCTCGGCGCAGATACGTTGTTCTTCAATTCGGTGCATTCTGTTCTTTTTTGTTCTTCCCATTACTTGTTAATGAAAACTTGTGCGATAAGTGAAGTTAATGTTATGGTGAAGTTAGTTTGCAAGTGATTTTGTACACACAATAAAGTCGAAGCGGTATTACCGAGAGTTTGCGCCGTAATAAGTGATGGAATTCGCGCATGCAAAAACAAACATTGATATGAGGATATAGACTTTCAATGATTTCAGAAGCTTCTCTGTTTGAAGCTTTCCCATATGCTACTATGGCTACAACATTTGCTCGGCCCACCATTTCTGTCTCAGATGCATTATGGGGTGTTATGAAGTACATCTCACCTCGTGAGTAAGTGACAACTCCATGGATAGATCTCCATCGAGTATGACTCCGTCCATCCACGAGCGGGGGCACTCCATTTCTTTCCCATGACTTTTTGATGTTCTCACATATGGCTTCCACGAGTTTCTTCTCCTTGTCTAATAGAGTCGTATGCAAACTCTCCAAAGTGGGAGGAACATATTGTGGTCCATACTCCCCTACTTTTTTCATCATCTCCTTGAAGTTCAATGATCTATGAACAAAAGGAGAATTTACATTATACAATTTAGAAATAAGTAGGTAAATTGAAAATTCAATTATGCTATATGAGTCATGAGTACTTACCGTGCTGTATTGAAAGATATGTGGTAGTGATAGGAAAACCTTGCCACCGCCATGTCAACCTCTTCCTTCAATTTGGGATTCTATTTATGATCAAGGGTTTGTTGACGATGTGGACATCCATATGGTGTGGGTATGGAAGATGACATATCTTTTGGTATGGAGGTGGAAAGAGGTCGAGCAGCCATTGTCGATGAAGATGCCTCCTTGGAAATGGAGGTAGAAGTTCTCACAAATGTTGCAGGGTTGATAGGAGCTTGTGAAGCATGACGGGCATGCACATGGGAAGCTCATGCTTCTTCTCCAAAGTGAAGGCAGTACAAAACTTTACTTCATGCTCATGCTTCTTCTCCAAAGTGATGGCAGTACAAAACTTTACTTCATTGCCATTCTCATGAAGAAGATGGGCATGTACCTTGTTTGCCCATGAGTTTGTTGAGAAGCTCATGCTTCTTCTCCGAAGTGATGGCAGTACAAAACTTTACTTCATTGCCACTCTCATGAAGAAGATGGGCATGTACCTTGTTTGCTCCACTGGTCCTTTTGTATTCACATAGCTTGCATGTTGGCCTTGAACCATCTCCTTCTCAGATGGACATGGGAGACTCCACCTCTTCCCACCATGTCCGTTTCACAATGGCCTTCCTTCTCTTGTATGTGCTCGTACACTTCAAAGGTAAGAGAGGAGGAACGGTTAGAACCTCGGAGCTAAGGTCTTGAGTCTTGAGGAGAGGACTCAAGAGAGGGGCCGCTGAAATCACTCTTCAAGAGACGGCAGTTCCTTGCAAATGCTCAAAGCTTGCTTGTGTGTTCCATTTGAAGGCCCTAAGCACTTTTTAAATGAGCGCAAAAGGAAACTTCTAGAGAAGGTTTTTCTTTTTCCCTCAAACAATTAGAGAAAAAGAATGATGCATCCCATCGGACGGCCATCCCGGCAATGCCTAAACAGGGAAGCTGATCCGGGAAGCTGTATCGGGGACTCCCCTGTGGCTGTCAGGGGATGATTTGCTGTCCTGGGCCATCCCTCCTCTTTCATAGTTTGGGGACACCGTCCCGCCGTCCCTAAGGGCGGGGGACACATCCCCCTATGAGTATGTTTTTTTCTATCATTACAGACATCAATCTAGAATTTCAAGGACAAAAATACTTTCAAGGGGAAGGAAATGTCACATAGCTGATCATATGGGTACGAATCATCCCTTCAGCCTTTTGAGAAGGCTTCTTCATGACATCAGATAGATGCATTGCTTTATATGTGTAGAAGAGAGAGAAGGGCTGGTTCTCAGTTCATGAGACACGTGACGACGAACTTGGATGTGGCTAGGGGGATGAACTCTGTGTTGTGGGTGAGCTGCTGCAGGAGCTTCAATGCAGCTGACGGTTATGGCAAAAAAATTCGTGGCCTTATAGAGACTTGTAATATGCTGTCCAAATGGCTTCTATGTTGAGGAACACAAGCTTCCATGGGATCTCTTCAAACCAACAAAAAGTTAACATTTGTATAATGTGATATAAAGAAGGGAAACACGAGGATTTCCCTGTAAAACAAGTCTTTATCTCCATCCCTTCAATGCATATCTGGATGGATGCAAGATGCTTGATACGTTATTAGAAGGACAAAAGTGTGCTTTTTTTCAGCATGCACTGGATGAAAAAGTGTATTATCCATGTTTCATGAAAAGGTTAAAGCCAGGCTTGCTAGTTAGGGTGGGAAAAAATGAATTTAGTATGTACAAATTGTTCATTTTTTATTATTTATCAGTACAGCTCAGTGTTGTCTTCTGTTCAAAAGGAAGACTAATGAGGCATTTAAGTTTTGTCACTTCTGGCCTACAGAACATGTGCTTTCATGAGCAGCCTGTTACTAATTTCAGGATTTATTGGACCATTGATTTGCAGATGCAGTGGTTTGGTGTTTTAGATCCAGATGATTTGAATTTGACTTGTGGGAAACGGAAGTACAGCAGTGTAGCTGCATACTCTGGTAGCAAGCTTGCACAGGTTTGACATGTGTTATGAACAGAATCATGGTATTATTGATGTGTAAAACATCTCTATATTATTATTACATGTTGTTTTCATATGAGATGTTTATTGAGCTCTGGTTATTTCAGATTTACTTCAGTAGTTTGCTTGAGTGCAAACTTCGTAGTGGCTCTGGCATCCATGTTATTTGTGTCAACCCGGGAATTGTGAAGACAAATGTGGTAGGCTATTCGTTTCTCTTTCCGCCAACTGGTATTGAAAACTGTTTTAAGGTGCCTCCTTGCAAACTTTGAGAATATTGCACATGATATAACTTTCAGATAAGGACCCTACCAAAGGTTGTGCAGGCAATATACAATTTCATTGGTTGCTTCTCTCTGAGTTCTCTTGAAGGTGAGCAATCATGTACAACCCCCTTCTTTTGTTGTTGCTGAACAATAGGTCTACATGTGTGTATCTTTTTACACTTAATCATACTATAATTGCATTGGTGGTAGTAAAGTTTCTAAAACATTGCTGAAATGGGAACAATAATACATATTAGGGACGTCTGATGGTTTTTATTTCTGGGAAAAAAATTGAAAATGAGCTTTTTGAGCAGAAGCTTTGAAAGGGAGATTTTTGATACATATTATAAACATAAAATGTACATTGCTATATAACAATGTTACACACTTACAAAGCTAATATCTGTATGTATTGGAATGTGATCATAGTTATAGACAATGGAAAAGCTTGAAGGGAGGAAGGAGGATGTCCCTAGAGGATTTCCGTCTGTATCCCAACACTTGGAGTATTGCCATGTAGCTGCTGTCACCAATGCTGCAGTGGTTTGCAGACTTTTCACCAGAATCAATTCTCTAACTCATTGAACTTCAAAGACATAAGTTTGGTTCACCATGTAGGCATGAACATATATGTCACAAGGTTGATATAGTAGTAATGAAAGAAATAATGCTTCTTATGGGAAGAACTTGGCTGTTCCTTCTCCTGCAATTGCCAATGCAAGTGTTAATGTAATGCAAACACATGCTTTCTCTTCTGTTCCTGCTCCAAGTAAAGCTCTAGTGGTCAGGATTAGGGAATATCCTATCAGGAAAAGTCCTCCAACCAATAAGAAAAAGAGAACTTTTGAGCAAGGTGATTCATCAAAATGGGGGGTAGGCAATGACGGGTTTATGATGGTCACATATAAAAAGGCTTTGACTTGGGGTGAGAGAAGTAAATCTCAATTTGGATATTCAACCTTCCAGGGATGAAGCAAAGTTTGGACCTACTTTGGCATCCCAAGCACATTGTATACATCCGAATGACATTCAAAGAATATGGACTTAGTATTACAAGATATTGCTCTTGTGTTGGTTGAAATGGACCTCGATGATTCTTTGCATAGACCTCCATGAGGCTAGCTTCATGGAATGTTCAAGGGTTAGGTCAAGAGGGTAAATGGTTCATGTTATGGAAATGGATAGTCAAACATCAATTGTAGATAGGAGCTATTTAAGAACACAAAAGGTATGACTGTAGAGGAACTCTTCCTTCCACCAAGGATTATGAGATCATACACAGTGGTCAGAAATGGAAATATTCAGGCTGTCTATTTATCATTCGGAAAGAAAATACTTGTTAAGGTGGTATATAATGATATAGAAGGAATTTTTCTTATTATTTGTGCTCCATAGCAAGTTGAGAGAATTGTCATTCTGAATATTCATGTATGCCATCAGATAGAAAGAAACTCGGAAAAGATTATTGCATGCAATCACACAATGCGGAGGGAGCTGTATGTTACTCATGGGAGAATTTTATATGCCTGAGAATGAAAAGAATTATGGCATTGCATCTTCTCTTATTTCTTTGTAGGAAATGCAGTACTTGAAGGAAATTTTACTTACCTTAAGATGTAAAGATATATGGGAAGATATTTGTGGACACACTCTTAGATATACTTTTCATTCCTAATCCCATGTGAGGGCATTGAGTAGGCTGGATAGATGTCACTATTCTCATGTCCCATTGCTCCATTCTACGTCAAGAGCTTTCATAGATACTACAGCTTCTTTATATGATCACAAGCCTTTGGTGATATTTATGAATGAGTATGATTGGAAGCATGCTCTGCTTGAATCCTTGAGAAAAGTTCCATTACATGTCAACAATATGTGGTTAAAGTTGACACTACTTAAGAAAAATATGATAGAATCTTTGATGCACACCGTGAATAGCATGACATTTTCAGCCTTTATGAAATGGGAGTATATTGTTAAGGCCTTTAAGGACATTTGTTTGTTCTTTGTGCAAGACTTTATCATGGCTGAGTTTGCCCTTCACTTCCGGAAGTGATAGAAACTCAGTTCGTTGACTTTGTTAGAGATCTTGATTTAGAAAGACTCTTTATTAAAGTCTGCACCTACTCTAGGGCACTGATGACGTGAGTAGGGATGTCATAGGTATTTGTCCAAGCTATGCATGATAAAGTTTAATTCTGATACTTCTTGTTTAGGACATACATAGAAGTTGACGATGCACTTTTTGTTTCGTTTTGTTTTTGTTTAATTTGCTTATATATGTATATATATATATATATATATATATTTATTTATAGAATTATTATTTTTTAATGTAATTTCTATTTTTATATATTTATATTTTTTATTTAAATTTGTTTCTTTTTTAATTTATTATTATTTTTTATTATTTAACTATTTATTTTTCTATTTTTTATTTTTCATTTTATTTTTATTATTTATGTATTTTTTGTTTTGTGTGTGTGTGTGTGTGTGTTCGTGTTCATGTGAGTGTGTGTGCGTCTCTTTTTGTATTGGTTTTCTTTCTTGGTTGTATTTTTCATGTCTTATATTGGTCTTAAGTCTCTTGCTTTTGTTTGTTATTTTTTCCAATGTGTATGTGTTTGTGTTCTCTATCCTGAGTTCGTAAGTTTGGATAACTCTGAACTTATGAAGGTATATATATTGTTAAGGCCATGCATGATATTGTAAGGGATTTGGCAAGTATTATAGCATGATAATAAGGCTAACCAAAGTGGAGGCACAATTCTTATCACTACCTTGTGAAAGTAAATAGATCTTGGGTTCAGTTAGTTGTCAGTACAAGAAAATACTAAATTGCAAGATTCATATGCATGTTTGAAGTCAATAGAGTATTTAACAATACATAAGCTAAAGGTTAAGGCGAGATGTTACGAATTCATCGATATACATGCAAACTCTAAGTCATTTCACGATCATCTTCGTGTGAAAAGGGTAAGTTTTTTTGTAGAGCCCCTTGGTACTTATAGTTGTACTTGTTGTTCTATTCTTGTACTTGTAGGTAGTAAACTGTACTTGAAGGTACTTGCAAGTTGCACTTTCTGTCAGGGGAGCACTAGATTGTGCCCTCTAACTTGAATTGAACAAAATTTAAGAAATTTACTTTTGATTACATGATCCATCCACATAGGAGAAATAATACGAGAATATTTAACTCTTACAAGATGTCCCACAATCGAGGATTGATAGGTATGAATAATTGGACTAGACAAGATGCAAAAGATTTCCCAACTTGGGATCATAGGTATGAAACAAGATATCGGAATTACAAGGACTTCCTTTAAGAAGATGAACTAGGTACAAGAAGTAACAAGACAAGATCTTGTACTATTAGAAGAAGAAAGACAAGATGTCGTGAATACCAGGCTAGACAAGACCAGAACAAGGAACAAAACTCGAACTTGAAAAGTACTTGGAGATCGCGACTCCTTGAGTTCCCAAGACTTGTATCCACAAGACCGAAGATATATGTAGCCAAGCCTTCCTTGTATAGGTGTTCAAGGGTGGTTACAAATTGATGATGTCAACAATCTGAAACAGGACCTCTTGATGTTGGAGCCAAGCAAGTAGACAATGGATCTTAGGGTTTTGACATGTTCCGAACGGGATGTAGAATTGGTTTCTCCAAATTTTGAACCAATCATGAGATATAGAAAGTCAAATGAATGATGAAAATTAAGGTTCAAGATGGTTTCCTTTGTGTCCATGACATCATTTTCCTCTCAAGCTTTATGAAAAGGATAGCTTTATCAAAAGATGATGTCATTAACCCCCTTGAATTAAATCACAATGTTTCAAGCGAAAAAACAAACTTTTACGTCTTTTCTTTTGCAAAAAGTTAAGGCTTTTTGGGTTTAATTTCCACAAAAGCTTACGCTGGAGGGGTTGAAGGCTATAAGAGACCTAGTGGGGCATTCAATGCACCACTCACACTTATTCTAAGTGCCCTAGGTGGTCATTGAATTTGTTTTATTGATGATTTGCTGCCGCCCTCTTCTTCTTCACATAGTCCCAAGCAAGGTGGTCAGGTGTGTTCGGTTCGGTGCCTTCTGTGCATTTCAAGTGCGAGGACCAAACCTTACAGTCGGGGTAAGGTGCGTAAGGTTCGTTTAGGGTTCATTAGGTGAAGGTAAGGTGCAAGAACCTTAACTTCCCTTTGAGGAAAGGTGCATAAGGTGCATTCCATAATCCATTATAAACATAATATTTACTAGTATATAGTGTATATATAGGTAGTAGCTTTAAGCCTATAGGTTCCATAATCTATGCTTTTGGATTCATTATTGAGTGCACACCATCATAATTGAATACTTAGTAATTACCATTTTCACAATATTGAATACTTACTGAGTATGAATATGTGACATGTATCACGTGTATGTGAAGGAGTAGATTCTAGACTCTGACATGTGTGTGACTCTAATATGTATAATGATTCATGAATTATGAATCATATTGCAAGATACACAATGCACATTGCATAAAGATGCATCAATCATGTTGCATTCAAGTAGTGAACATCGCATAATGATGCAATGATGCATGCACCAAATTTAATGCAACAACAGGATGCAACATGTTAGGGTTGAGATGTGGTGCTGAGGGGTAGAGAATGCGCGTATGTGCCTCAAAGATGGAGGCGCTAGGCAAAAACGAAGGCGCAACTCTGAGAGAGAGAGAGAGAGAGAGAGAGAGAGAGAGAGAGAGAGAGAGAGAGAGAGAGAGAGAGAGAGAGAGAGAGAGAGAGAGAGAGAGAGAGAGAGAGAGAGAGAGAGAGAGAGAGAGAGAGAGAGAGAGAGAGAGAGAGAGAGAGAGAGAGGGCGAGGGCAAGGGTGGGGGCGAGGGCGAGGGTGGGGGCGAGGGCGGGGGCGAGGGTGGGGGCGAGGGCGGGGGCGAGGGCGGGGGGAGGAGGGGGGGGGGGAAAGAGAGAGAGAGAGAGAGAGAGAGAGAGAGAGAGAGAGAGAGAGAGAGAGAGAGAGAGAGAGAGAGAGAGAGAGAGAGAGAGAGAGAGAGAGAGAGAGAGAGAGAGAGAGAGAGAGAGAGAGAGAGAGAGAGAGAGAGAGAGAGAGAGAGAGAGAGAGAGAGAGAGAGAGAGAAAGTCATATTAACGTCTTCTGGAGGCCAAACGTGGCCTATGAGACAAAAACCATGTACAAGTGTAGTAACCCTGTGTAGAAGATAAAATGAAATAAAAAGTATATCGTTACACAAAGCTATATAGGGCTGGAAAAGGCCGGGGAGATGTGGCTCTGACTCTGCAGATAGTGGCCACCTAATACATGGGGGGTCCAAAATGTGAGTAAAACGCCCTAGCTACTGGTGATGGGTGGAGGTGGGTGTAGTATGTGGTACATCGATGGTGGTCTGAGTGCCTCCTGAAGGAAGACAACCCAGGGGGTGGTGGTACGCCTATGCTCCATCATGTGGTCGTAGGCAATCTTGATGCGTGAGATATCCTCCTGATATAGTCGTGGTCGACGATATCCGCCCATGCGTGGTCGGCGCCGTGCTCTCTGTGCTGCTGCCTGGTGGAGCGTGAGCCCTATAGATGGACCTCTCTGATGTAGCTCAACTCGCTGAAAGAACTGGGTAATAGTCTGCTGGGTACTCACCCGTGTCTGATGTATGGGCTGTAGTGACTTCTCTCGCCTCTCGTATGCTGCTGTGAGAAAGCGTCCCAAGCGTCTCTGGTCTCCCATAGTCATGCACAGCTGGAATGACTCCTCGATCTGGAACTGTGCTCGTAGGTCTATGTATGCGGGACATCTGATAACAAAATACTCTTCACTCTCTACCTCTGTCTGGCATACTGGGCACCACCTCTCCTCACGGGGGACTCCCCTGGACCGACCCCTCTCAATCTCGAGTTGATGTGATGAAACCCGGAGCTGCCCAATGACGACTCGTAGGTGGTGGGGAAGGTAGGTCTGCATGTATCTCGGAATCTCGATGAAGCCCGTGCTCGATATATGTAGAAAATGCTCGCGGTAGTAGAGCATTTTCGGTGGCAATGTACCCCCTGGGCTCACCCATGTCCTCTGTATGTATGTATGCCATATCTCCTGACGAATGATCCTATTCCTCTCTTGATGAGAGAGCGAGTAGGTGGGTGCATGAGAGTCGTACTGTAGTGGTGGTAGCCTGTCTATGTCAAAGCCATGGTGGGCAAGCCAGTCTCGTGTCTGTGCATACCATGAGGAGGTGTCGCCTGCTAATGCCATATCACGTGATGCCTCGAAAGCACGATAAGCAATGCGCTCTGTATCCATGCCCCGAAGTCTGTGTAATAGGCATACCGTCTGGAATAGTGCCTTAACTAGCATCGGTGGTGCAGCGAGCTCTACTCTAATGATATCATGTGGTACTGAAGGCTTGCTGCGGATAAGTCTGGCAATCATGAGGATATGTGGCCTCTCTAATGCTGTCCATACTGATGTAGCTAATCCTGGTCCCCATATGGCTGCCCCATACATGAGCGCTGGCGTAACCAAAGTGTCAAAGAGCCACCCCTTTGTGCGGGGCTCCTGAAAATATGCCTGGTGGCACAGTCTCTCCATCAAAGTTAGTGCTGCGTACCCACGTGTGATGCGGTCACGGGCTGCCTGAGCCATAGAGAAGACCCCTGATGCTGCTGTAAATGTCACCCCCAAGTAAACATATGATCCGACCACCTCGATCGGTCCACCTGCTGCTGTGAACAAACTATGTCTGCGTACTTGTGCTGATGTATGAAAGATCAAGACCTTGGTTTTACCAAGGTTCAGAGATAACCCTCTGTGTCTGCAAAAGTCATCTAGGCCGTGTAGATGATGCTGTAGACCTTCTGCAGACTCTGAAACCAATACAATATCATCAGCGTATAAAAGAATATGGACAGTGGACCCGTGTACCTCAATGCCATCTCCCCCCTGCTGCTGTATGAAATCCACTATCTCATCAATGTAGAGACCAAAGAGGGTGGGTGAGAAGGGCATCCTTGCTTCACCCCGATAGTGCTAGCAAGTGGATCAGATAAGCCCCCTGGACATCTGACTCTACCAGATACTCTCTCGTATAAGGCGTAGATCCCCCATATCATCTCCTCCGGAGCTCCGATGTCAAGGAGTCGTCTGAAGAGTCGATCCTTGGGAACAGTGTCAAATGCTTTGCGAAAGTCCACAAAGCAACAATATAATCTCCTCTTCCTCACCCTGGCTTGGTCGATCAGGCATCTCAGAGTGAAGATGTGGTCAATGGTAGAGTAATCTCATCTGAAACCTGCCTGTCCTGGAGCCCTGATGCCCTTCCTCTCAGCGAGAGTACTCAACTCTGTCTCTAGTACCGCCCCATATAACTTGGCTAATATAGGGCCCATCATGATCGTCCGGTATGTACCTGGATCCATAGTATCACCTGACTTATGAATGGGCACTATGGTGTGCTCAGTCCATGAGTCTGGGAACCCTTCAACCAATGCACGGTTGAAGAGATGGGCAATGAGCGGTGCGAGAGAGAGAGAGAGAGAGAGAGAGAGAGAGAGAGAGAGAGAGAGAGAGAGAGAGAGAGAGAGAGAGAGAGAGAGAGAGAGAGAGAGAGAGAGAGAGAGAGAGAGAGAGAGAGAGAGAGAGAGAGAGAGAGAGAGAGAGAAGAAAGAAAGAAAGAAAGAAAGAAAGGTATATTAACGTCTTCCAAAGGCCAAACTTGGCCTATGAGACAAAATCATATACAACTGTGGTAATCTCTGTGTAGCAATGGAAAGGGAAAAAAAATACCCGCTACACAAAATTGTGTAGGCGAAAAACAGCAAAGGATGGTGTACCTGGTAATGAGGAGGTAGTGGGAATAAAATAATGGTGCCTCGGGGGAGAGTGGCTCTGGCTAAGCAGATAATGACCACCTGATACAAGGGGGACCCATGAGGGAGTGAATGTGTATACCCTAACTGCTGATGATGGGTGGTGGTTGGAGTATGTGGTACATCGGTGGCGGTAAGGGGGGGGGGGAGAGAGAGAGAGAGAGAGAGAGAGAGAGAGAGAGAGAGAGAGAGAGAGAGAGAGAGAGAGAGAGAGAGAGAGAGAGAGAGAGAGAGAGAGAGAGAGAGAGAGAGAGAGAGAGAGAGAGAGAGAGAGAGAGAGAGAGAGAGAGAGAGAGAGAGAGAGAGAGAGAGAGAGAGAGAGAGAGAGAGAGAGAGAGAGAGAGAGAGAGAGACGACTAGCTTTGGAGGTGGCTGCTCTAAAAGTGAGAGAGCCAAAAGTGTTATTAAGTTATGTTATATAGAACCCTTTTTAGGGTTGGCCAAGTTCACATTGAACTTGGGCCAAAAAATAAAGAATAAGTGACTTAGCCTTATAAATAGGCGTATACACATGTATACACTATAAAGGGGTCATTTAGGGCTCTACCCCAACAACCTCTCACTTAAAGGCATAAATGACGCCTTTAAGCTAAGTGACTCCCACCATATGTATACATAACTGATGTTGTGCTTTGGGTAAGCACTTAATGAGAACATCTGTAGGGTTCTGTGATGTATGGACCTTAACCAATGTGATAGGGCAATCCTCAAGCACCTCTCGAATGAAGTGATATCGCAGATCAATACGTTTTGTGCATGCATGGAACATGGCGTTCTTTGCCAAACATATGGCACTCTGGCTATCACGATTCACAACCAAGCAAGCATAGGTGCTCTGTCAGGCAAACCAAACTCACTGCAAAGACGTGCTAACCATATTGCTTCCTTGGAAGCCTCAGTGGCTGAAATATATTCAGCCTCAGTAGTAGACAAAGCAACAATCTTTTGTAGTCTGTTGCACCATGATACAGCACCATTTGCAAGAGTGAAAATATAGCCACTTGTGGATTTCCGTGTATCCACATCACCTCCCATGTCGGAATCATAGAATCCCTTCAGCTCTAATGGGTCCTTTCTATAACTGAGGCATTTGTTTTTAGTTCCTTTCAAATATCTCAAGATAGATTTGACTGCCTCCCAATGAGCTCTACCAGGATTAGCCATGAATCTGCTCACAACTCCCACTGCATGAGCAATGTCTGGCCGAGTAGCAACCATAGCGTACATAAGTGAACCACAAGCTGATGCATATGGAACACTCTTCATGTAATTGGCTGCATCGTCATCTTTCGGACAGTCATCCATGAAAAGCTTAACTTGTGGCTGCAATGGCACTCCAAGAGGCTTATCATCAGCCACATTAAAATCTGTCCAGCACTTTTTCAATGTACTTTTCTTGGGATACCTGCAAAGTATGCTACTAACTATCCCTTTTTATTCGCATACCAAGAATATGCTCAGCTTCCCCAAGGTCTTTCATTGAGAATGCAGAGTTCAGCTCCTTTAGAGCATTCAGTGTGCTCTTTCTTCCCAGCCAGCAGCATATCATCTACATACAGGACAAGAATAATTGGGCTGCCATCTTCATCTTTTTTGGTGTACAAACAGTGATCTGTATGGCTTCTTTTAAACCCATGTTTGAGCATAAATGCATCAAACTTCTTATACCATTGTCTGGGGGCCTGTTTCAGCCCATATAAGCTCCTTTTCAGTTTGCATACCAGATGCTCTTTTCCAGGAGTGGCATATCCTTCTGGCTGTTTCATGTACAGCTCTTCGTCTAAATCACCATGCAAAAAAGCTGTTTTGACATCCATTTGGAATAGTTCCAAATCCAAGGCAGCTGTGACAACAAACAACACACGTAATGTGGTCATTTTAACCACTGGAGAGAACACTTCTTGGAAATCAATGACCTCTTTTTGGGCATATCCCTTAGCAGCCAGCCTTGCCTTATACTTGGGTTTGCCATCAACAGTTTTGATTTTGTACACCCACTTGTTGGGAATGACCTTCCTTCCTTTGGGCAACTCAACCAAATCCCAAGTGTCATTTGCATGCAAGGCCTTTATCTCTTCCTGCATGGCTAACTCCCACTTCTTCTTGTGCTAACATAGTTTTGCCTCTTTATAAGTAAGAGGCTCACCCTCATCTGATAACATAATGTAATGTACGGAGGGATCATATCTATTCACTGGCCTCCTAGGACGTGTAGATCTTCTTACCCAATGATCCACATTACCCACTAATGGATCTGTTGGAAAACAATGTCACATTAGTTCAAATCCCTATTAGGGCAGAAACCTTAGTTTTGGTACTTAGTCATTTTTGGCACAAAATCTGGGTAAAATTTTTATGATCCTATCTTGTAGAGGTTGATGAGGGCTATCTAATGGTATAGGACATTCAATCATCAGACATCAGTTTTGGGAGAAAGCCCTAACCCTAATTTTCTGCTGATTTAGGGTCTTTACCTCATTCAAGAGTTCTCAGCTCATAGGTCATAAAAATGTGCTTCCGTCATCCATCAAATGGCTAAACTGAGGAAATCGCTACAGTCAAAGCTTGTCAAAAGCTAAAAATAACGATAAGTAAAAAAAGCGACGCTAAAATTAAAGCTATGCTAAAAAAAGCGATGAGATTAAAATAAAGCAGCGATCCAGCTTTTCTTGAGATTTTTTCGCATTAACTTTGAGACCTATATAAGGTGGTCATTAGGCACTTGTAGGATCATCCTCTACCATCTAAGGATCAGCAGTTAGGCAGATATTTTGAAGGTCTTGCTGAAGCACACATGGGGCAGCCATGGTGTATGTATGGAGCAGCTATGGAGCAACCTTGAAAAAGATAAGGAGCAGCCATGGAGTTCTTCTTGGAGAAGAGTGTGCTCACACTCTTGTTGATGGAGAAGACTTACTCATCAGCAGATTGATGGTGTGGATCATTCATCTACATGATGTATTTGGAGATTGTCTTTTGCATGAAGATTATGGAGTACTTCAAAGACATTGGATGGAGCTTAACATAAGATTGCATCTTATGTTAACTATTCAGGTACATATTCTCTTTATGCACACAGATACTACTTGAAGCTTATGGAGGCAGTGGCATCCATATCTAGAGGAGTCCTATTCGGCATACATGGAGGCAGTGGCATCCATAAAGGGGAATCAGTACATGCATGCTACATGCATCGGATGAGATGTTAGAGAAGGTGTTTCCACATGAGTATGAGGATTTCAGTCAGCAACATGTTAGCATTCTATGCTAATTCCGTAAGTATGTGAACTATCACACACACATCTGATTTAGGATCTTCCATAGCCTAAATTCAGATTAGGGTTTGCTGAATATCAGTTTCAAACTGATCTTTCCTCTTTCAGTCACTCATATTCACTCTTCTACAACCGATCAGGTCCTACATCTCATACATAATCAGATTTTTGTCCCTACATCTGAATATTCTTGTAAATTTTGTACATACACTCTTCCGTCTATTTGTGTTCACATAGAGTGGTTGAGGTTTTGACTCCCACATTGTAAAGTTACATTTGCATCTATGATGGTGTGAGTAAGCAGTGGCTTACATAACACTTTGTACATGTTGTCTAATCTCTCTCTATCTTTGTCCCATCATTGTATGATTAAGTGATGTATGCTCATGTATGTCAATGTTGGAAGATCTTAGAATCTATGTTTGTAGTTATGGGCCTACCTAATTTCCAACATTTGGTGTCAAAGCAGCTTCCAACATATGACATACACACTTAATCTAGATGAGTAGAGATTTGAGAATTAGACTTATTAGTGTGGAGTATGAAGCTGATGATCTGTTAGCAGCCAAACACTTTTGGCAGAATGAAGATACTTTACAGAAGTATTGCGTGAAGACCAAAACTTGATGAAAAGAAGGCTACTTCAAATTCAAGGAAAAACAATGGTTTGGAGAAGATGAAGGAACCAAATCAACATCAAATCACATGTATTAGTTTCTACTATCAGATTGTTATTTACAGGTCATATCTTAGAAGAGAAGTTATGAAGAGATTTGAAGGATTCAAGAAGTGCTTTTAAACACTTTCATTACTTTGAAAGTTAAAGCATTAACTACATCAAATCACGTATCTAGAGGTTGTTTTTGACAGTTTTGATAGAAGATCTCTTTCATGGCAAGAAAACTCATCTAAGAAGACAAATTTGGAGATTAGATCAGTTTTGTTTTTCAGCCAACACAAGGTTGGAAGTTTTTGATCAGATTTGTACCTAGAGAGGTAATTCAACATTCAGCCAACTCAAGGAAAAGGTTGGTGAATTCAGTCATATGAGTCAAATTTAAAACAGAGTATTGATTCAGCATATGAGGAGATGCTAAAACATGCGTCTATGTTCACTTCCATTTATATACCATGTTTGTTTTGTCTCTTACTCTTAGCACTAGAGGAAGAAAAAAATTCGTTTGAAGAAGTTAAGAGTGCTTGCGACTTCAAGATGAAGAGAACAAAAGGTATGGAAGAGAAGTTTGAAGATGTTGACATCATCAGGTGGAAGAAAGATGCAGACGAAGAATGTCCAACAATTCCAAAGGGAAAGTAAGACTTCCTTTTTTCTCTTATATTATGTATATACTTTTCCTACTTTTATCCTCTACATCCAAAGACAAGTCTACGAGAACATCTTGTGTGAAGAAGATAGTTTAAAGAAGAAGCGGTTTCTTGCTTTGCATTATACTTGGTTATGTTTTAGTAGGTTTTGACAAAGAATTGCATTGAGAGAAAGAAAAGAAGCAGACATCTAAGACGGCTTACAACTTATATATTTTGACTCATATGTGTATGAGTTACGTTTTAGTTGAGGTTTTTTAGCAGGCAGCTTATATGCTGCCTCAAAGAATTCTTGGAGTGTCAATTCAGAGCTACTTGGTATATGACAAGTTGTAGAGAAGTATTTTTTCTTCTTTACCTAACTCTCGAGGTAAAAGAGTATTTGTAGCAGATGTTGGAGACTTGGAGTGAGGTTTTTGTTTGGAAAAGCTATCTCATATTCAGTATTCTCAGAAAATTTAGAGTTTTTTAGGAGGAAAATTCAGAAAAATTCAGTTTTTTTGATGTACCAATCAGATGGAGAATCTACTTTCTATGTTTGTCTTGACTTTTGGATACATCCTTGTATTAAAAAAAGTGTTCCATTAGATCCTATCACTTGATTGAGAAGTGGAGTTAGCCAAAAGAAAGTCAAGCAGATACTATCACATTTCATCCGGGAAGAATATGAAGATATGAAGTATCAACTTGCAAATTTTGGAGTTCTCAAGGTGAGAGTTTGTCCACTTGTGTTCCAGTAGAAGTTGCAAATTCTTGGGAAGGATTTAGTTGAAGAAAAGTTTTACAACTTTATGTAAGAAGCATGGACACTTAGAGTCATTCAGGTAGCAAATCAAACATTCAGTCATGAAGGTTTGATGAGAGAAGATTCTACACAGGTATTTTGTTGGAGAGATCATAGATCTTGAGTATTTTTGAGTCAGATGTCTATCCTTTGTTTATAAAGTTCTTAGCATTGGAAGAAGTAAGTCAAAGATTCAGATTCTATCAAATTAGTGTTGCAGAGAAATAGAAGAAGATACTTGTTATGTTGCATAAGATTATAAATCCTAAAGTGCTTTCATCAAAGTTTTTTGTTATGATGTAATAGGATCAGCTAACCTTATTCTAGATTATGGGAAGCTGAGTGGCAGTGAAAGCTATTGGTATCTGTAGTGCTAGTGAAAAGGGGTTTAGATTATTTGTTTCAGACATAGGTATTGATGTTATGGAAGCAATGCTAAATCACTGAAGATCAGATTTATTGAAAAGAAGGAAGACGTTCCAGATTTCATAAAGTCTGATATACTTTGAAGAAGTTTTGGATATTAGTGTTAAATCATCCAGGGAGGTGGAGAAACATGAAGACTTACCTACAGGTATTACTATTTTTCCTTTGTCAGTTTCTCTTTATGTTCGAGCTTTTGAAGAAGAAGAAAGAAGAAGAATGTCTCGAGAAAGTTCCTGTTGGGTGTTCCTATTCGGGAGAAAGTTCCAGAGTTCTATTGTAGAGAAGCTTGATATTTCAGAGAGTTTTGTTACTTACGAGGTGTGCACATATATGATTATACCATACTTTGAAGGAAAGAGGTATGAAGGATTTACAGATAGAACAAGGATGAAGACAAGATGACAACGTAGATATGAGAGTTGAGTACAGTCAGAGATGAACCAAGTAGTGTTCATAATACACTAAGTTGTGAGTTGTCAGTCACAAGTCCCAGGATTCAGTTCCTGATTCTATTTAGTGTATTTACATGACATAGTATGTTGAGAAACCTTTCTTAAGGTAAATGCAAATATGTGGATCCTAATGTATCTTATAGGTTTTAGAAGACTTATTTCAAGAGATAGCAGATTGAGAGTCAATTCATGCTACATATGTTGTCAAGCAGTGATTGCTTGATGTATGCTAACACTATTGGATATCTAGTTTGCATATTTTCTCAGGTATTATGATTCATATTCAGCAAATTCAGATTTTTGAAGTTTGAAGAAGTTCAAATTCAGTTTTGCAGAACAATCTTGAAGATAAAGTTTGAAGGTCAATTTTGAAGGACAAGTTTGAAGCTTATATCAGTTTGCAGAAGAATGAAGTTGCATATCCAGTTCAGTTTGTACCAATATGACATTGAAAGGGGGATTGCTAGAAAACAATGTCACATTAGTTCAAATCCCTATTAGGGTAGAAACTCTAATTTTGGTACTTAGTCATTTTTGACACAAGATTTGGGTAATCCTATCCTGCAGAGGTTCATGAGAGCTATCTAATGGTATATGACATTCAGTCATCAGACATCAGATTTGGGAGAAAACCCTAACCCTAATTTTCTGCTGATTTAGGATTTTTACCTCATTTAAGAGTTCTCAGGTTATAGGTCATAAAATTGTGCTTCAGTCATCCATCAGATGGCTAAACTGAGGAAATTGCTACAGTCAAAGCTTGTCAAAAGCTAAAAATAAGGATAAGTAAAAAAAAGCTACGCTAAAATTAAAGCTATACTAAGAAAAAGCGATGAGATTAAAATAAAACAACGATCCAACTTTTCTTGGGATTTTTTCGCATTAACTTTGAGACCTAAATAAGAAGGTCATTAGGCACTTGTAGGATCATCCTCTACCATCTAAGGATCAGCAGTTAGGCTGATATTTTGAAGGTCTTGCTGAAGCACATATGGGGCAGCCATGGGGTATGTATGGAGAAACTATGGAGCAACCTTGAAGAAGATAAGGTGCAACCATGGAGTTCTTCTTGGAGAAGAGTGTGCTCACACTCTTGTTGATGGAGAAGACTTACCCATCAGCAGATTGATGGTGTGGATCATCCATCTACATGATGTATTTGAAGATTGTCTTCTACATGAAGATTATGGAGTACTTCAAAGACATTGGATGGAGCTTAACATAAGATTGGATCTTATGTTAACTATTCAGGTACATATTCTCTTTATGCACACATGTACTACTTGAAGCTTATGGAGGCGGTGGCATCCATATGTGGAGGAGTCCTATTCGCCATACATGGAGGTAGTGGCATCCATAAAGGAGAATCAGTACATGCATGCTACATGCATCAGATGAGATGTTAGAGAAGGTGTTTCCACATGAGTACGAGGATTTCTGTCAGCAACATGTTAGCATTCTATGCTAATTCCATAAGTATGTGAACTACCACACACACATAAGATTTAGGATCTTCCATAGCCTAAATTCAGATTAGGGTTTGTTGAATATCAGTTGAAAACTTATCTTTCCTCTTTGAGCCACTCATATTCACTCTTCTACAACCTATCAAGTCCTACATCTCATACATATTCAGATTTCTGTCCCTACATCTGAATATTCTTGTAAATTTTGTACATACACTCTTCCATCTATTTTTGTTCACATAAAGTGGTTGAGGTTTTGACTCCCACATTGTGAAGTTACATTTGCATATATGATGGTGTGAGTAAGCAGTGGTTTACATAACACTTTGTACATGTCTAATCTCTCTCTATCTTTGTCCCATCATTGTATGATTAAGTGATGTATGCTCATGTCTGTCAATGTTGGAAGATCCTGGAATCTGTGTTTATAGTTATGGGCCTACCTAATTTCCAACAGGATCTACATCAGGAGGTACATTAACTTCTTCATTGTTAATGGGCTGCTGTACATCATTTCCAGCCCTGTTTTCAGCATGAATAGGTGGCTTCATATGCCCTTCAGGATCCTCTTCTTGCTGTCCAACATCGTCTGGCTCAAAAACCAGTGAATGATCTAGATTTCAGCCATATGTGGTGCATCCTGAGGGTCTGAAATAGGCCTAACATGTGGCTGGTCTTGCTGAAATGTGAACTTTTTATGGTCATGTTTTGAGGCAATATTATTTGTAGCATCCTTTCCTCATTAAAAACAACATCCCGGCTGCGTATGACCCTCTTGAGCTGAGGTGACCGTATCCTATAACCCATTTCACCTTCTTCACCATAACCCATGAAGAGGCCTTTAATGGATTTAACATCAAGCGTACTCCTCAACTCAGGTCTTATGTGTACAAAAGGTTCACAGCCAAAGACGCGTAAGTGATCATATGAAGCACATTTGCGAGACCAAACCTCTTACGTGATGTCACCTTTCAATGACAGGTCAAGGGATCGATTGCATATATGCACTGTAGTTTTAAGAGCCTCTCCCCAAAAAACATGAGGGAGATTAGCTGCGGACAATATGCATCTTACCCTCTCACAAAGAGTCCGATTATAACTTTTAACCACACCATTAGAAGAGGGGCTGTATGGAACAATGAGCTCCCTCTTTATGCCCAAATTTTCACAAAAAATTTTTAATTCAGCACTTGTTAACTCACCCCCGTTATCCGTACGTAAGCGTTTCAACTTTTTACCTGTTTGAGTAGTCACTAATGCATGAAATCTTTTAAACGCAGCAAATGCTTCATCTTTTGATTTGAGGAGCTGCACTGAAATTTTCCTAGAAAAATCATCAACAAAAAAAATAAAGTATAAAGCACCCCCCATAGATTTGGTGGACATGCTACATGTAGAACAAATTTTGATAGAAGGCATCAGTGGCCAAGGCATCAGTGGCCAAGGCATCAGTGGCCAAGGCACCACACGCCCAAAATCTGGAGTTGGGCACCAGGATGGAAGATTTGGGCGACTGTATGCCCAAGGCAGACCTCACAAGGCTGGGTCCGGGACCCAGCCACTCATCATTACACGACAAGGTCTGGTACTGGAGGCGGAGGCGGCCGGGGTGACGGCTGACTCTTGTCACCGCCTAATGCATTAGTTCCCACTACTCCGATGGAACAGACCCTCCTATTGTAACCAGTTCCTCACCTCTCTCCTATAAAAGGAGAACCCTCAAGTGGAAAAGAGAGCGTGATATACATGACACGATACAGGATAGGCCATATGTTATAGCTGAGAGTGAGAGTGGACTTAGAGCTCCTGGATAGTTGAGTCCTGTTCATGTTGTTTTCTTGATGCCATTGTGTAAGAATACCCTGAGTTTGCCTTCTGTTGTCCTTTGCTTGGCATGATCAGCTGTGGTAGGATTAGTAGTATGATTAGTTGTGGTATGAGATAATCACTTGTCTTCTGATTGTGTTATATTTGGCTTCCTAGTTAGTATGGTTTTGTGCTCTATTATGCTCCATGCTTGCCGTTGCTTTGATTCTTACTTCTAAGTGTAGTTTCTAGTGTTGATGTGAAGGCTTCGTGATAAGTGTCTATCTTGGTAATGTGGTTTAATGTGTTCATGTGCTTACATATTCTCCAGGAGTAGTGCATTTTGCATTCCCTGCACCCACACACTTCATTTCACCACCTACACTACATACATCAGAATGAACAAGATCTAATATACAAGACTTACGAGACACACCAGAATAATGAGAACTTTTCACTTGCTTTCCATATTGACAATCATTACAAAAGTCTAGCTTGGTGCCTTTAACATCAAACTTCTTCAAGTTACAAAGTTTGGATAGACCTTTTTGGCTCATATGGCCAAGCTTTTATGCCACAATTCCATATGAGAATTAATCTAAGCCAATGCAATGAATGTGCCAGACAAGGCCTTTCCATGCAAGCAATGCAAAGTTCCACTTTTTGTACCTTTTACAATCAGCCATGACCCTTTGGTCATCTTCCATGAGCCTCTTTCAAATAAAACACTGTAACCATGCATATCCATATGCCCAACAGAGAGCAAACTCTTCTTGATTCCTAGTACATATCTCACATTGTGCAGTACCATCTGTTGAAAGATGCACAATACCAATACCTTGAATATGACATGCATGATTATTCCCTAGGTATACATGACCATGGCTGCCTGCATGAAAAGTAACGAAACACTCCTTGACAAGAGTCACATGAAATGAAGCACCTGAATCAATCATCCATGTCTGGGATAATGCATCATTTACAATCAATAAAGCATCAATTAGATCACTTTTAGTTATCAACATGTCCTATACATGAACATTGCAAGAGACATCATGTGCATGAGCATCATCAGCTGATATAGTAGCACATAGAATATCTTCCATATCTGAAAGCTCCTGAATAACAACACTAGAGGCCATAGCCTTCTCCTTTTCTTTTGTCTTGTCTTCTTTCTTTTCCTTTCTTTTGTCTCCAACATTCTTCTTTCTCTCAAGCTCTGCCTTATAGAATCGGAAGTCAGGCTTCTTATGGCCTTTCCTACCACACTGATAACATGTCACATCAGTACCCTGCTTTTTGTTGGAGCTTCCCCTTTCTTTGCTTTTGCTCTTACTCCTCTACGAATAAGAGCCCTTCTTCTCTGATCTGCCTCTGACCATGGTTTGTAGAAGTGCCTCCTTCACCACTTGCTTTTCTCCTGATTTCTTCATTCAATATAGAACCCCTCACACCATCAAAAGTAAGATTGGGGTTATTTGACAATGAGACCACCAAGGTCTCCCAAGAATCAAGAAGTGTCATAAGCAAAAAGATAGCTTTCAACTTATCATCAAAGGGAGGCATCGCTGAGTCCTGCAACTGTGAGAGAGTACCTGTAAAATGAGACAAGTGTTCTGCAGCGCTCTTGGACTCATCCAAGAGCATGCCAACTAATTTCCTCATCAGGTGTACCTGATTAACAGGTGTGGTGTTCTCATAGGTGGCCTTAAGCTTGGCCCACAACTCTGAAGCTGTAGTAATGCCTTTCAGGTCTACAAGAATGTCATGAGATATGGCTATTTTTATGTAAGTGAGGGCCTTTCTATTCATATTATGCCACACATCATCTGACATGTCTTCTGGCTTTCTTGCTTACAACACCCTGTCACAATCTTGAGGAAGAGAATTTCTTGAATTCGCTCGTTCCAAAGATCAAATCTTGTGCCCTCAAAGCGGAGAATCTCAAAGAGAGTCTTCATATCTAAGGACGACGATGCCATGATTACACAAATAAGAGGTTAATGTGCTGAAATTTTGGGCAAAATGCACCAAAATCAGGGTACCACCTTTAAAAATAGTGCACAGTAGCGTCAAACACCTGTAGGAGCAAAATGGAGCAAAATCGAGCCGATTGGAGCACAAAATCAGAATCTGAAATTTTCTAAAAAATTTTTGCAGAAAGTTCCAGCAAGCTAATTTGTGCTTGAAATCAACAAATTTGACTTCTTTTGACCTCAATGTGCGTACATAAGCTATAACGAAGCATTTAGAACTAAATAGGAGCAAAAGCCCCAAATTTTGCTTCAAAAATTTCTGAAATTCTCAGAAAAATGCCACAAATTGTTGTGCATAAGCAATTTCTTTTGGCACAATCCAATACATAAGGTCTTAGACTTGTGTATTGCTGTTATGACTTGTGAAACACCTGTTTATACCTGTAAAACACCTGTTTAGACCTGTAAACCACCCGAAAACAGCCTATTTTGGGCTGTTGAGACACCCAAAGTGATCCTCTTGGCCCCGGAGCAACATTCTTCGCGATGAAATCAAAGATTATCCCGAAAAGTGGGGTTTTGTTTGCTCTACAGCACCTGCGCAGTAGCTCTGAAACCCTAAGTCAGCTCTGATACGAGTTGTTAAGGTTGGGATGTGGTGCTGAGGGGTAGAGAACGTGCGTATGTGCCTCAGAGATGGAGGCGCTTAGAAATGAAGGCACAACGGAGAGGGGGAGAGAGAGAGAGTCGACCAGCTTTGGAGGTGGTTGTTGTAAAAGTGAGAGAGCCAAAAGTGTTATTAAGTTATGTTATATAGAACCCTTTTTAGGGTTGGCCAAGTTCTCATTGAACTTGAGCCAAAAAAATAGAGATCAAGTGACTTAGCCTTTATAAATAGGCCTATACACATGTATACACTATAAAGGGGTTATTTAGGGCTTTATCCCAACACAACATGCGGCATGCATGTCAAATCATTATGCAACATGTATGTCACATCATACACAAATCAAGATGCATGATGCAAGGATGCTCTAATGTGCAGGCATGATCATTGATTAATGATGATGCATGCAGCGTAATTATGCAATGTGCATTACACATGATTCATGAATGATCTCATCTTGCATATAATGCATGCAGCTTCCAGCATAATGCACAATCATTGATGCTTAATGCATAAATTATGATGCATAAATTCATAAATGACTTAGTGTTACTCAATAGTGAGGGGTGACTAAACAGTGAAGTCTGACATGAATCATAACTGAGCGATTGTTTGCATGTGCACGCACGTGATAGTGTATGTGTATGATAGTGTGTGTGTGTGTAATACGACAATGTGTGCAACAAGAGCGGACACCTTTGTGTCTTAGGAAGAGCTAGAAATAGGCCTGCAAGATCTCTCTCTCCCTCTCTAAACTTGTGCGTAGACTTCAGTTCAATAATCAATTGGATTTCATCTTGACCTAATGTTGGCCATAACAGTATGATGGAAATGACGAACCGAATGTAAATAACGCACCAAATGGAACCTAAACAAATTGAATCGAACCGAATTCGGTTCGATTTTGATTACCATCTAAAAAGCACTGATTGAACTTTTAAGGTTCGGCTCGAACCGAGCCGAATGGTACCTTTGGGGGGTATGGCTCGCGAACCGGATCAACTATGGTCCTAAGAGTGTGCATGCTGATTTTTGTAAGTGGCTGTTATATTTCAGCTATTCTTCATGTTTTGCTGCTTTACGAGATTATATGTATTGCTAGCTCAAGACGAGATCCATATGTGGATGCGTATTTCAACGAAGAAACCCTGAATTCCGTAAGGGTTGTAGAATTTTACCCTAATTACATCACATAGGCTGTTTTTCCTTAAACAATCCTATTTCTCTTCTATTTTTAGGGCACTTTCACTTTCACCTAACTCTTAGGCACACTTCTCTCCAATTTTTGTACGTAGATCCATTCCGTATTCAGCCATTTATCCAAAATTTGTATATTACACACATTGTATAGTTAATATTTAGAGTAGCATTTAGCTATTCGTTAACTTATCATCTCTTGTCTATTTTTGTAATCAATCATCTATCTTTTTTGGTTCAAGGTATGTGTATGCTTGAGGCTTAAGTGTTGAAAGATCTTGTGAAATTATTATAGGGCCTACTTCATTTCCAACATTCCAACCATGATGCACTACAAGTGGAAAGCCTCTATAAACTGTTGTCATTCAGCACGTGGGAGCGAAGGTCTCATCAAAATCGATGGGCTTCTCTTGAGCATAACCTTTGGCAACAAGCCTAGGTTTATAGCTATCGATTGATCCATTAGACTTAGGTTTCAGCTTGTATATCCATTTAGTTCCAGTGGCCTTTTTGTGAGGAGGCAAGTCACATAAAAACCATGTACCATTCTTCATAATGGCGTCAAATTCTCAGTGCTTATTAGCCATCCAATTTTCTGATTTCCATGCTTCAAAAGAAATAGGCTCATTCTAATCACAAAGAATAGAGATAGCCATTCCATAACAATCTCATGCAAAATAAACATTATGAGAGCCTGAATGAGTTCGATATGAGAAAGGTGCATCTAACTTGCTATCTTACAACGTCTCCATGAACCATTTAGGCATAGTCTTTTGCCTTTTCAATATCAACTTTCTGGGCAATAAGTGCATCATGTAAATCTGTATGAGAAATAGAATGATCCGCATCATCATTTGAAATCTGTAAAGGTTGAGAAATTGCCTCGGTAGGAGCAACATTTGATTGTCCATTTGTAAAAAGAAGAAGCAAAGTCTCATAAACATCATTTGAGCTCAATGTCTCCTTGGTACATGAAAATAAAGGTTGAATTGCATCTTCCACAAAAACAACATCATGACTAACGGGAATGCATTTAGTATGTGAATCATAGAGACGATAGCCATTTCTTTGAGGACTCCACCCAATAGAAATATATTTCAAAGCCGTATCATCCTTTTTTTTTGCATTGCTATGTATGCTAGCCAATCAAAGACACAGAGATGAGCAATAGATTGCTTGCGACCATGCCAAGCTTCCTATGGAGTGCTTGTCTGCAGTGCTTTGGTGGGATGCGTGATAAGTACATATGATGCGGACATCTTCCATTAAAACAACATCATGACTAACCGGAATGCATTTAGTATGTGAATCATAGAAACGATAGCCATTTCTTTGAGGACTGTACCCAATGGAAATATATTTCAAAGCTGTATCATCCATTTTTTTTTGCATTGCTATATATGTTAACCAATCAAAGACACAGAGATGAGCAATAGATTGCTTGCAACCATGCCAAACTTCCTACTGCAGTGCTTTGGTGGGATGCCTGATAAGTTCATATGATGTGCACATAACAACCTCAAGCCATAAGCTATTTGGTAAAGCCTAACTTTTGACAATACACCTTGCAATTTTCATGAGAGAGCTGTTCTTCATCTAAGCAGCTCTATTTTATTAAGGTGCATATGGCATTGTACGCTCATGTTTTATCCGATGTCAGCCAGAAATGCATTAAACTCATATGACATATACTCCCCCCCTCGATCGGAATGGAGGGTGCCCATTTTACATGCTTATAGGTTTTAGCCATAGCCAGGAACTATTTAAAGCACATAAAGAGTTCTGAGTTCAAATCAAAACTTCAACACCCCAGGAAGTTGTTTTGGACTCTTGATGACCTTGAGTATGCTCACCAATTTTCATACAATTCAAAGATTATGGTCAGAAGGGTGTCGACGATGCCCGCAAGAAAGCATTGACCTATTGTGATATTAATTGTTGGAGTTCAGGACCACAGAAGCACGAGGAAGAAAAAGAAGCTTAGAGAACAACGCTGATTATATAATTATTATGTGAATGTACAAAGATAAGTAACCCCTTAGGGTTATAGGCGTATATACAAGCCGGGGTTAGAAATCCTCCTAACGAGCAAAAAAAGTGCCTTGGTGGTCCTAAGTGTGTTCACACACATCATTATCAAAATATATCAACACTAATACCTGTTGAGGACAAAACAAACAAATATATTACAGCAGATAAAAAAAGAAATTGTTGAACTTACAGGCAGTATGCACTATTTTCTCTTGTGATCCCTGTTAGAAGCCAACTTACAGCATACGATTATAATTGTCACACATGAATACTACTGTGCTTTATGTATCAAGGAGACACAAATGGACTCATGTGGAGGATGACAAAGACTGAGTTTATTAGAACTAAAGAGACCAAAGTACTTAGAACTGGCGAAATGACATACAGCAGGGGTATACAACAATGGTATATGACACTTAGCCAAGCACCATCTGCAGAGCCAGTTCCCTCTAAAGACCGCTAAAAACTCCTTATCACTTGCACATTGCTCTCTCTTGCAAGTGGCAAGCCAGAAAGGTCTTCACAGTCAGCCTCTCCCAATGACATGGTCACTCACTCCAGATGTAGAAATCACCATAGAATGAATCATAGTAGTATGCTCTTCACTCTAGATTAGCTCTCATGCATCTCTTGACTCACATATGTGCCTCTTTCAAAGATGGGGATATGTATAGACTTCACAAATGAAGGCTTTCTGCAACACCATCTCTGGAGGAGTCCTTGTTATGTTTATCCTTTGACTTCTCTGATTGCAGTGCCAAGATAGTCATGTCGGATGCCTCATGGCTACCTCTGGTCCACTAGTCGATTTTTGTTAGTAGTTTGTCATGCTAGTCCACCTTTGATCTTGGTCGAGCGGTAGTCTCCATTTGTCTCGGTCCACCATATGTCTTGGTCCAGGGTTTTCCGAGTCTTGTCTACCTTTTCTCAAGGCCATTACCTTCTTAAATTAGCCTATTCTCCTTACCGCTTTTACATCTGAAAGCATTAAAAAGTAAATAAAGTAAAAAGGGGGGCTTGCAAAATAGGATTCTGGAAGAAGTTTTTTGGAAGCTAACTTCTAGGACAGGTTCTCTAAAACTACTACTAGGATGGGGTTATCTGAAAGAACAACCCAGAAAATCTATGATTGAGTGTAATCAAACGTTATGGATAGGACACTAAATTACTGTTCTGGAGAATGCATGTATGTAGCGATTTGTTGCAGGTAGAAGCCAAATAAAGCTTCAGCGAGGAAAATCTTCGCTTTGAAATGTGATTTTAATCAGAAGTGCTTCCCCAAAATTAACCTGATTGGATACTCAATGTACAGAATAGCATGTCTGAGAAAATGTTGTGAAGTACAAGAAGATTGAGATGTTTCAAAGATATGGTGTCTGATTATGACCAGAACTATGAATGTACAGAACAGCGTCTCTGAGAAGCGGTTGTGAAGTATAAGAAAGATTGAGAGGTTTTAAAGGTGTGGTGTCTGGTTATGATCAGAAGCATGAAATCACAAAATGTCTCACTAAAGAGTGTAAGATAGCAGAGGGCGTGGACGATTTGTACAGTTTCAGCAGACAAAAACACATAGAAAGAGAATGTGCATGGAAGAAGCTTCATTATGTTGACATGGTATTGGGTTATGAAATAATAGTTTTATCTGTCAATTGTATGTAAGCTAAATCCGACCATAGTATGTAGGATAAATGCAACCATTAGAAATTTATAAAAATTCTAGGTTGTCACATGAAACTATAAAGTGGAAGTCTGCGAAATAGCCAGAGTTCATGAAGCTAAAGTAATCAAAATATTGAGTGCTGATCTAAGACAAGTGCATGTATGCACAGAATTAGGTGAACAGACTAGGGTAATTTGCACTAACAGGTGTTGCATGTGTGCATACAAAATATTTTTTTGCTACCTGACTTAGAAAGCATTCTTGTAATGTTTTGGTCTTCATTATTAAGCTGGTTGTTTACAGCTATTACCTGTTCTAATTCTGGAAAGCTTATCAAACACAAAGTCATACGTTTTAGTATATCCTGGTATAGATCAAAATCTTTAGGAGGCTCAATTCCACAATTAATAATTTTCAAAACTAATAACTTCTGTAATACTGCAGTATGAATTATTGATATATGTAGTAAAATCTCTGAGTACATTTTCCTGGCTCAGGAGCAAGAAGTGTGCTTTTTTGTGCAACGGATCCACAAGTCGTGCAATATGCTGATGCCCTAAAAGCTAAAGGATGGCCTGTTTGCTCATATTATTCATCCATTTGCAAGCCAAATGACACCAGCAAGCATGCTCAGAACATGAATCTGGCTCTTAGGTTATGGGAAAAGACAGCAGAGATCATCGGACTTTCCACTGAGGATATTGAAAAACTTCTGCCTATTTGTTAACTGAAAATGGGGACACAATGAGGAATGAGATATGCAGAATCTTGTCTCCAACTTTTCAGGGTATGATACATACCAAGTATGGTCAGCAATATTATCACTTTTTTCTTTCACTTTTCTTAGCTTGATAGAGACTTGACTGTTGAGTTTCGCTTCGCATTGGATCTTCACCCTATCTTTTAGGACTTCCATTACTATGGGCATTGCTTCTTATGCCAGATATAACTAGTCCAAATTTTTTCTAAGAGTAAATGCCAATCACATTTGGTCCTCACTCATAAGATTCAAGCAAGGCTTTGGATGCTATGAGAGCTGTGGATGGTGAATAAAGAGGTTTATTCTCACACATTCATGACATTTTGGATGTCTACTACTATAAATCTGTTGTCGCATCCATGTAACAACTAGGTGAATTTGTTCCCAACATTAATTAATACGGCAATCGACCTAAGATGGACATTGATCTAAGAAAATGTCCATCTACAATAACTGTCTGTATTCATATATGGTCCGTAAGTGAATAACTGTCTCTATTCACATAACTGCAGTCGACCTAAGATGGACGTTATGTGTAGAAGGGATACACATATTGTCTCTATTCACATAACTGCAGTCAACCTAAGATGGACATTATGTGTAGAAGGGATCATCTAAGAAAATGTCCATCTACAGTAACTGTCTCTATCCCAACTCCAATCTTTGGATCCAAGGGTTTGAATCCATACGAAGGAAAGTCACACTACTAAGGATCTCTGAAAGATATACACTGTTTAATTCAATTCGGAAAAAATCACAAAATTTGAATTATTAAAAACAGATTGAATGGTTTTCTTTCATCAAATGGATTATAAAGACAATTCCAAAATGCACATATTGGTTACTGCTATTAGAATCTTCCTTCTGAATGTTCAAATTGAGTTAGATATTAATGCAAACTAAAATGAAACCTTCCACAAATGATACGAATAGGGACGTGTAGAATTCTACAGTTACAATTCAATGGAACCATGGTTTTTGTGTTCCTAGACAAATTATTGTTCTAGTTTTAGCAATGTAATTTGAGTTTCACAGTGCATTGATGCTCTGCCATACAAAACCAGAGAAATACTCACATTTTGGTCCCTATCCAAACACTTAGGTTTGTGATTGCAATATGATTCCTTGGAACTAAAAAAGTAGAACACAAAATGCTTAGTGTATAACCAGGATAAGCTTTTGCATTGCAGAAAACAAGTTATGTATGCTTCACCATTACCTTAAAAAACAAACAGTAAAATATCTCAACATAATGCTTGGATTGCAAGCCCAATTGCACCTAAGAGGCAGACTTAGTTTACTTGTTCTTACACAGATGCATGCTAGCAGATGTACTTTACTTTGAATAGTAGACCCTTGGTTGAAATTTTTTCTCATGCCCCGTTCTAAAACACACTCAGATATTACTTCTCTGCTATTGTGCTCATTGAGTTTTCTTCCTTCAGTGGAATGGGAGGCTAGGTCATGTAGATGGCTTTTTGCCATATACAACTCCATTTTGGTCTCTTTGTGAAGGCTTGCACTTGCTGTCATTTCTTTTAATGTATGATATTTACATAGAAAATGTTTTTCAAGTTTGCAATGGTGTGTGCAAGGTAATTCCCAATGGCTGTCTTTTTCTACTGCTCATCACCTGTTTCCTTTTGATGTTCATTGTAGATTATTGTTGTGCATAAGGGCTCCGTACTTAGACTGCCCATCATGGTGAATTGGGGGATTCTAGATCCATTTATTTTAAGGTTCATGGGAGTTGCTCATTATGTTGAGAAATGGGTTGGTGCACCTCGTCTGTCTTATTACAAAGTGCAACCATTGCATGTGGATTTTACAATTTGTAATAGGGGATGCAGTCAGTTGAAATGTAATTGATGGTGGTGCAAAAGATTCCAATCACTGTGGAAGAATGTTGCTGCACAGTGCACTAACATGTTCTTCTTTGGCATATAATTGTGGTTGTGATGCACACCGAAGGTTCCTTGAATGTTCATTCTTAGAGTAATTTGCAATACCCTTGTCTAAGATACAACTTGGTGAAAAAACTATGAGGAATGTCTTTTGATAATCTAGATGTGTGATGTTTACGATTGTTTGCTAAGGGTCGTTGCATAGTACATTGATCTTCAGCAAAAAGGATTAGTATGGTACTATTTCATCCGCCTTCCTTCATGAACACCTTCTTCTAGGGTTTTTGCTTCATGTTTAGAAATTTGGCCTACAATGATTATCATCATTGACAGTATCCTTTAGCTGCTCCATCGTTGGTTGAGCATTTTTCATGGATGGTTTTTCCTCCTACACATAATAGATCAAATGAATGTTCTCTCACAAAAAAAGTATGTATGTATACATGCATGTATGTATGTGTGCATGTATGTGTGTATGTATGTATGTATGTATGTATGTATGCATGCATGCATGCATGTATGTATCTATGTATGTATGTATGTATGTATGTATGTATGTATGTATGTATGTATGTATGTATGTGTGCATGTATGTGTGCATGTATGTGTGCGTATGTATGTATGTATGTGTGTGTGTGTATGTATGTGTGTGTGTATGTATCTATGCATATATGCATGCATGCATCTATGTACATTTGTATGTGCTGAATGTGAAGGTGTAAATTCATGTATGCATGCATGCATGTATGTATGCGTGCATGCATGCATGTATGTATGCATGCATGTATGTATGCATGCATGTATGTATGCATGTATGTATGTATGTGTGGATGTATGTGTGCATGTATGTGTGCATGTATGTATGTGTGTGTGTGTGTATGTATGCATGTGTGTGTGTATGTATGTGTGTGTATGTATGTATGCATATATGCATGCATGTATCTATGTACATTTGTATGCATTGAATGTGGAGGTGTAAATTCACGCATGCATGTTCATTCAACCAAGATAGGCTTTCTAAAAAATATACTTATTTATTATAACATTGTTGTGACTTGACTCTTTCGGTTGTTTTGCTTGTTTTTCATGTATATAGCTTTGCTCTTTATCTCATAATTTTTGTATGGTTGGATTTGGTAGATAAGGATGTCCAATGTAAAATATGCAGTGGATCACAATGTTACTCACTCCATGTTTATTAATGATTTTCTTACTCATTTCACTTGGATGCATAGGACAATCTAATGATTTGTCATTTTCGAACCTCTTTTGTTTTCTTCTGAGTACAAATCTTGATGAGTATGTTTAAAACCTATATGTTGTTACTATTAATTTTTTTTTTTAATTTCCTTTTTTTTTAATAAAGGAAATCAATTATCTACTCTTCTTGATTGTTTTCATTAATGGAAAGTATAGTAGTGCAGGGCATGGCACCCATGGAACCCCTTGAATCCCACACAAGCAAGGGTAGAATGCCTAGCACATACTAGGAATGATAGATCCTGAAGGTCCACTAAGTGTGGGAACTAGCTAGGGATGGACCTAAGATCAAATGAAAAGATTGGTTTCAATAAAGTGCTTGAAGGCCCACAAATTCAAGGGGCTAGTTTGCATCTCACCGCATCAAGTGGATGAGGGATATCTTGTAAATGCAACTACCAGGGATTGTTAAATCCATTGCCCCGACCAAGAAAAATGAACATTGAAACTAGACGAGCTAACACCATTAGACATTACAATCGAAGTTGGTGATTTAACATGTTTGACATTGATTTTGCTAATGGAATCTTACTTTTTTTTTTTCCAGAAGGATCTCTATAAAACTAGAGTGGTTGTCCATATGCTTTTGACGTTATCCATGAGTCCTATTTTGAAAATTAATTTTATTGGTATCGGTTGATTGATATGAACTAGTAGTGGTTCAATGATGTTTCTTCGCATAGTAAAAAAAGTCAACGAAGATGTAATTTCTAGATATTTCTTTATTCAAGAATAAAATCCTTAATTGAATGTAAAGCAAAGTATGAGAAAATGCATCATCCAAAATATCCATTCATCCCTTGACCTGTGATTGAGCAATTTCAATGGAAGTTTTTTCTATCCTATACATAATAAATAGAGTGAATGTTTCTTCAAAATAAGTATGTTTATATGTATGTGTGTGTGTGTGTTCCTACACACACAAGTACGTACATACATACATGCATACATACATACATACATACATACATACATACATACATACATACATACATACATACTTACATACATACATACATACACACACATATACATATTATATATGTATGTGTGTGTATGTATGTATGTATGTTTGTTTGTTTGTTTGTATGTTTGTATGTAGTATGTAATGTATGTATGTATGTATATGTGTGTGTGTGTGTATGTATGTATGTTTGTATGTATGTATGTATGTATGCCTACGTGACTCGGAGGAATGAAGACCATCAACATACTAGGAGTGACGTGTGAACAATAGATCCTATTTTCTTCGTCCATTCCTTTGTTTGGGGATATATTTGAGTTTTAAAATCCCCCCCCCCCCCCCCCCTTTCCTTGACTTGTTAATCATTGGAAATCTTTTTTCTTAGGGAATCTTTTGTCGCATTGTCGAATGAATAGTCAATGTATGTTTAGCCATATCCAATAAGATGGTGTGCTTGACCAACCATTGGTGTCCCAAAATGATATCTTCTGGTAAGTTGTGGTCGTGGCAAACTAAGAATGTAGTCTATATGGGGAATTTATCAATAAGTCTCCAAATGCCAAATTTCCTCATACATTGGATATGTGTACCTTCGACACCTATCAATAAAGCTTGGATCTCTTGAGTAGGGGACATCCAAGTAGTCACTAGTGATTGTTTGATGGTATTACAGTAAGCTTATGTGTTGATTAGTGATCTAAACACATTTGTAGTTTGGAAGCCCACATGAACTTTTATGAATGGCCTTGAACAATATTTGGTTGACATTGATGGTGTGTAGATATTGGATAGACTTCATCAAACATTTGTGTTCTTGGCCACTCATTTTTTGGTTGAATCGAGTGTTTTATCTTAGCTATATGTTTGAGTGCTTCTTGTATTGCTTCTTCTCTAATCTTTTTGATTCTTTGCTTTTGGAAGTTGGCAAATCATTTCTTTTGTAAGAGGATCTTGATAAAGCTTTACTTTACAAGTGCTAATGTAGTTGGGTGGGATATTTCCGTCTAGTGTGGCCAAACTAATGGTTCTGCTCGTAAGTGGTCCATAGCCCCTCTTTTTGAGATTTTTTACATGCTACCTTAATGTATATACTAGAGCAAAATCTTCCACTTGGAGATCTTTGTCACATATGTGTGCATCATAGTAAATGTTTTGTCGCTTTTTGGTAGCATAAATGCCTACAACTGCATTGATTCAAACCCCTTATAGTTTTTCTAACTCATCCATTAATAGAGAAAGCTTATGACCAATCCATTGGTAATCCTGTGCTACTCTTAAAGTTGGAACAAGGAAGCCGATGGGAAACATCAAGGATGGCATTCTTCTATAGATGATACTGAAGGTTGTGGCATCTATAGGTGTTTTGTATGCCACATGTTATGGCCAAATAGCATGATACAATCTTGGTAAGCACTATTGGAACTTTTGCTTGTTCATTTGCTTGATGTGATCAGGTGCAAGCTTCTTGTGAAAAACTAAAAATATGCTCTAGTAAGCACTCAATTTACTTCATTAATGAAATGTGTTCCATGATCACTAACAATTTATATTGGTAGACCAAATTGAGTGAAAATATTTTCAAATAGAAATTTGGCTGCCTTAACCTCGACACCTTTTGTTAGATAATCTATTGTTATAATTATGTATTTTGTATGAGATCTATGTGGAAGTAGACTAATTGGACCTACAAAGTCTACGTCCCACCTAACAAAAGTTGTACTACTAATCATGGGTCTCAATGGCATGCCATCCCTTCATATTATATATTTTTCTCTGTGAAATGTGTCGTATCTTTTGAAAAACTTTTTGGTATCTTGATGCAAGATGGGCCACCGAAATCTTGCAACAAGGATGATTTTTGCACATCTCGTAGGGGAGAAATGGCCTTTGACCACACTTGCATGCTTCCATTTCTAGATTTGGAAAATAATCATCCTCATGCATGCATAATCTTAAAAAAATGTTATGATCCTATTTGTATACTTGATTACCTATCAATGGAATCTCAACAAGATTCTTCTAAGGTCTTTGGTTTTACTCTATCAGCTCCTTAAGGGAACTTATGATCACGTAAATATTCGACTATATGTTTGCTTCAAGTAGGCACTATTGTAACCCACTACAATCTGACATGTCCAATTGGAGGCAAGATTTGACATTTCACACATTGTGACACATAAGTGTGTACATATTTTTTCATATTAAGCTAATATGATCATGATCAATGTAGATTTTGTAGGGTTCCAATCTTGGGAAAATACCATCCCAAAACACCTTCATGTGCTTGAGCTATTAGGTCCGCTCTCTCACGATCGCCCACACAACACAACAAGATGCAAGTAAGGTCTTGATAATAAATGCTTCTTGCCAATATGTTGAATCATCTTTCAGCAATAAGGCCTTTATGGTCCTTAGGTAGACACTTATGGTGAATGACATATGTAAGCGTAGAGACAATTGGTTCTGCCCACTTTGGAACCACTTCTACATTAAATGAATGCGAGTTGGGAAAATCATTTGGAAGTCCCAGAGGTGGTTCTCCGAGGGTTGATCATGATAAATGGTCAACTTTGAGGTTTGTCTTACCTCGTTTTACTACGATCTCAAAGTGAAATTCCATGAGTATAAGCCAACACATAATTCTACCTATAGCATACATGTTGACTAAATATAACAAGGCTTCATAATCATCAAAGAATTTGAAATTGTTTCCCAAAAGATAATGTTGAAACTTCTTTATTGCATATATCATCTCTAGTCCATCTCACTCAATGGTCGTGTGAGTACATTCAACATAATTCAATTTCCCATTGGTATAAGCAATTGGAAAATTCATGTTTCCATTAGCATTCGATTGAACTAAAACATAGAAGATGGCCTAGTTTGATACATCTACATGCACATGGAATGGTTGAGGCCAAACCGAAGCTTTTAAGATGGGTGTGGAACTTAGAAAAATTTTTAGTTGCTGGAATGCCCTCACAATCTTCCATCCATTCTTGAATTTGTTCAATAGCCCAAACAATGGTTTGGCTATGACTTCATACATATGAATCAACCTCCAGTAGTATCCACAATGGCCCATGAAGTCTTAATTGTTCCTTGACGTTCTTAGGCCCTGACAGATACTATGAATGTGATCTACTCATCATCTGTTGAGATGCCATTTTTGGAGACAATGTTTCCCAAAAGTTTACCTTGTTGCACTATGAAGACACACTTCTCTTGATTGAGACACACATGATACTCTTTGCAATTTCCAAAAATTTGGCTTAGATAAGGAATATGCATGGTGCATTACTTTGCATATGTGCAGAGGTAATCTAAGTACACTTCCAAGCATTTTCGAATAAAAAGAAATCCTGGTTTGCACTATGGTCCAATTGGACTGGACTTTTGATGTTATTTTTATTCTTGTGATGTTATTGATATAGTTAAAAGTTCACAAAAACTCGATTTATCTTGAGATTTAGCAACCATGATTACCTTGACAACCTAGGGTAATCGTGAATCATGGACTTGGAATATTTTCACATGTTTTCCAATTCAAATTTTTACTTGCATCATCATTGATGTATTCACTACATAAGTCGCATTCAAAAAGCCACCAACAATGCTCCTCAACCCATTTTAGATTGCCCTGTGGTTCCTAAGTAGTTACCTCCTTTCCACACCCTAGCAATGCTCTCTCCAATGGACTCTCACTTCCTTGCTTACCAAATCCCACCTCAAAACATGTGCAACTCTATTCCCTGCTCATCAAACTCATGCAATAGTTTTTTGATTACTTTACAAAAAGATTTGTACTATACATAACAATAGATAGACTTATTGATCATTTGGCACTTTTTTTTTGGTTCTTCAAGAATAAAGAATCTCCTAATCTAATCGAGAAGTTACATCACTAACCTACATGATCTCTACCATGAAAATGACTATGAAGTTGCAGGTTTAATGGAAAACCCCTAAAAATCTTATTCCTAAGAAGTGAAAAAATGTTATTTCTACCTAGCTGCTTATCCAAAAGTAATAGACATGGGTTGAAAATGAAGGAAATGCACTCCCAAACAAGAAAATAAGCTTAGAAAACTCATACCTTGCAAGGTGCTATCTCCATGCATGGTGATCGACAAGTTTCATCCCTAGCAATCACACCAAAGTGTTCAATGTAGAATTTCTCACATGACACACATATTGATTGACATTGAGCAATGGATCCTTTCCCACAAAATGTGATTCCTAGAGATTAATTCGAGGCATGAAGACCTTCATTATATTAGGATTCCTATACACACACAATGAGTACCACACACGCGCATACTCTAACACACACATGAAGGCAAAGCTCACTCATGAAGAAACAAGAGCTCCAAAGAAAATCACACCTGACTAGAAGAGAGAGTAAACAAGAATAAGGAGAGATGCAAATGAGAGTTTAGTCCACTTTTATAGGTGAGTTTTAAAAACTAACCCCGTTCACTCTCTAGGGTGCATGCTAGTTAAAAAATAGGTCCTAAACCCTTGTTTGAAGTCTGATTTGAGTGGAAAGAAACTCTTGCAAGATCTTAGAGGGGACCCACCATGGTTCTTGCTTCAATTATTCATGACCTTGACCATCTTCTTGCTTTTTGGTTTTCAAAGACTTGTTGGTTGAGTCTTCATCTCGAACATTGTTATAATGCATTTCTTGGCTTGTACCTCTTCATTGAGCTCTAGACGGTGTAGACACGTGAATGCTTGAGTAGTTTGCTGACATCAAGTGGTGAATATCAAAACCAAAAGATGTCAATACAAAGTAGATGCAATTGCATACACATAGGCCAAAGTCACAAGAGAAGCATGAGTGAATTAGGAGTCTAGAATAAGAACCACTTGCATAAGCCAATGTCACTACATGTGTGTGCTAACACAAGGAAAAAGATAGCCACTCATGGCTACCATTGGGACAACCTCTCATGCACTCACAACTCACAACTCACAACTCACAAAAAAGGTAAATACAACTCAAAATAGGAAAGAAAACTTATGATTCAACTTTTATTCACAAAAAAAGAGACCAAGAAAATAGAAATTATATAAGTTCACTTATATAGATGAATTTTTGTTTGTATTTACATTGGTTTCTATAGACAAAAACAAAAAAATAAGCCTAAGATAGCTTGGATTAAGCTCTAAAATTATGATAGATTTTCCATTGCTAGAGGACTCTTTTTCCATCACAAAAATGGGATTGTACTATTCTATGAGTGTTAGAAAAATATTTACATTGAGTATTTATCATCTCTAGAACCATGTGAAAAGGTGGTTGTAGCCAAGTTGCCTCTAGTGCAATATAATCCCACCACCCTCCCTCCCTCTCCCCCCCCTCCACCCCCGCCTCTCCCTCCATCCCTTGCTCCTCCTACCCCGACACCCTTTTGTATGGAAATACTCTAAGTTCCATATCACAACACTTGCTCTCTCCTGCTTTCTATCATTGTCGATAGAAGGCAAGCCAGTGCAAGGATTTTCAGGGGATGAGCATCTTATCAAGATCTTCTTCCAGCTATGCAGACTTCTTGTGCTCAATCCTCTAGACCATACAAGCCAACTTGGTCATTTTTTTGTTTCATTTGATGAACTTTTTGCACAATTTGTGTTGGGTAGACACCATTTGAAATTCTTGAGTTAGAGGCCACAATGAGTGATTAAGGAGGCACTTAATCGTAGCCACAAATGAGAGACCTAGTTTCAAAGAAGCCAATGTCAAATGATTCTTCAAAGTTTTTGCTTGTGTAGAGAGAACAAAGACCAAGATGCTATCGCGATTGTGGAATTATCCATTGGTGCAAAGTCACCCCAAATAAATCAATGAGAGTGATAGTAGTCTATTGAATCTAACATGACCGAGAGTGATGAAGAGGATGAAGTCCCAATCCAACTAGTCAACAGAGCCAAGTAGAGAAGAAAGCCCAAGCCCGAGATAAAGGGGATTACCTTTCTCTTAGTGAGAAAGAGAACGGAACATTAGGAAGAAGACAATGTGGGACTTGAGCCAAACAAATGAAAAAGGGAATTGAAGAGCTATAGAGCCAAGCCAAACAAGCTCGTGAGGAAATGAAAGTAAGCAAGAAACAAGGTGTTAGATCTTAATGGGAGGTTCATCACGCTAAATCTAGGGTTTCCTCCATATTTGGTCTAAATCTTGAGCTACTAAAGCAAGCCTACCACCAGCAAATCCATGAGATGCCTAACATTGAAATCCTATGCAAGCCTTAGAAAGAGAGTGACTAGAAATCTACAAATAATGCTGAAAGTAGCTCAAAAATGGTAGAAAGAACCCCTCTAGTCCTCCCTTACACACACATTCTTGACAAATAATTTTAAAAAATAATTGGAAAAGATAAGCTTCAAGAGAAGCCCACTCCAATGGAAGGGCCACAAGAACCTACATCATTAGAGACACCAATAGAATCTACTAAAGTAAAAATGGCCAGGGAGGAAAGGAGGCCCAAATTGGAGCTTGAGAGGGAAAAACAATGAAAACCACCGGAAGAGGTGCAGGACAATAGATGGAAAAACATGCAAAATAAGACACCCCCCTTCTCAAAAATTCACTTTCCAGATGCTCCCTTAGAAGGGGATGCAGATCCATGGGATACATGAATTCAACAAGATTTTGAGTTAGATATTGCACCAAGTCTAGGGTCCTTACGGCCTATATGAAGAGAAATCAGAGTGTCATAAAATTGTTGGTGCAATTAAAACCAAGCCCACAAACTTGGTTAATTAGCTCATGCTTGACTTATTGACATAACTTATGCAAGGCTTCATATGATCAACCTCTTGTAGAAGTCGTTCACATTTACCTTTGTAAAAGTGGTTCACATCCATGTGGAGTTAGGAAGCTCTAAATCACGAATCATTTGGTTGTTGAGTGATGAGGGAATCTATCCTATACTTTAGGATTCACTTTTAGGTAGATTTTTGAGTTTGAATTCAAACTTTGGCTCCAAGTACAACTATAAGAAGAGGATCAAAAGACGTGCATGTAATCTCGAGCCCATGAGATCATTTTGAAGGAGATTCATTGTGAAATGAGAGCTTATCTCATAGCTCATTCACCTCTCACACATTGATCAATTTATGATTGCCAATGACATTGTATTTGTATATGATTTAATACATATATGATCAATATATTCTCATTTTACTTCTCTGCTATAACTCCATCAGAACAATGATCTTCTTAGAGCTTGTTCTAAGTGCATATTGATCATTTGTCATGATTTAAAGCATGATAGATTTTGCATACTGTCTAGTACGTGTCTACAAAATTTTATTAGCATTTCTTCTCAAGATCATGAGATATTAACACATCTTTGCTTACTGGTCTGTTGACTGTTGAGCCTTGAAATTGTCGGGATGGTCTTATGATTTGCTTAACATCTTTCTCTGTGTGTAGTCCATCATTTTTTTATTAAATAACTCATGATTGATAGCTCACTGAGCTAATTAGAGTTTCCCAAAAGGAATTAAGCCAATTGTTGTGCTCAAAGAACTATTCAAAACATTGAACAGGTGTATAAATCAAAATAGCAAGTTTCTTGATCTTGGATCAACTCCAACCTATCTATCTTGATCCATTTATTAATGGATCATGTTGCAAGAAATATATATGGTTATTTATGATCATTAGCTAGCTAACGAGGTCCACTACACTCTCCAACAATCATTATTAGCAGGTGTGAAGCAGGATCTAGCAACACCACTTCATCTCTTGTGACTATCCACCATCTCCTCCAACAATGGTATCATAGCAACAACAAGCAAGATGGGAGATGGATTTCCATCCTTCATTGAAAAATTGGATAGAGACAACTACTCAACATGGTCATTAAGAATGCAAGCCTACCTTCAAGGGAGAAGTCTATATGAATACATCTTAGGAGATGAAGAAATGCCAATCTTCAGGAGCAAGCATCAATCTACAAGGGAAGAGGAAGAAAGGTTGACCACATGGTGTGCAAAGGATGCTCTTGCCGGGTCTTATCTACTAAACTCAATCTCTGAGTTCATGTTACCACATATTAGGAATTACAAGACCTCCCAAGACACTTGGGAATTACTCTCATCATATTCCTCCTCAAACACAAGATCTAGGAAGAATCAGTTATGGATGGAGTTTACAACTCTAAAGAAATAGCCAAAGCAAGGAGTGGTTGATTATGTAACCAAGATGAAAGATGTGGCTGATCAGCTTGCAAGCATTGGAGAGGAGATGGAAGAAGAGCACACAGTAAGGCAGATCATTAATGGAATGAAGGATGATGATAAGTGGGAATCCTTCACCATAACAACATGGATATGCAAATACCTAACCTCAACACCTTGATGGGGCAACTCTTCACCCATGAGACAAAGCTCAACAAGAATGGTGACAACTCTAGAGGTAATCAATCTTTTGCCCTTTATACAGATAAGAATAAAGCTAAGGATAAAGGTAAAAGCAAGAAGAATGAAGAAGAGGCTAGTACCTCTCAAGCTAATTATGCAGGAAGAGGAAGAGGTGCTAGATGAAGGGTCAGAGGAGGAAAGCAAGGTAGGTTGAGATCCTACAACGATTCACCTTGCAACATTTGTGGTCTTAGCAATCACACCACATAAGAATGCTTCAAGAATATAAGGAATCAAAGGGGAAGAGGCTTCCATAGAGGTAGCTATGGAAAATCTAGAGGCACGTACAACAATGGAGGAGGCAACTACAACCATAACTACAATCAAGGCTACAATACATGTTTCAAAAAGTACTTGGCACTAGTTGAAAACCAAACATGAAGGAGCTTGAAGAGGATCAGATCTGATGGAGGTGGTGAGTACTTTTCACATGAATTTGATTCATTTCTACAGGATAGAGGCATAAAGAGGGACATAACAACAAGATATACTCCAGAATTGAATGGAGTCGAAGAGAGAAGGAACATGTTAATTGTTGAAGCTGCTAGATCTATGTTGAATGAGAAGAAGCTACCTAATTACCTATGGACAAAGGCTGTTTCCATAGCCACCTACTTGGTCAATAGGTTCCCATCTAAATCATTGGATGGTATGACACCCTATGAAGCATGGAATGGCAGGAGAGCCTAATTGGATCATTGAAAAATATTTGGGTGCATTGCTTATGTACACATTCCTTCACAAATTAGAGGGAAACTTGACCCTAAAGCTGAGAAATGTATATTCATTGGGTATGATCAGGACCAAAAGGGCTATAGGCTGTACAATCCTACTAAAAAAGCATTTATGGTTAGTAGGGATATAGTGTTTGATGAAAATAATTCATGGTTTGAGGATGATTGCAGGAAAGTCAAGTTACCATATGCTTTGGAAAATGATTTTCCAACCCTCACTTAAGAAGATCAACAATTAGCAAAAGATATCAACTTAGAGGATGAAGAGCAGATTGAGTTCAAGGCTTGGAAATCAAGAGGCAAGATCAAACTCAAGAAATTAGAAGACATACCAGAGTCTTCAAATCAAGCACTTAGGAGATCACAAAGAGAAAGCAAAAAACCCATAAGGTATGGCTATGATACATCATTAGTCACCAAGCATTGTGTGTATATCACTAAAGACTCTATGATAGAAGAGCCTTCTTCATTTGAAGAGGTTAGGAAGAAGAAAGAATGGAGAGCAGCCATGCAAAAAGCATTTGAATCACTTCAAGAAAACCATATTTGGGAACTAGTTCCCAAGAAGCTAGGCATGAAGGTAATTGGATCCAGATGGATATACAAAATAAAAAAGAACTGAGATGGCTCTATAAATAGGTACAAGGCAAGATTGGTGGCAAAGGGATTTGCCCAAACTCATGGAGTGGACTATGAAGAAACCTTTTCACCTATGGCAAAGATGCCAACAATTAGGGTTTTGGTAAGTGTTGCGGCTTCTAAAAATTGGAATCTATATTAGTTAGATGTCAAGAATGCATTCTTAACGGATGGATATCAGAAGAAGTATATATGGCATAACTAACAGGTTTTGAAGATGAAGATAAAACATGTTATGTATGCAAGCTAAGGAAGGCTCTCTATGGTCTCAAGCAAGCTCCTAGAACTTGGAACCATAGGTTTGTTACTTATTTATGGGACCAAGGCTTTGTGACTAGCAAGGTGGATTCTTTTTTATTTGTTAAAAAGAACAAATCAGAAGTTATCTACTTATGTGTCTATGTAGATGACATCATCATTACAGGGAATGATACTAATAGCATCAAGCAGGTTTAAAATCAGTGATCTTGGTTTATTAACTTACTTTCTGGGCTTAGAGCTTGTGTACACAGATTCTAGTATATTTATTACTCAAAGAAAGTATATACATGATATGTTGGTAAAGTTCAAGATGGAGAACACTAAAATTGCAAGTACTCCTATGGAACTCAATCATAAGCTGAGTTCTCATGAAGGAGAACTACTTGATGATGTTACAGGTTATCAACAACTTGTTGGAAGGCTCAATTATGCTACTCTAACAAGAATAGATATTGCCTATGGAGTAAGTATATTAAGTCAGTTTATGGATGCACCAAGGAAACCTCATATGGAAGCTGAAAAAAGGGTGCTTAAGTATCTAAAGGGTACAATGAATGAAGGGTTGTTCTATCCCTTCACTTCTGACATAGATATACAGATGTATTCTGATGCAGATTGGGCTAACCTATCCTTTGCAGGTTCAAAGCTTATATCATGGTCATCTAAGCAGCAACCAACTGTGGCTCTATCTTCCATAGAAGCAGAATATAGAGGTTTGGCAAATGCAAACCAAAAAGCTATGTGGCTTAAGCAATTATATGTAGATTTGGAGATACACTCTTACACTCCAATCATCTTTGGAGATAATACTAGTTCACTTCATTTGGCTGCTTATCCTGTATATCATGCAAGGACTAAGAACATTGAAGTGAACTAAATCATTATATAAGGGAGAAATTGCTTACCAAGGATATTCAACTATCTTATGTATCAACTCATTTACAATGTGCAGATATACTCATAAAGTCATTGGATGGAACAAGATGAATAGATTCAAATTGATGATTGGTTTGCACGAAATCAGCTATGAAGACCACGAGCAAGTGAGGCACTGCGTGAGTGAGAAGCACACAAGCATGCACACACATACAACCACAAGGTAAGAACAAAGAGAGGAACAATGGAAAGATTTCTATTACAAAAGAACTTTGTTACAAAGCCTCAATCTCTAAAAAGCCAAACTCAATCGAATAACCTAGAAAATGATCGCTCTAGATTTTTTTATAGTTGTTTGACTATTTTCGGCCCTGTTGAGACCTAGTCTCCGGCCTAGTTAAAAATTAGGTTCTAGGGCTTATTTGAGGCCTCAAACAGAGTCTAAAAATCATGGAAATTGGTGTGAGATACTTCTAATACTTCTCAAGCTCAAAGACTCCTTGGCTTGAACAAAATGGGGTTGAAAAATTATGAAATGATATTTAAAATGGTTTTTAGTGATAAAAATCATTGTTTTTATAGGGATTTCTTGTGAAAATTTAACATATACTTCTTGGAGCTCTCTAAATGTTCCCTCTTCTTGTGTGTCCACTTCTATGATGCGTTCCTACGCCTTGTGCTTGACCTTGAGTGCATACTTCTTGGAGCTCCCTACATGCTCCCTCTTCTTGTGTGTCCACTTCTTTGATGCGTTCTCGCACCTTGTGCTTGACTTTGAGTGCCAAATCCCCCCCCCCCCCCCTCTAGAGTCTATCGTCCTTGACAGACCCTTGGTGGAGTGGGTGTTCCAAGTAGTACTTTGAGAGATAGTGTCCATCATATATCAACAAGAGCGATCTACCTTTTGAATGTAGTAGGGTCGGTTGTCTAGTTCTTCATTTTGCCACTGCTAGCCTTTGCAAGTTTTAGTCCTTTTGCATGTACTTATGCCTTCAATTTTAGCATGATGGTGGATTTATGAGCTTTCAAAAATTTCTAGTTGCTCAAAAGAGATTTTCAGTGTTGATTTTGAGTAGTTGTCGACTGTGAATTACTTCATAGGTACTGATGTTGTAACCTTGATGTCATCTGGATCTTTCAAAAATGGATTTCATAGATTTCATGCCAAGTACTTGTGACCCATAATGAATGATGGGTAATTGTGTTAGTGCATGGGTTGAAGAAAATATGTGCCTTGTGCACAACCGTGTAATGTGGCCCTATGAATGTGTACTTGGGGAATGTATTGTAAGAAGTATGGTGCAAAAAATTGGGTTTTGAGCTAAGTGCTTAAGGGTATGCTGACAAAGAGGTTTCCTAATCTATCATTGTTATCGTGTTTCCAAGGTAGGGGATCCTTAGCATGGTGAAAGGTCGGTGGATGTTCGTCTCTTCATGTTGTACTTCCATCATAGTGTTTGACCATTGGCTTATCTTTCGTTGTCTATGGATTTCCTTGTTGATGGTTCACGGATGAGATTCTTCAAGTGCATGGTCTTGTTCCTTTTCTCTCTCTCCCCTTTTTTTGAGAGGGAAAATGTCACAAAACAAGAAGAAGGAGGTTAGTAGTAATAAAATATTTTACATATGTCGAATGTGTCTCATGTGCTTGGGATTCTCAATTATGTCTATGCACGGCCTTGTAATGTGGCCCTATATTAATGTATACTGTGGAAATGCATGTCTTGAATGGTGCAAAAGATGGGATTATGCAAAGAGCACATGGTTTTTGCATGTTGAGGTTTCCAATGTTACTTGCAAATGTTGATGTAATCTTTGTTTGGAGGTATCCATTTGATCTAGAAATGATGCATTCAATCCATAGTTGAATGACAACTGATCATTCCTTCTTATAGGGATACATTTTAGAACTATGTTTGGTTGTGTACATATCACTTTTGGCATCTTCATCTTTGGAGGGTTTCTTACATTTTGTATGCCTCGTGGTTGGATCTTTGGTTTTGTGGGGGCTAGTGGTGCTTTTGGCTTCCAAACCCATACCCTTGATGAATGTCTTCTTACTGTTGCCGAATAGATGAGTTGAGCTTCTTTTGATCTTTGTGCTTGGTTTTGACCCTTGCTTCTCCTTGTATTCTTTGCTAAGACTTTACTCGTGTGGGAGAACATAGGGTTTTGTGCATGTAAGAGTTCCTTGGGTACCCACATGTGTAATCGCCCTTGTTGAGCTGCAACTAATTCCTTGGGTACCCAAAGTTGTCGAGTACTTTGTGGTTGAGCTTGTCCTAGCTCTTTGGTTCTTCTTTTGGCATGGTTGGCCTGCTTGGCCTACTTGGATGGGAATTGTTGTTTCACAGCTGGTGGTTGCTCTTCTTTTTGTACCCAGATCTCCTTCACGCCCTGAACTAATTTTTTCTTGAATTTTGTCTGTCTTTGTGATATAGCAACTATTGTGTACTATTTTGCTTGCCTCTATGTTTGAATTATTGTGGCTGCATCAGTCTTTGAAAAAGAAGGGAGATCCACACACCTTTGAGCGTGTTCTTCCATGATTGGCTCCTTCTTCATCATAGAGCTTTTGGCACATACCACATCTTCTTCTCTAAGATTAGTCTTAGAAGAAATAAGAGAATGTGTGATACTTGGATTTGTGATCATGTAATTATCTAATTTTAATGTAATGCATTGTTCATGTACCCAAACTTGAAGAGTTGACTTCTTAGGTTTAAGTTGACTAAATGGTCATATATCCAATCTTGACCCAAGACAAGTGGTTCCATAAGGTCCTCATCTTGAGACACTAGCATTTTGATTGTCATTGGGACTCTTGAAGGTAGATGGGAAGTTCCACCTCACCCAAATAAGGGGTTTCCATACCTCCCAATCCTATGAGATAGGCTTCTATGGAATTGATGTTCAATTGTAGATCTTGGCAGTATGAGAATCTAACTGCATTAGTTGCTGCACCCGAGTCAATCAAGCCTCTCACAATCCTTACATGATTTCCTTGTCCTACCTCTATGGTCACAAAGGGATGTCGATCGATTATTCGAGGAGCAATTACACCCTATGTTTGGCACATGACCATGTGATATCTTGGGGCATTGGGATTGACATCTAGGCCTTGTCGCCTTAACTTATTTCACCTAATGCGCTCTCTAGCCTCTGCTTGTGCTTCTTCTCTAACCCTTAGCTCTTCTTCTTTTTGTTTCTTAGCAGTGTTGAGTCTCATTAGCATATCCTCTGTAAGAGGTTCTTGATATAGTTTGACTCGACATCCACTAATATATATAGCTTGACTTGACATCCACTAATATAGCTTGGAAGGATGTCACCTTCTAGAGTGGCCAATTGAACTGCACTGCTAATGGAAATTCTATTAATGATCATGGGTCCATATCCTCATTTTTCCAATTTACGGGCATGATACTTTAGTGTATAAACCAACACTAGGTCTCCCTCTTTCAATCCTTTATCCTTGATGTGTGCATTGAAGTATGCCTTTTGTCTTTTCTTTGTAGTGTAGATGCCTACTCCTGCTCGTAGCTTGGTCTCACCTAAGTGTTCTAGATCGAATATCATGGAGGACAACATGTGTTCATTCCACTCGTTCTCTTATGCTACCTAAAGTCAGGATCATGAAGTCTAATGGTAACACAACATTTTTTTCGAAGACCATCTGAAATGGTGTGGCATTGAGTACCGTTTTGTAGGCAACTCGGTAAGCCCAAACGAGATGATGAAGTTGTTTATCCCAATCAAAGTGTTTATTATTTACCAATTTTGTCAATACATTACATATGATCTTATTTGTGCTCTTGACTTGTCCATTAGCTTGTGGATGATAGGGGGCAGACTTCTTATGTATCACTAAGAATTCTTGGAGAAGGTTTTCAATGACTTTGTTCAAGAAGTGCGTACCGCTATCACTTACTAACTCTATTGGTAACCTATATCTGGTGAACACATTCTCGAATAAAAACTTAGCCATCATTTGAGCATCATTCTTTATTGTGGCTTTTACTTCTACCCACTTTCTAAGGTAATCTGTGGCTACAATAATGTACTTTGCATGGGAGTTTCTAGCTGGGGGGTTAATAGGACCTAAAAAATCTATACCCCACTTTGACAATGCACGTCCTCCCATCATTGGCCTCAAAGGCATCTCGTCTTTTCTTATCGCATATTGTGCACATTGGCATGTGTCACATGTCTTCACATAGGTATGTGCAATCATATGAAGGAGTGGGCCACCAAAGTCCTAAGAATAGAATGGTCTTAGTTACTCAGTCAAGCCCAAAGTGTCCACCTACAACACTGCTATGTGTAGTTTCTAAGATTTTCAAATAGTCCGATTTGTGAATGCAAAATCTAAGTAACCATCTTTGCCTCTTTGATATAGGTTGTCTCCTACTAAGGCATAGTCCTGAGCCGCTTGCTCCATGCTTAGTTTTCTTGCTAGACTAGCATCACTGGGTAGTGTCCATGTCTGTCATCCCTAACAGACCCTTGTTGCTGGGCGTGTTGAATGTAATATTCCACAACGTGAGTGGCAAGCTGATGTTCTTGAATTGGTAGACGTAACTAATCTGCATGGATGGCTTGTTCCACCGCGAATAGATGTAGCAATTGTGTTGATCTGGGAATGAAAATTTCGGAATGATATTTTCTTTGAAAGTTTGCTTGAAGTAGGGAGGTAGGTACTTGATGCGCACGTCTTATGTTTACGGAGGGGGTCTGGCTCATGTAATAGACTAAATCCTTGTTACCTCGAGAAAATCTGGGGGCAGAGATGTATGGAGCCTCGACCTTTCGAAAGGTTTTGAAGACGATTGTCATGAGCTCAAATATTTTCATACACATCTTTGCTGCTATGTCGGGCACATTCTTTAATCGTGTAGACTAGTGTCAAATGGTGGATATCATGTACGCTATTGTTGGGGGTCCTCGAGGTGGAGCAAAATATGGATATTTGACCCAGGCAGAGCATTCTTTATTGTTGCGTACTTTGATTGCAAAAGCTTGCCATGATCGGTGACGGACCATTGGGCAATATCATGGGTTATACTTGATATATAGTGGCATGGTGGCCCAGGTGCTCATCATTCAGGGTAATCTGTTAGTAGCTGTTCATGCCAATTAGGTTGGAAGATCGAGCCAGCGTGTGCATCTTCCAATAAGTCATCCGACTCAAATTGAGTAGTGAATGTGGGCTCCTTCCCTATATGTCGTTTAATTTCTGCATTATAGTCGTGTAGCAAGACATAGTAAGGCATGTATTGCGGTTCTGATGTTGTGATCAACAGTTGGTGGGATAGGTGCTGAAAGTAAGAAGATCTAAGAACATTTTCTTCCAGATTCGCGAGGGATGGAGTTTTCACTGCAACACGATCGTCGTGTGTTTGTCCCACTTTCTCAACCCGTTTGAGCCAATTTGGAACTCCAATTTCCAAGGTTTCCCGTCATTTCTCGGTAACTTGGCCGCCCGGTACTCGCATCGGCTCGTATGGTTCTTCGTTGCTTTCATCGACTGGAATTTCCACCACTGTATTAGGTTCTGGTTCTTCAACTGGAGAGGGTGGCCTTTCATATGGTAAGAGACATGCTTGTAGTTCTGCCATCTGCTTCCGAAGGGTCTCTAATTCTTGTGCAGATTGTTGTGAGATTACCAGCTCCCGTTGAGTTGTGTTGGCACTGGCTAACTGCTTGTTTAGGTCAGCACATTCGGATTCTAGCTTTTCATATGAATCCAAAAAATTTGCATGCTCCTCAAGTAAGATCCGAATGTCTTCAGATGGGACCGCTCTATACTTCGTAGGACTAATGTCTCCTCCAGATGTTCCTTCCATAACTGCTTCAAAATTGAATTGGTTTTGTTGCTGAAGCCGCTTGCTCTCTTCTAAGGTTGCTGCCATGTGCTTCCATAGCAGTCCGAGATTGCGTCTAAGTGTAGCGTTGGATAGCATCTGTGCTTGGAGCACATTTTCCAGATCCTTGACTGCTTTATTATACACTATAGGCATCTTTGACTCCAATTTAGTGTGATCCTGCTATAAAGTGGTATGTTCTGCTAGGAGTGGTTGGTAATCAGCTTCCAAGATGTTGACTCTATCTTGCAGGCGCTGAGATTCTGCCTGGAACGCAGCGGTGCACTCTTCCAATTAGTGGTATTCTTTTTGTAGTTGATGTGCACACTAAAGTAAGATATTAAATGTACTATTTATATTATGAGATGCAAGGGGAGGAGTTTGGAATGCAGCGGGAGTGGGAATGGGGGTAGTGAATGTTGTTTCTTCCAATGAGGTGGTGAATGGTGAGGTGGGGGGTAGGGGAGTGGGTGATGGTGGAATTGTAGGGAGAGGTGATGTGGGTGGTGAAATGTCCATGGGGTTGGATAGTGTGGTGCGTGCAGGGGCTACCATGTAAGTGGGTATGGTAGGTGAAGTGAGTCTGGTGTCTATGTAGATTGATGTCGTTGGAGCGTCTGTGAACCGTGCATATGAGACACTTGAGTGCGAATGTAGTATTCCATGAAAGATAGGTATTGGGGTGGGGCAATTGGGGTGAGTGAGGTGTGGGGAGCAGATGGAAAGTATGGGTCATGGGATAGGGGTACATGCAATGGGGGATAAGCTAGCAAAACAAAGGATACCCTCAGTGGGTCGGGGGTTTCCAACCATACTTGAGATTATGGGGTGGCCAATTATGGGTTTGAAGGACAAAAATGGTGAAGTGTACAGAGGATTGGTGATGGAAGAGAAGAGGGTGTCTTGTGAGGTTGGCTCATGGAAGGAGAAGGATGTGGATGAGGTTGGGGTGTAGGTGATGGTAGTTGTTATGACTGTGGTTTGTTAAGTGGTTGGAGGCGGTGGTGGTGGAGATGGGGGGGATGGGGGGTGTGGGGGTGAGATGGGTGATGTCTGTACAAAAGTTTCAGCAGTGAGGTCAATGGTGGTGGGGGTAGCTGTGGTTTCGATGGTTATTTCTGGTTCTATGATGAGTATTCTGATATTCTTGCCTACGCATGGTAATGGGTCGACTTTGCATTTGTCATACATGATGGTTGGCGGACTGTTGTGTGGATGGCTTTCGGGACTCCTAAGGATTCTGACATTAATTTGAGGATGGTAATGAAATTTTGGTCCACTCCCTCATCTGCTAGCATTTCTTCAATCAAGGCTTGGCCTGATGCAAGGGAGAGTTTGTGCCTTTCTTGCACTACTTTGATCATATCGTATAGCCTTTGTAGCTGGGCTGTGTAGGTAGGTGCCCCTACAAGTTCTGTCACTTCCTCCTGGAGTCATCTTGAAACCTTTGGTCATGCTCATCCTCGTCCTCTTCATACTCTTCATCTTCCTCGTCCTCTTCGTCCACATCAACTGTGGTAACAAGTACTTGGGAGGTTGTTTCTTGCAGTTGAACATCTCCCACTTGTTGTTCCTCTTCTACCTCAAGATTTACTTCTCTTAATAACTGTTCGAAGTCTTCATTTGTGAGTTCCTCCAAGGATGATCCACTATGAAATTCAAGATCGGTGGGGATGGGAGGAAATATCAAATTAGGGCTATCAGTGCTACATCTTGGAAGTCGTAGTGTGAATGGTTGAACCCTTCGGGGTGGTGGAGTAACGTCCGGTGTTAGGGTGGCTCCACATGGTTGAGCACAAGGTACTTTGATAGTTCCTCTCATCTTCTTGGAAGGGGTCCAGTGGATGTTCGGCCTCTGAACTGCGGCACTTGATTCCACATCAGGGCCCGTTGAATGGGGATGTCATATGCTAAACACCTATAAATGATTCTAGTTAGAGCACAACATTCATATAAACCATGCTTCTGTAGCCATCGTCTGTGGGCTAAGTGTATCTGATCAATTTTCCAGTGGGGTAGGTTGATGGTGAGGTTCTATGTCTCTACAAGATACAAATTGAACCATAACTTCTTGGATGGCATGATGAATCTATCTTGGGCAGGAAAAGCAAAGTACTGCAGGCACATCATAAGGTGTATTGCAATATTGGGCATCATGGCCACCATGTCCTTGAGCTTGGTGAGGCTCCGATTCTTCATGTAATCACGCACCATGACCTCCTCCTCTGTTGGAATATGCATTCCTCGCATATCTAGAGCTTCTTTCACTAACTTGATTGATAACCTAAACCTCTTGAGCTCATTCCCCATTGTCAGAAATGGGAGCACAAATGAACTTGTACCTTTTGGGTGCTTGCTTGAGATAGCAGCATCTCATGAAGTCAGGCTTTGGGAGCCGAGCACTGAAGTACGCATCCAATCCTGCCTTCTCCCATACGGGACGTAGCCCTTTTGCATTTTGTAACTTTTTGAATTCCCGTGTAAAGAAGTGGTATTTACCTCGCTTCCCATTGAAGTCCAACTCTGACTCCCATAGGTATGATCCCTCTCCCGAGGGTCCTGCAACTTCACTAAACAAGTGGGAAGCCTTTCCTACAGGCATAGTATGGCCACTTGGGGGGTCCGATATCGATATGGTTTGTATGGCCTGCAACTCTTCTAGTCTTTCATTTGGTTCCGGCATGATTGGTAAGCTCGTTAGATCAACCACTTGTTGACTCGTGCCTGCTTGAGAGCTGCTTCCTATTGCATCAGCCATGATATCACTGGGAGTGTCTGATGATCTTATCTACTGGAAGAAGAAAATCACATCAGCATTGCATAGGAAACATGATAATAGCATGTTCCCTTTACAATACCAACATGTCACTCTTTGGATTAGAAGTTAGTCGAGTGGGATTGTGTGTGTGAGTTATAGTTAGGAGGTCAGTGTTGCCCCTATATGCATACTTGGTCATACAATGTACTCAAATGCATTTTTGTCTATGCACAGTGCGTTACATGGCATGGTCAGGTGGTTTATCATAGAGTTCAACTCTCCAAACCTTATGTGTGAGACGGTTCCTTCTAGTGGCAATGATTTTCTCATGTTCCTGAATCATGTTGTCTTGGATTTGGGACTTTTAGGGTACCCATTTCCAAGTATTTCTAGTTGTGGTCACATGTGTGGAGTGTTGGAATGTAGATGTGTGCCTAGAGGTGTGTGATGTGGAGGATGGTGAGTAGCATTTTCGGCTTGCGAGCTTGTGTGAAGCTACTTGTGCGTGTAAACAGGTCTTAGGCACCCAAATTTGTCTAGTATTAGGGTCAACTGTCATCCACCTTTTTGGGACCCAAATAGGAATGACCCATTTTGGAAGAATTCTCGAACACTCTTTCTGCATATTCCTCACCCGAGCAATTGGTTTGGTGCACCGTTGGATCTGTCTCCAAAACAGAGGGTTGTTCACCCTTGCGTATCCAAATATGCTTCACATTTTGAGTCCTTTTGTTTTGAGCTCTCCATTGGCTATGAATATCGACCTTCTGCTTCCCTTGCTTTTTGCACTCCGTTGATTGCTTTGTCTCAATCATCTTTGGAAAAGAAGGGAGTTCCACCACATCCCTGACTCCTTTGGTGAGTATCTCATCCTTCTGCATCATAGAGTTTTGGGCAAGAACAACATTGTTATCTTCATGTGTACTCCTAGAAGGACAAAGATTTGGTGCCTTTCCTAATTTCTTGAGTGCTTGATTTTCTAGCTCAATGATGATGCGGGTTTGATTCACCCACAGCTAAAGAAGTCCACTTCTTAGGTTCAGGTTGACTGCATGATCATAGATCCAATCTTGACCCAAGATAAGAGGCTTAGTGAGATCCTCATCTTGACACGCTAGCACCTTAACTGTCATAAGAGCATCTTGAATGTAGAGGGGGAGCTCCACCTCTCCCATGCAAGGGGTTTCCAAACCTCCCAATCCTATGAGGTATGCTTCTATATGCCTGACACTTAATTTTAGTTCTTGACAATAAGAATTTCTAACTGCACTAGTGGCTGCACCTGAGTCAATCAAGGCCTTTACAATCCTTGCACTATTTCCTTGTCCTAACTCTAAGGTCACAAAAGGACATCGGTCAATTATTTTATTGGAGTGTACTCGTGATGCTTCACACATGGCCATGTGATATCTCGGAGCATCATAAGCATCTGTTCTAGGCCGATCTATACCTTGCCTCCTCAGTTTCATTCTTTGGATGCGTTCCAAGGCTTCTGCCTGCACTTCTTCTTGAATTTGTTTTTCTTCCTCTTTGCGTTTCTTGGCCGTATTAGGTCGATTTAGCATTTCCTCAGTGAGGGGTTCTTGATATAACTTGACTCGGCATCCACTAATGTAGCTTGGTATGATGTTAGCTTCTAGGATGGCTAATTGGATTGCCTCACTTGTTGATATTCTGTTAATGATCATCTGTCCATAGCCATGCTTCTCTATCTTTCTTGCATGTTGTTTTAGGGTGTATACCAACACTAAGTCTCCTGCTTTCAAGCCTTTATCCTTCACATGGGCATCGAAGTATGCCTTTTGTCTTTTCTTAGCTACATAAATCCCTATGGCTACTCTCAGTCTCGTTTCACCTAGCCGTTCAAGATCAAAGATACTAGAAGAGAGTTCATGCCCTATCCACTTATGCTCTTGTGCTACTTTTAGTGTAGGTATCAATCAGTCCAATGGTAGCACTGCATTTTGGCCAAATACCATCTGAAAGGGTATGGCTTGTAGTACCGTTTTATAGGCAACTCGGTATGCCCAAACAACATGGTGTAGGTGTTTGTCCCAATGAGAGCGTTTATTATTCACTAATTTGGTCAGCACATTGCATAGAATCTTATTGGTGCTTTCGGCTTGCCCATTAGCTTGTGGATGATAGGGGGCAGACTTCTTGTTATCACCAAGAACTCTTGAAGAAGATTTTCAATGACTTCATTCAAGAAGTGAGTGCCTCTATCACTTACTAGCTCTATAGGTAGCCCATATCGTGAACACGTTCTCAAATAAGAACTTGCTTGTTGTTTGAGCATCGTTTTTCGTTGTGGCTTTCACTTCTACCCATTTAGTTAAATAGTCTGTGGCCACAATGATGTATTCAACATGTGAACCCTTAGTTGGGGGATTAATAGGACCGACAAAGTCTATTCCCCACTTAGAGAATGCACGTCCACCCATCATAGGTTTCAATGGCATCTCATCCTTGCATATCGGATATTGAGTTTGTTGACAAATGTCACACTGCTTCACATAGGTATGTGCATCCACGTGAAGGGTTCTCCACCACAAGCCTGCAAATAGGATTGCCTTAATCACATGTTCTGGACCCAAGTGTCCTCCTGCTACACCTTGGTGAGCAGTTTCCAAGATCTTAAGATATTCACTCTCATGGACGCATAGTCTCAGATATCCATCTTTTCCATGCTTGTATAGACTATCACCGATGAGTGTATAATCTAGGGCTTCTTGTTCTAAACTTCTTTGCCTAGCTAGTGTCATATCTTGAGGGAATGTTTTCGTCCTCAAGAAGGCTACCAATGGTCCACTCTAGTGTGGTATTAGAGACACTTGGAATAGTGTAGCCATGCTCCACAGGTGGCCTAATACGACAGAGTGGGAATTCCTTACACAACTTATGGACATCAGCTTCCATAGTCGGCCAGTGCACTCCGATCTCCTTAGTGTCTGTAAAGTTCTTTGCTTTGAGTAGTGTTTCTCTAATGCATCCACATGTGCTAATTGCAACCATTTTGCGTACTCCTCCTCTTCCACACAACAAGCTAATATCCCTTGATCTGTATGCTTGTACATACTTCCTGCCATGATATGATACTTTGGGCTTTTACTACCTCCCTATCTTGAATGTTCATATTGGATGTTTAGGCCCATATGTCAATACTAGTACTAATGTCTTGGCCCACTATGGTACAACTTCCAAATTAAACAAGTAAGAATCAGGAAAATCATTTGATACTCCTTGTGGGGCCTCTCCAGATGTGAGTCTCGAGAGAGGATCTGCTCTCAAGTGAGTCTTTCCTTTCTTCACCACTACCTCAAAGTCATATTCCATTAGTAAGAGAAACCATCTTACTAATCTACCTGTATTGCATGGCTTGTTCACTAGATATAGCAATGCTTGATGGTCTGTAAAAAATTTAAACTTATTCGCAAGCAAATAGTATCTAAACTTTTTAACCGCATAGTTTCATTTAGTTGCATTCAACTCTCTACTAGCATAGGAAATTGGAAGATCCATATTACCTTCGCCTGTATGTTGTGCAAGTACACACCCAATAGCATAATTGGATGCATCCACATGAACATGAAAGGGTTTGTTCCAATCTGGTGTGGTCAAGATTGGTGCTGAACATAAGCACCATTTAAGCTCATTGAAAGAGTTCTCACATTCTTCCGTCCACTCAAAGTTAGTCAAAAGGGAGTCTACAGAGGCTTTGCAATGATAGCATACATATGAATGAATTGGTGATAGTAGCTACAATGCCCCATGAAAGCTTGTAGTTCCTTGACATTCTTTGGCCTAGGTAGCTCTGCAATAGCTCTAACTTTTTCCTCATTCATAGATATGCCATTCTTTGACACTATGTGTTCTAGAATCTTGCCTTGCCTGACCATGAAAACACACTTTTCTGGGTTCAAGCAGACTTGATATTCTCTACATTTGTCAAAGATAGCTTTCAACTCAAGGATATGGGATTTTCTAATGTTGGAATGAGCACAGAGATCATCAACATAGACTTCCAAATTCTTCCTCAAGAACTCTTTAAACACATGGCACATTAGCCTTTGAAAGGTAGCTGGTGCATTGGTAAGACCAAATGGTATTACGTGAAAGGCAAATATGCCCCACTCTATAGCAAAGGTTGTCTTATGTTGATCCTTTGGAGCTATGGCCACCTAATTGTAGCCAAAGAAGCCATCAAGAAAGCTATAGAGTTCCTTGCCTACTACTCTTTCTAAGAGATTCTTAGTGATAGGAAGCGGATAACTATCTCTAATAGTGGCTGTGTTAACTTTCTTCAAGTTAATGCATACATGTAGCTTTCCATTCTTTTTGGGCACCACTACGATGGGAGATACCCACTCAGTATGCTCAATTTCATAGATGAATCCAACTTCAACCAAACAATCTATCTCTTCCTTGATCTTGGCAGCATAGTTATCGTTATATGTGTATGGCTTCTGCTTAGAGGGTTTGGCCTCTATGGTCATAGGAATTGTATGTGAGCATATGTCAGGGTCTACACCTTTCAAGTCCTTGTAGCTCCATGCAAAAACATCTCTATAGTCTCTTATCAAGGTTACCAACTCTTGCTCTTCATGCTCAGTCAGGTCATGTCCAATATATGTGCATTTTTCTTCTCCTTCTTCTATGGTCACAACAATTTTCTTGGTGGTTTCTTTGTTATGGTAGGCCTCTCCTGCTTATGCATCACGTTTAGGCATTCTCATCATGACTCCCCTATCTTCTATCCCATACTTCTTGAAATTTTCAGGGACCTCAAACAAAGGTTCTTCCTCATCTGATGTGGCTTCTTTCTTCTTCCTTTTCTTGCCTTTGCTCTTGGTGGTCACTTCTGTGGTTAACCTCACATCATTTGTAAGATCTTCATGTCTCTGAGGGTGAACTTCTACTTCATAGAAATATTCCTCATCTGATGCAAAAAGGTGGGTCCATAATTATTGACTCTAGATCGGAGTCACTTGCATCCTCGAATGCATTAGTGCTAGGTTCACATTCTTCAATAACCGAATCACCCATGATTGGCTCTACTATGAAGATTGAAATGTCATAGCCATGCTCGTCATAGTGGGGTGTCCATTGTTCTTCATTGATGGCTACATCCATTGTTGCTAGAATTCCGCCCAACTGTGAGGTTCAAATTCTTTGTCAAGATACAGTTCTGACCTAACCTTGAGTAGCTCTTCTAAAGTGAGATTGCACTGCACTTTAGTGTTTTTCACTACCTCTGTGTTCCTAGGGATGACGGAGTCTTCGTTTCTTACCATGACCGTGGGTGCTCTCATACAAGTAGACTAAGCTTCCCATGAGCTTGTGAAATGGGGTAGTTCCTGTAAGGAGTTAGACTGGAGGTCTAATCTCTCATGAGATTGGACACTCTCCTGCTCCCCAGAAATGGAAGGAATGTCTTGTGGGAATTGATCATGCACGTCATCCACAAGTTCAATGGGAGGAGGGACTTCACTTTCTTTAGCCCATTTCTCTTCTTGAATCTCTCATAGGAATTCTGGTGACTATCGATTCATAGAAGAAGATGCATCTGGTTCTGTGGAGTTAGGCACATAAGCTTCCTTGGAGGAAGGCTTATTCTTTCACTTGCCTCGTCCTTACATTGAGAGGCGGGGTCCTTTTTAGATCTTGCAATTAGCCTCTCCAATCTTTCTAGCAATCCATCAAAGTGCAACTGTGTCTTAGCTGAACTAGGGAAGTTAAAGAGGCGACTGGCTTCAAACATGGTTTGAGCCAATTCCACCATCTTAGCACAAATTTTAGTTCGTTCAAGCTCTAGTTCGGCTCTAGGGTAACACTTTTCATGATCTGTTACATTTGGACCTTCTTGGATTCTGGCTTGATATGCCTTAAGCATCATGTCTAGGTCCGAAGGAGTGGGATCGGCAAAGACTCATCCTACTCTAGGGCGTTGTGGAATTGTGTGAGGTGGGTTGGAAGGTGGTCGATTGGAGGGAGATGGGCATGGTGGTGGTGGAGTAGTGTGAGAGTGAGTTTGAGATGTGAGTTCAATTATCTTGGCTTTCGTTTCTCTTAGACTTTCCTCGAGTTCACTCATCTTCTTTGCCCATTGCCTTTTCATTCTCTCACAACTATCCTTCCAAGCTCTAGTCCTCTTCTTAGTTATGCTCTCAGTTTCACTAACCTCGGAACTCTTTTCTTGGCCTAAACCTTGGTTTTGCTCCAAAGCTTGAGATCTAGTGACCACTTGCACTGGGGCAGTGGAAGTTACACTTCCTGTAGAGTCTACAACTAGCCTAATAACATTGATAGGAGTGATTTTTGGCATATTGTTGGGGTTCTTAGGACAATCTCGCAAGAGATGCTCTTTCCCACAATCGGGATAAAGTCTCTCGGTTTAAGAGCAGATCTATGCTCTTGTTGTCCTGGGGCACCCACTCTGGAGTGATGATTCTACTCAAGACTGATTTGCCTCGAAGAGTCCTAGGCTCTCTTCCTAAGTTCCCTTGCTCTATGTCACCTATGTCTGCCTCTGGAATCACATTACCAAATTTGTATATACTATACAGTTGGTTGGTGACGACATACATTGTTCCTTCCTTATGTAGGTATGCACCATTTTTGAACTTGACCACTGGATGTTCTCGTCCAAAGGGTTGATGAGAGTTTTTAATCTGCACAATGGATCTTCTTTGGCCATCGTCATAGATGCAAGCACCTAATCGGTTGTTCCTAATGTATTCAAGTTGGGTTTTGTGCGGGCCTTTGGGTTTCTCTAAGTAGGCCACACTTGAACTTCCTGTGGGTCTCTCCATAGCATAAGACATCTCTAATTCGCTAGTTTTAGAGCTAGGATAGTGAAGATAATTGCTCAATTGTTGGCCCCAAGATCTAGCTGTGTGATTGACACTAGCATCCAAAGACCTAAGTCTTTGTCGATCTCTCCTTAGATGTCGTCTCGATCTAAGGTTCATATGCCTAATTGAAAAACCCCAATTTTACCCAAGTACAACCTCGTTGCAGATCAATTTGTATCAGTCACTTGGCTTTTTTTAGTTGGTTATCGTGTTTAGCTTCTTGTCTAATACGCATCATCAGAAATAACTTGAGTGAAATTCCGCACTTTTAGTTGATCAAACCACGTTAAATTCTTTTCCTTTTAAGTTGTCGATCACAAAGAGATTATATTTCTACTTGAACTTGAGTGATTAAGTAGTCTTTGATTGGATGGATGCCTATCATCACCTTGACTTACTTCTAGCAAGACTCACACTTAGCCTAAGCTAGGAATTGACAAAGGGAGTTGAGAATGATCCAACCTCACTTGCTTATCCCTTGCTCCTTGGTGCTCAAGAACCCCGTTCTCAAGCCAGCAATGTGCTAGTCCTCTGGATACCCTTCAACACTCTCAATGGACCTGTAAAAGTCCCAAAGTTAGCTAAATATTTAAATTTAAATGACATAACAAACCACTTTCATTCATGCACTTCAGAGACCAAATTGCCCTTCATCTTTATGGAAAACAATCCTAGAGATCCCTCACTTTTCTTTCCCCAAGGTATGGTCAAGATCCTCTTTGCAGTACTGTCCAGATAGGTCACTTTGCCTAGGTTATCAGTATCTTTGAACTCATAGATTGTGAGCATTCCTGCTTCATTAGACTGGTCAGTCTTATACCTCCCAAAGGCCTCATGAGTCTCTCGGTTTAAGAGCAGATCTATGCTTTTGTTGTCCTAGGGCACCCACTCTGGAGTGTTGATTCTAGTCAAGACTGATTTGCCTCGGGGAGTCATAGGCTCTATTCCTAAGTTCCCTTGCTCTATGTCACCTATGTTTGCCGTTGGAATCACAGTACGGAATTCGTCTCTTCTATTCGGTTGGTTGGTGACTACGTACATTGTTCCTTCCTTATCTAGGTATGCACCATTTTTGAACTTGACCACTAGATGTTCTAGTCCAAAGGGTTGATCAGAGTTTTTAATCTGCACAACGGATCTTATTAGGCGGTCGTCATAGATGCGAGCACCTAATCGGTTGGTCCTAATGTATTCAAGTTGGGTTTTGTACGGGCCTTCGGGTTTCTCTAAGTAGGCCACACCTGAACTTCCTGTGGGTCTCTCCATAACATAAGACATCTCTGATTCGCTCGTTTCAGAGCTATGATAGTGCGGATAATTGCTCAACTGCCAGGCCCAAGACCTAGCAGTGTGATTGACACTAGCCTCCGAAGACCTAAGGCTTTGTCGATCTCTCCCTAGATGTCGTCCTGATCTAAGGTTCATATGCCTGATTGAACAGCCCCAATTTTACCCCAAGTACAACCTCGTTGATGATCAATTTGTATCATTCACTTGGTTTTTTTTTAGTTGGTTATCGTGTTTTGGTTCTTGTCTCATACACATAGTCGGGAATACTTGAGTGAATTGCCACACTTTTAGTTGATCGCACCAGGTTAAATTCTTTTCCTTTTAAGTTATCGATCACAAAGAGATTATACTTTTGCTTGAACTTGAGTGATTAAGTAGTCTTCGTTTGGATGGATGCATATTGTCACCTTGACTTACTTCTAGCAAGACTCGCACTTAGCCTAAGCTAGGAATTGACAAAGGGAGTTGAGAATGATCCAACCTCACTTGCTTATCCCTTGCTCCTTGGTGCTCAAGAACCCCGTTCTCAAGCCTGCAATATGCTCGTGCTCTGGACGCCCTTCAACTTTCTCAATGGACCTATAAAAGTCCCAAAGTTAGCTCAATATTTAAATTCAAATGACATAACGAACCACTTTCATTCATGTACTTCAGAGACCAAATTGCCCTTTGTCTTTATGGAAAACAATCCTAGAGATCCCTCAGTTTTCTTTCCCCGAGGTATGTTCAAGATCCTCTCTGCAATAGTGTCCAAACAGGTCACTTTGCCTCGGCTATCAGGATCTTTAAACTCATAGATTGTGAGCATTCCTGCTTCATTAGACTGGTCAGTCTTATACCTCCAAAAGACCTCATCAGTCTCTCAGTTGAAGAGCATATCTATGCTCTTGTTGTCTTGGGGCAACCACTCTGGAGTGATGATTCTAGTCAAGAATAATTTGCCTCGCGGCTTCCTAGGCTCTCTTCCTAAGTTCCCTTGCTATATGTCACCTATGACTGCCTCTGGAATCACATTACCAAATTCGTCTCTTCTATCTGGTTGGTTGGTGACTACGTACATTCTTCCTTCCTTATCTAGGTATGCACCATTTTTGAACTTGACCAGTGGATGTTCTAGTCCAAAGGGTTGATCAGAATTTTTCATCAGCACAACGGATCTTCTTAGGCCGTCCTCATAGATGCGAACACCTAATCGGTTAGTCCTAATGTATTCAAGTTGGGTTTTGTACGGGCCTTCGGGTTTCTCTAAGTAGGCCACACCTGAACTTCTTGTGGGTCTCTCCATAGCATAAGACATCTCCCATTCTCTAGTTTCAGAGCTATAATAGTGAAGATAATTGCTCAACGGTTGGCCCCATGACCTAGTAGTGTGATTGACACTAGCCTTTGAAGACCTAAGGCTTTATCGATCTCTCCCTAGATGTCGTCCTGATCTAAGGTTCATATGTCTGATTGAACAACACCAATTTTACCCCAAGTACAACCTCGTTGCAGATCAATTTGTATGAGTCACTTGGTTTTTTTTAGTTGATTATCATGATTAGGTTCTTGTTTGATACGCATCGTGAGGAATAATTGAGTGAATTGCCGCACTTTTTTTTTATGGCACCACGTTAAATTCTTTTCCTTTTAAGTTATCGATCACAAAGAGATTATATTTTTGCTTGAAGTTGAGTGATTAAGTAGTCTTCGATTGGATGGATGCCTATCGTCACCTTCACTTACTTCTAGCACGACTTGCACTTAGCCTAAGCTAGGAATCGACAAATGGAGTTGAGAATGATCTAGCCTCACTTGCTTATCCCTTGCTCCTTGGTGCTCAAGAACCCGGTTCTGAAGCGTGCAATATGCTAGTGTTGTGGACACCCTTCAACGCTCTCAATCGACCTATAAAAGTCCCAAAGTTAGCTCAATATTTAAATTCAAATGACATAACAAGCCACTTTCATTCATGTACTTCAGAGACCAAATTGCCCTTTGTCTTCATGGAAAACAATCCTAGAGATTCATCAGTTTTCTTTCCCCGGGGTATTGGTCAAGTCCCTCTCTACAGTACTGCCCAGATAGGTCACTTTGTCTGGGCTATCTGGATCTTTAAACTCATAGATTGTGAGCATTCGTGCTTCATTAGACTGGTCAGTCTTATACCTCCAAAAGGCCTCATCAGTGTCTCGCTTTAAGAGCAGATCTATGCATTTGTTGTCCTGGGGCACCCACTCTGGAGTGATGATTCTAGTCAAGACTGATTTGCCTCGGGGAGTCCTAGGCTCTCTTCCTAAGTTCCCTTGCTCTATGTCACCTATGTGTGCCTCTCGAATCAGATTACCAAAGTCTTGTGTTCTATCTGGTTGGTTGGTGACTACGTACATTGTTCCTTCCTTATCTAGGTATGCACCGTTTTCGAACTTGACCACTCGCTGTTCTAGTCCAAAGGGTTGATCAGATTTTTTTTTAGTATGCACAACGGATCTTCTTAGGCCATCCTCATAGATGCGAGCATCTAATCGGTTTGTCCTAATGTATTCAAGTTGCGTTTTGTACTCGCCTTTGAGTTTCTTTAAGTAGGCCACGCCTGAACTTCGTGTGGGTCTCTCCATAGCATAAGACATCTCTGATTCGCTAGCTTCAGAGGCTAGTGTGATTGACACTAGCCTCTGAAGACCTAAGGCTTTGTCGATCTCCCCCTAGATGTCGTCCTGATCTAAGGTTCATATGCCTGATTGAACAACCCCAATTTTACCCCAAGGACAACTTCGTTGCAGATCAATTTGTATCAGTCACTTGGTTTTTTTTTAGTTGGTTATCGTTTTTAGTTTCTTGTCTAATATGCATCGTCAGGAATACTTGAGTGAACTACGTCACTTATAGTTGATCGCACCACGTTAAATTCTTTTCCTTTTAAGTTATTGATCACAAAGAGATTATATTTCTAGTTGAACTTGAGTGATTAAGTAGTCTTTGATTGGATGGATGCCTATCGTCACCTTGACTTACTTCAAACACAACTTGCACTTAGCCTAAGCTAGGAATTGACAAAGGGAGTTGAGAATGATGCAACCTCACTTGCTTATCCTTTGCTCCTTGGTGCTCAAGAACCCCGTTCTCAAGCCTGCAATATGCTAGTGCTCTGGACGCCCTTCAACGCTCTCAATGGACTTGTAAAAGTTCCAAAGTTAGCTCAATATTTAAATTCAAATGAGATAACAAACCACTTTCATTCATGTACTTCAGAGACCAAATCGCCCTTTGTCTTTATGGAAAACAATCCTAGAGATCCCTCAGTTTTCTTTCCCCGCAGTATGGTCAAGATTGTTGATATATTTAGGTAGTGATGTGTGTGAACACACTAGGACCGCCGGGGCACTTTTTTCCCTCTTTAGGAGGTTTTTTTCCCCCAGCTTGTATATACGCCTATTGACCTAATGGGCTACTTATCTTTGTACATTCTCTAGTAATACATTAAGTATTGTGTATTTTGGGCGCCAAGCTTCTTCTTCTTCCTTGTGTTGTTCGCGTGCTTCCGCAGACATCTAACTCCAACAATTGGTATCAGAGCAGGTCGTCGCTTCATCTAGGGCGCCGTCGACACTCCTTCATTTGCAGTCTCAAAATCGCACGAATTTTGGTGAGCATACTCAGCATGTTTCCGAGATCAAAGGTCATTTCGGCCTCCGAACCCACTATTGCAGCGCTTGTGCAGGCTATTTCGTCTTTTTGTGCCAAAGGTATATATCCGTTTCTGTTCGCCAGTTTAAGCGTCTCAAAGTCTGCTACAGGTCTAGCAGAATTCATCTGGGCAATTCCGTTCAACTTTTTGAGATACAATCAATTTTCTGCATCAAGGTATTTTAGTCACCGGCCATGGCTGAAAGCAGTGATGTATTCCGTATGTTGGCTGTTGAGGATAGGTTGGATGGTACCAACTACCCATTATGGGCTTATATGATGCGACATGTATTGGTTGCAAAAGGGTTGTGGAACATTGTGCAAGGTGTTGAAAGACGTCCTGTTACACCTGTAACGACAGGTACTGCAAATACAGGTGCTGGAGCTAATGAAGATGGTGTTGAAGATGATATTCCGTAGATTCCTATTCGTGCTACTGTTTCTGTCACATTCGCTCTTGCAGAACAGCTAAGGATGCTTGGGATACACTTACCACATTGTACCAAGCTAGGAATGAGGCTTGTGTTGCTTACCTCCGAAAACAGTTGGAGAGTGAGCACATGAATGAAGGTGATTCTATGGACGGTTTCCTAACAAAGATCAAAGACTTGAAGGAACAGTTGATTTCTGCTGATGAGGTTATACCAGATAGCTCACTTGTGTAGACCATTCTGAATGGTCTTCCTGACTCATATCAGAGTTTTGCTTCTACTCTTCGATTGATGATGAAAGGCAATCCGAATGCCTTATCATTTGAGGATTTAGTCTCTGTTCTGTTGCAGGAAGATCAGTCCAGGCAAAACAGGTCCATTATGCGAGTTGTAGATCAAGCTTTCCTGGCTAGTCAGAAGGGCAAAGGAAAATGGAGCTCTTCAACTAGTAAGCAGAAATCTACTAATTCTACATATTCGAAGAAGGAAGATAAAGATGAGAAGAAATCAGAAAAGAAGAAATTGTTTTGTAAGTATTGTAAAGGGAATGATCATACCATAAAGAACTGTCCAAAACTGGCTGCCAAAGAGGCAAAGAAGAAAGAGGATGGAATGGTTGTTGCGGAGGCCTCTACACCAAAAACAGAGTCTGCAAATCTTGTGCAAGAAGAAGAATGGGCGTTTACTATTGTCTACAATTTTGACCCATCTTCTCATGCGTAGTGCATGCCTGCAGTAGACTCAGATGTTTGCCCAGTATTTTGCCAGTGGGGCGACCAAACATATTACCTTGCAGCGCAATTTCTTCTCTTCACTCGAGCCTGCCCCTACAGGGAATACTATTACATGCGCCAACAACTCTTCTTATCCTGTTATGGGAGTTGGTAAGATCATTTTGACTACTGTTGATGGTAGTTCTTTCACTTTGTCAGATGCTTTATTTGTGCCAGGGATCAAAAAGAACCTATTATCAGTTTCTGCATTAGCCAAGATTGGCTTGGTTGTGAAATTTATTGATGACAGGTGTACAGTTCATGATCTGTCAAATGGCGATGTGATTATTGCTTCTGGCATTTTATGTTGTGGGCTGTATAAGCTCATAGACTATTATGAAAGATCTGAAAATGATTTGGCATGTGCAGTAAATGATTCTCAGGCTATGTCAGATGCAAAGCTTTGGCATGCACGCTTTGGTCATCTGAATTTTGCTAGTTTGCTATGCCTGCAGAAATCTGAAATGGTGTCCTCTTTGCCCAAACTTGAGGCACCTGGAAAACATATTTGTGAAGGCTGTATTTTGGGCAAAATGCAGCGTTCCTCCTTTCCAAAAGATGGTTCAGTTCAGGCTATACAGAAATTGCAACTTGTACATAGTGATGTCTGTGGTCCTATGCAGACACCCTCTTTTGGAAATTACCTTTACTTCGTGACTTTAATTGATGATTTTTCTAGGCATGCATGGGTATATCCACTCAAAGCAAAGTCCGAAGTGTTCATGTGCTTTAAACAGTTTTTGGTTTTGGCTGAAAATCTATCAGCATGTAAAATGGGCACCCTCCGTTCTGATCGAGGGGGGGAATATATGTCTTCTGATTTTAATGCATTTAGCTGAACGTGGGATAAAACACCAGTGTACAATGTCGTATACACCTCAAAAGAATGGATTTTCTGAACGGAAGAACAGGTCTCTCATGGAGATGGTGAGGTGTAAGGTCAAGAGTCAGGCTTTACCTCATAGTTTCTGGCTTGAGGCTAGTGCAACATATGTACTGAACAGGTATCCCACTAAAGCACTGCAATCTATAACACCATATGAGGCTTGGCATGACTGCAAGCCATCTGTTGCTCATCTGCGTGTTTTTGGTTGTTTGGCATATGCACTAGTGCCTGAACAACATCGTAGAAAATTGGATGATAAGGCAGTAAAATGTATTTTTGTTGGGTACAGTTCTGAAAGTAAAGGCTATCGTCTGTATCATCCACAGACTAAACGCATTCTGGTTAACCGTGATGTTGTATTTTTGGAAGATGCTATTCAGCCATTCATGTACTAAGAAGACATTTGTTAGCTCTAAAGACATGTATGATACTTTGATGCCTCTTTTTACAGGTGGACAATCTAGTGTTGGTCCTAATGAGGCAACTTCTCAGCCTTTGCAGGTTTCATATGATTATGCAGATCATTCCATTTCTGATGCAGATTTACATGATGCACTTGTTGATGAGAGAGCTGATATTGAGCAGGCAAAAACTATGCCAAAATGGCTAGTGCAGACTTTGTGTGACAGCAAATTAGATGCACCTTTGTCATATCGTACTCGTTCAGGCTCTCATAGTGCCTCCTTTGCATCAGACTGCTATGCTATGGTTGCTTCTAGTCTCTGTGATGAGAATGAGCCTGTTTCTTTTGATGAAGCACAGAATTCAAAAAATTGGATGGCTGCTACGCAATTTGAATATGATGCTAGAATGAAGAATGGTACATGGTCTTTATGTGACTTGCATCCTGGCAAGAAGGCCATTGGCACTAAGTGGGTATACAAGTTGAAGCGTAAACCTGATGGTACAGTTGACAGGTTTAAGGCTAGGCTTGTTGCAAAGGGTTATGCGCAGGAAAGAGGCATTGATTTTTACGAGACCTTTGCACCTACATGCCGTATGACTACTGTTCGGAGCATTTGTGCACTTGCAGCCCATCATGGTTGGAATATACATCAGTTGGACATTAAAACAGCATTTCTGAATGGTGACTTGCATGAAGAAGTGTATGTTTTTCAGCCCCGTGGCTTTGTGCAGAAAGGGCATGAAAACAAGGTGTGCAGATTAAAGAAGGCATTATATGGTTTAAAGCAAGCACCACGTGCTTGGTATGAGAAGATACATGCCTATCTGGTTGCACATGGTTTTGAGAACAGTCCAACTGAAAGCACCTTATATGTTAAGCGTGCTAATGATGTGCTTCTAATCATTGTTGACTATGTTGATGACATGCTGCTCACTCGTCCTATTGAGAAGCATATTGCTGATTTCAAGGCTGATTTGCATGCCTCATTTGAGATGTCTGATTTGGGGCATTTGCATCACTATTTGGGCATTCAAGTTTATGCAAGTTGATGGTGGAATGGCTTTGTGTCGACAAAATATATTGGCATATTATTGCAGCGTTTTGGCCTTGAAGACTGTAAGCCTATTGCCACTCCTATGGAGACAGGTTTACGATTGAGTCTTCATGATGCTGGAGATGCATTTTATGATGTTCTCTATCAGCAGGCTGTTGGATGCTTGATTTACTTATGCATTACTCATCCACATATTCAGTTTGTTGTCTCACAGATGAGCAGGTTTATGCATTGCCCAGGAGTCATGCATTGGAAGGCGGTTAAGCGCATCTTTCGCTACTTGAGTGGTACTCGGCTACTTGGGTTGTTTTATCCCAAGGGGGGATCACTACCGCCAGATTTGCATGCTTTTTCTGACTCAGATTGGGCTGGTTGCTATGACACTCGTGTGTCCACTAGTGGTTTTTGCTTCATGCTTGGTAGCTCATGTATATCTTGGTTGAGCAGGAAGCAGCCTACTATGGCCACTTCTAGTTGTGAGGCTAATTATAGGGAAGCTTTCAGAGTGACTGTTGAGTGTGTGTGGCTCAGACGCCTTATGGCTGATTTGGGTATTGGCCAGTCTTCTGCCACCACTATCTTCACTGACAGTCAGAGCGCATTGGTAGTTGCAAGGAACCCTGTGGTCCATGCTCGCACTAAGCACATTGAGGTGCATTATCACTATGTCAGGGAGAGGTTCTCTGCTGGGGAGATCAGCTTGGCATATGTGCCCACGCAGGAGAACATTGCAGACCTTTTCACGAAGGCTCTGCCTAGGGAGAAGTTTGAAGCTTTCTGCAAAGCTTTGGGCTTACTTCCTTTTGTGGAGTGATTTCCACATAGCTTGGCACTTCCTTATACATGAGTGTGAGCTCCTAGTTCACCGCATCACTCCCAAGGGGGATTTGTTGATATATTTAGGTAGTGATGTGTGTGAACACACTACGACCGTCGGGGCACTTTTTTCCCTCTTTAGGAGGTTTTTTTCCCCCGGCTTGTATATACGCCTATTGACCTAATGGGCTACTTATCTTTGTACATTCTCTAGTAATACATTAAGTATTGTGTATTTTGGGTTCCAAGCTTCTTCTTCTTCCTTGTGATGTTCGCGTGCTTACGCAGACATCTAACTCCAACAAAGATCCTCTCTTTAGTACGGTCTAGATTGGTCACTTTGCCTAGTCTATCATGATCTTTAAACTCATAGATTATGAACATTCTTGCTTCATTAGACTGGTAGGCTCTCTTCCTAAGTTCCCTTGCTCTATCTCATCTATGTCTGTCTCTCGAATCAGATTACCGAATTGGTTTGTTCTATCCAGTTGGTTGGTGACTACGTACATTGTTCCTTCCTTATCTAGGTATGCACCATTTTTGAACTTGACCACTAGATGTTCTAGTCCAAAGGGGTGATCAGGGTTTTTAATATGCAAATCGGATCTTCTTAGGCCATCCTCATAGATGCGAGCACCTAATCGGTTGGTCCTAATGTATTCATGTTGGGTTTTGTACGTGCCTTCGAGTTTCTCTAAGTAGGCCACACCTGAACTTCCTGTGGGTCTCTCCATAGCATAAGATATCTCTGATTCGCTAGTTTCAGAGCTAGGATAGTGCGGATAATTGCTCAACTACTTGCCCCAAGACCTACTAGTGTGATTGACACTAGCCTCCGAAGACCTAAGGCTTTGTTGATCTCTCCCTAGATGTCGTCCTGATCTAAGGTGTAAGATGCCACGTTGATTTTCCACCTGGAAAAAAAAAAAGATGTGTAAGTAATAATGAAATTTTATGTTTAGGATATTTTGATCATGTCTGCAAAATTTTGTAGCAATAAGTTTTTACATTCTCTCTCTAGAAAGTTGTCGCATGAAATTTGTATGTTAATTTCGAGCATGAAGATGAAGGAATCTGAAAAAGTGTTGTATGAGAGAAAGGTAGAGTACTCTTAGTAGAAAAACTTTACCTGATTGAATTTTTTGTAGTTCCTATGTTTTATGTCTCATTTGGTTCCATGAAGATAGGTTAATGAAGAGATTTTTCATGTTTCTTCATCTCTCTCTAGAATTTTTGATTTTACAGGGCCCAAAAGTGATATCTGGAAGCAGATTTGGACCTGAGGCGTTTCTAACATTATTGTACAGATTTAAGAACTGAATATTTTTGTCTCTCACAAGCTCAAGCTGATTCCTCACTGTTTCTGAGTTACAGGGTTTTGAAAAGTGCTGTTTTCCAACACTTCAAAAAAAAAAAGAAGCCTTCATTCATTCATCTTATTCATGTTCGCGGATTTAGAAAACGCACATGGGTATATGGGTTATTTTGGGTGATTGACGTGTGTGTGAGTGCGTCGCAGGGATTACCTCTATTTTTGCACGTACGATTCTTGATAGTGGACATGAAAAGTAGATGCATGGGTGGTCCGGAAGTCTTGCATGAGACATGCGAAAAGAGGCTATCTTGGAGCATGCAGATTCTAAAAGTGCGGGTCTAGGAAGGCATGATTGGTCGTGCGCTGGCGAAAGGCGGAGATCCCAAAAAGACGAAGACTGAGAGATAGAAAAGGATGATGGTCGTACAGTCATTACGATCATTTTTCGGCTTCTGGAATTGCGATTGAGATTGAGATTGAGATTGAGATTGAGATTGAGATTGTGATTGTGATTGAGATTGGGATTGAGATCAGCTCGGGGGTGGTCGGGTGGATGAGGCTTCATATTGAAGCAATCTGATAGATTTTGTAACGCAGATCAGAACTACTTGTAAATCTGCACAGATAATAAAATTCTCTCTCTTCTTGTTCTGAGTATACTCTGTTTGCCTTCTTTATATCTTGTGGTGTCGAAACCCATTATTCTGTGTGAGATTGTGACTCAATTTTAGGAGACTTGTTACATAAGGTTCATATGCTCGATTGAACAACCCCAATTTTACCCCAAGTACAAGCTCGTTGCAGATCAATTTGTATCAGTCACTTGGTTTTTTTTGTTGGTTACTGTGTTTAGGTTCTTGTCTGATACACATCGTCACGAATACTTGAGTGAATTGGCTCACTTTTAGTTTATCGCAACACGTTAAATTCTATTCGTTTAAAGTTATCGACTCGCACTTTGACTTACTTCTAGCACCGCTCACACTTAGCCTAAGCTAAGAATCGACAAAAGGAGTTGCAAATGATCCAACCTCACTTGCTTATCCCTTGCTCCTTGGTGCTCAAGAACCCCATTCTCATTCATGCAATATGCTAGTGCTTTAGACGCCCTTCAACGCTCTCAATGGACTTGTAAAAGTCCCAAAGTTAGCTCAATATTTAAATTCAGATGACATAACAAACCACTTTCATTCATGTACTTCAGAGACCAAATTGCCCTTTGTCTTTATGGAAAACAATCCTAGAGATCCTTAGTTTTCTTTCCCCGGGGTATGGTCAAGATCCTCTCTGTAATACTCTCCAAATAGGTCACTTTGCATGGCTATCAGGATCTTTAAACTAATAGATTATGAGCATTCATGCTTCATTAAACTGGTCAGTCTCATACCTCCAAAAGGCCTCATCCGCCTCCCGGTTTAAGAGCATATCTATGCTCTTGTTGTCCTGGGGCACCCACTCTAGAGTGATGACTCTAGTCAAGACTGATTTGCCTCGTGGAGTCCTAGGCTCTCTTCCTAAGTTCCCTTGCTCTATGTCACCTATGTCTACCTCTAGAATCACATTACCAAATTTGTCTGTTCTATCCGATTGGTTGGTGACTACGTACATTGTTCCTTCCTTATCTAGGTATGCACCATTTTCGAACTTGACCATTGGATGTTCAAGTTGGATTTTGTACGGGCCTTCAGGTTTCTCGAAGTAGCCCACACCTCAACTTCCTGTGGGTCTCTCCGTAGCATAAGACATCTCTGATTCCCTAGTTTCAGAGCTAGGATAGTGCAAATAATTGCTCAACTCCTGGCCCCAAGACCTAGCAGTGTGATTGACAATAACATCCGAAGACCTAAGGCTTTGTCGATCTCTCCCTAGATGTCATCCTGATTTAAGGTTCATATGCGTGATTGAACAACCCCAATTTTACCCTAAGTACAACCTCATTGTAGATCAATTTGTATCAGCCACTTGGTTTTTTTTTGTTATCGTGTTTAGGTTCTTGTTTGATATGCATCATCAGGAATACTTGAGTGAATTGCCACATTTTTAGTTGATCGCACCACCTTAAATTCTTTTCTTTTTAAGTTATGGATCACAAAGAGATTATATTTGTGCTTGAACTTGAGTGATTAAGTAGTCTTCCATTCGAAGGATGCCTATTGTCACCTTGACTTACTTCTAGCACAACTCGCACTTAGCCTAAGCTAGGAAATGACAAAGGGAGTTGAGAATGATCCAACCTCACTTGCTTATCCCTTATTCCTTGGTGCTCAAGAACCCCGTTCTCAAGCCTGCAATATGCTAGTGCTCTTGACACCCTTCAACACTCTCAATGGACTTGTAAACGTCCCAAAGTTAGCTCAATATTTAAATTCAGATGACATAACAAACCACTTTCACTCATGTACTTGAGAGACCAAAATGCACTTTTTCTTTATGGAAAAAAATCCTAGAGATCCCTTAGTTTTCTTTCCTCGGGGTATGGTCAAGATCCTCTCTGCAATACGATCCAGATAGGTCACTTTGCCTGGGCTATCATGATCTTTAAACTAATAGATTGTGAGCATTCTTGCTTCATTAGATTGGTCAATCTTATACCTCCAAAAGGCCTCATCAATCTCTCAATTTAAGAGCATATCTATGCTCTTGTTGTCCTGGGGCACCGACTTTGGAGTGATGATTCTAGTCAAGACTGATTTGCCTCGGGGAGTCCTAGGCTCTCTTCCTAAGTTCCCTTGCTCTATGTCACCTATGTCTACCTCTGGAATCACATTACCGAATTCGTATGCTCTATCCGGCTGGTTGGTGACTACATACAATGTTCCTTCCTTATCTAGGTATGCACCATTATCGAACTTGACCACTAGATGTTCTATGTTCCTTCCTTATCTAGGTATGCACCATTATCGAACTTGACCACTAGACCTCGGGGAGTCCTAGGCTCTCTTCCTAAGTTCCCTTGCTCTATGTCACCTATGTCTACCTCTGGAATCACATTACCGAATTCGTCTGCTCTATCCGGCTGGTTGGTGACTACATACAATGTTCCTTCCTTATCTAGGTATGCACCATTATCGAACTTGATCAGAGTTTTTAATCTGCACAACGGATCTTCTTAGGCCGTCCTCATAAATGTGAGCACCTAATCGGTTGGTCCTAATGCATTCAAGTTGGGTTTTGTACGGGCCTTCGGGTTTCTCTAAGTAGGCCACACCTGAACTTCCTATGGGTCTCTCCATAGCATAAGACATCTCTGATTCGCTAGTTTCAGAGCTAGGATAGTGCGGATAATTTCTCAACTGCTAGCCCCAAGACCTAGCGGTGTAATTGACACTAGCCTCCAAATACCTAAGGCTTTGTTGATCTCTCCCTAGATGTCGTCTTGATCTAAGGTTCATATGCCTCATTGAACAACCCCAATTTTACCCCAAGTACAACCTCATTGCAGATCAATTTGTATCAGTCACTTGGTTTTTTTTAGTTGGTTATCATGTTTAGGTTCTTGTCTAATATGCATCGTCAGGAATACTTGAGTGAATCACCGCACTTTTAGTTGATCACACCACATTAAATTCTTTTCCTTTTAAGTTATTGATCACAAAGAGATTATATTTCTACTTGAACTTGAGTGATTAAGTAGTCTTCGATTGGATGGATGCCTATCATCACCTTGACTTACTTCTAGCATGACTCGCACTTAGCATAAGCTAGGAATTGACAAAGGGAGTTGAGAATGATCCAACCTCACTTGCTTATCCCTTGCTCCTTGGTGCTCAAGAACCCGTTCTCAAGCCTGCAATATGCTAGTGCTTTGGATGCCCTTCAAGTCTCTCAATGGACCTGTAAAAGTCCCAAAGTTAGCTCAATATTTGAATCCAAATGACATACCAAACCACTTTCATTCATGTACTTGAAAGACCAAATTGCCCTTTGTCTTTATGGAAAACAACCCTAGAGATCCCTTAGTTTTCTTTCCCCGGGGTATGGTCAAGATCCTCTCTATAGTACTGTCTAGATAGGTCACTTTGCCTGGGCTTTCTAATGAACCTAAGATCACTCTGAACGGATTTCGTATGAGGAAGTGATGACTGTTCAGGGTTCTGGGATTAAAAGAGGGTTCAAACAGGCTAACAAGCAAACAAGGTTTTCTCTAGTTAATTGCTTAAGGCCTCCCTATGTTTCCTTTAGCACAATATTCATGCCCAAAATTAGCCAAAATTCTCAAGTTAAAATACCCTAAAAAATTTGTCAAAAATGACTGTCAATCGCGATCGACAGGGCTATCAATCGTGATGGAAAGAGCTGTCCGTCGTGGCCTATCAATCGCGATGGACACATGTCAATCACGATTGATGGTATCAATCGCGATGGATGGGGGTTGTCGGTCGCGATTGATGGGTCAATCGCGATTGATGGTGTCAATCAGGATTGACTGAGTTTTTCAGGTTCTTTGCGTGATTTTGTGTCAATCGTGGTCTATGAGTCGTGATGGACAATTTTCTCGACGAAATGGGTTTTCAATCGTGTTTTTTCTGTCCGTCGCGATGGACACGTGCCAATCGCGATGGACGGCTGTCAATCGTGATGGACATGCAGTCCGTCATGGAGTGTCAATCATGGTTGATTGAATTTCTCAGATTTTTGCATGCCTATGTGTTGATTGGGGGCTATTTGTCGTGATGGACAAGATTTTTGGCATTTTTTAGTGTCAATCATGAATTTTGTGTCGATCGCAATGGATACCGTCTATCATGATTAACAAAGGTGTCCGTCGGGGTCTGTCGATCACGATGGATAGGTTGTCCGTCGCAATGGACACTATCAATGATGATTGATGTCGTCAATTGTGATGGAAAACAAAATGCAATTTTTTTAGAAATTCTTGTGGATTTGTGATGCGCAAGGTCTCTAGTCTACTGTGGTGCACTTATTTTACCCAAAGATCAAAATTTTTGCCAATCGCGATTGATGCTGTCAATCGCAATGGACAACAAAAATGCAAAATTTTTGGAAATTCTTGTGGATTTGTGATGTGCAAGGTCTCTAGTCTACTGTGGTGCACTTAGTTTTACCCAAAGAACAAAATTTTTGTCAATCACGATTGACAGAGATCAACGCCCCAAAGACTGTGCAGAGCTTTTCCGTACCTACGCGACCTTCTGGAGATGATGATACAGTCGAAACCTGCAAGAAATGCTCAAAAACACACAAAAATAGCAAGCACACAATTGCTCTCTTGCTCTCTCTCACAAGTGAAATGAGGGAAATGGGATGAAGAAGGTGATATGACCAAAAAACTAAAAATTTTATGAAGGTGGTGATGGAGGTGGGAGATGGTGTGGATGATGATGGTGATGATGATAGTGAAGAAAACAAAAGAAAATGGAGAAAAGTGAAGAAAATACCTATGACTCCAACATCACAACTCTACGTCTTACCATCACACGCTCATCCTCGAAGCGTTCTCCCTGGCAACGATGCCAAATTTGGTGTCACTCTAGCACAATGGCAAGTACCAACCTGAGGAGATCCACCTCATAATTTTCACTTAGTGGAGACGTGAGGACTGGGATGAAGACTATGAGCAAGTGATGGCACAAGTGCGTGAGTGTGAAGCACACTAGCACGCACACACATACACACACACGCACACAAGGCGAGAGCAAAGAGAGGAACAAAGGAGTAACTTCCATTACAAAAGAGTTCTCATACAAAGCTCAAATCCACAACAAGCTAACCTCAAAAATGAGCTCTCTAGCTCTTTTTATAGTTTTTTACTAGCTTTGGTCCTTTCGAGACCTAGTGTCCGGCCTAGTTAAAAATTAGGTTCCTAGGCTATTTTGGAAGCTCAAACAAGCCCTGAAAATTACATAAATACTACTAATACTCATCAAGCTCAAGGACTCCTCGGCTTGCACAAAATGGAGTAGGAATGATAAAAAATGGTAGTTACAATGGTATGAAGTGACTAAGATCACTATTTGGAAATATTGCTTCATGAAAAATTATAGGGCCTATTTGTCGGATCTGTGTTGACTGCTTTGCCTACTTGGTCCTTCTCTTTGCTCTGACTCTTTTCATTGGCTTCCTTCTCTTGTAAGTCCTTGAGTTCCCTGACTGCTACCAACACTCGCTCCAACACGATACACGATACTTGAGTGTGCAACGATTACCAGATTTTTCTCGATAGGAAACTTGAGGTCACGATACATGATACTTGATAGTGCAACGATACTCAATACACTTGGACTTGATCACAATACACGATACTTGCTCCCAGGATACAATATCAACCTTCTTGTGATACATGATACTTAAGAAGTATCTGCAATACATGATACTTGGTGGTCACAATGCTCAAACCAATGATACATGATACTTGGAAGTATCACGATACACAGGAAGTATGAGGTATCGACAATACATGACACTTGCCAAATTTTGTGACACATAGGAATTCTAGTATCATGATGCCTAAACTCAATCGGTCACGATACTTGGACTTTTTGAAGTCCAAATTAAATTTTTTTTGTGGATATGTGCTCTTTGTGACCTTCTTGTCACCTTTATGTGCATGTAGATGTAAACTCTCTGTGCAATCTCACGATACTGCACTCATGATACTTGTCGCAGGTTGTTTCACACTGCATGACTGTTTCATTTAGATTTTGGGTGTATTTAGAGCGTGGATCTCATTATTTCCTCCACATTTTAGTTTGCAACTCTCTCTAGGCTGCTCGCATAGCCATGAAATGAAAGATGAGGTGCAAATAGTGAATGTGCAATAAAAAGATGAAAAAATTATGAGAAAATGAAGATGCGAGATGATGGTGGTGATGAAGGTGGACATAAAAATCAGAGTTTGAATGGAAAACGACTATTTTTTTACCTTCCAACGTCGCAAGTCTATGTCTTATCATCACAATGCTCGTCCTCAAAGCTCTCTCCCTAGCAACGATGCCAAATTTGGTGTCACTCTCGCACAATGGTAAGTACCAACATGAGGAGATCCACCTCATAAATATCAATCTACAGAGGCATGAGGATTGTTATGAAGACCATGAGCAAGTCAAGGCACAAGTGCGTGAGTGAGAAGCACACAAGCATGCACACATACACACACACACAAGGTAAGAACAAAGAGAGGAACAATAGAAAGCTCTCTATTACAAAAGAACTCAGGCTTACACAAGCTTCAATCTCTAAAAAGCCAACCTCAATCGAGTAACCTCAAAAATGAGCTCTCTAGCTCTTTTTATAGTTTTTGACTAGTTTTGGGCCTGTCCAGACCTAGTATCCAGCCTAGTTAAAAATTAGGTTTGAGGGCTTACTTGAGCAAATTTCTATGCAGATACTTCTTATAATCCTCAAGCTCAAGGAATCCTTGGCTTGAACAAAATGGGGTTGCAAAAATGTGAAATGATATTTACAATGGTTTTTAGTGGAAAAATCACTGTTTTTGTATGGATTTCTTCTAAAAATTTGACATATACTTCTTGAAGATCCATGCTCCCTCTCCTTGTGTGTCTGCTTCTTTGATGCATTCCCGTACCTTGTGCTTGACCTTGAGTGCGTACTTCTTGGAGCCCCCTACATGCTTCCTCTTCTTGTGTGTCCACTTCTTTGATGCATTCCCATGCCTTGTGCTTGACCTTGAGTGCCAACAATGGCCAATGAGCTAGTCAACATGAAGGACCTAAGAAAGATGAATAAAAGGAAGCAGATGATGAAAGCACCACACACAACAAGGCCATGCATGGATTTCACCAACCGGATTAACCCCACTACCAAATTGCAAATTAAAGAAGTTATGCCTTCAAACATTGGCAAAAAGAAGGTCTATACCAAAAAAAAATGACCACAATCAAATGTGTCTGAAGAACCTATCATATCGATCAAGTTATGGCCGAACCTTCCAATCTAGATGTACATGCATAAGCAATAGCTCCAAGGTAACTCTTGAGAAACTTGACACTTAAACCAATTTTCATCTACAAATAAGACAACCTTTCAACCAAGCTTTACATACAATCAAGGGAAGAAAGTAGAAACTCATAAATCACCATTAATACAAAAAACATGGCTGAATGTGGATGTGGCACAATCGAAACCAATCATGAAGCATATGATAAAAAGTGCCATGGAGACACAACAAGAGTTAATGGACACATACCGAGAATATGAACAAGCACAAGTAGCCAAACATCAATTCAAAATATTAAGTGAGAATTTATCAGAGCAGCTAGTGAAGATCGAGGATCAATAAGAGAAGGCAAATGGTGAGCTAGCAAGTGCATTGAACAAAATTGATGCATTAATATTTGAAAATACTACCTAGAAATCAAAGGTTAAAGAGACCAGTCAAGAATCCAAAAGAAAAAAGAAAAAGAATACTAAGCTACAAGGCAAATATTCATAGAGTGAAACTGAAAAGGTACGCATCTCCAATAGAGCCAAATTGATTGAATAAAAATAAAAGCTCATATGGATGAAGCAGATTCACTTATGAGCACGAAAAAGGATTTAATGACATTATTGCTCTTCAGTCAACCAATTGAAGCACAAATATCAAATGATGAAGAGATTCAAATTCTAAAGAAGAAATTCAAAGATTATGCATCTCAATTGCAAGCAAAAAAGGTACTTTGTATATATCTAGAAGCAAAATACATACATGATACTATTGATCTGAAAAAGAATTGGATTAATGCCATCAAGAACTATGCCGAACAATGTCATCAAGATGCTGATAAATTAAAAGAAATTTATGAAACTAAGATCAAGGTAGAAGCTGAAATAAAAAAGGTGCAAAGCAAAGTAGAGGCAAAGGAACAACTTATCACACAACTAAAAGAATAGATCCTCAATTTCCAACAAGAGACAAGTGCTCAAATGACAAACATGGGGACACTAGTATTGCCCAATCCTAATGTGGTTGTTGTAGAGATTGAGGCACATCCTTGTTCTCCCTCGATTGTTCATTATCCAATACAAGATCAACATGAGGAAGTTCTTGAAGAGATCTTGATGTTGTACACTATAGAACTAGATAAAAAAGAATGAGCATTACTATTGTCTCAGATGATGCAAGAATTCGAAGAAGTACTTGTGCGTGTTATGAAAGAAGCTAAGATTTGAAGCAAATACCTCGATCAAATAATGAATCCCTTTAATGTACCATACAGACTAATGAAGGAACAAAAGCATTGCTATATAAAGAAGCTCACTCAGAAGGATCCAAATAATGAGTTAAACTTCACTGCTACTACATTTACCTATATGCAAGAACAATTTAATGCAACCAATCTTTTTTGGCAGAAGCAATTCTTGGAAAAGAATCCAAAACTATGAATGCACTAGCAAGAGGCACCATATCTTTTCCAAGTAAATCCATCTTGTTGTCCAATGCCCAGGAGAAGACCGTGGCCTAAATTTTGGGAAGTGCAATAGAAAGGTACCCTTAATAAACAATGGCTCAATTTTCCGCTACTATCGAGTCCACCACATAGTTAATTAGCTAATGAAGACTATATGATTCACACTATAGAATTTTGGCTAACCAAACATGCTCATGTCCTTGATTTGGCAATAAAGCTTACAAATAAAATCCTAAGTATGATCATTAAAGTTTTGAAAGTTTTCAAGTATTCATAGTACACCTTTTTGAATTTATCGACATTAACCAAGGGCTTTCCCTACTCCTTTTTTATTTATTAGTAATAGCTAGGAAAGTAACCATCATGGTATATTACTCATGATCTAGGTTGCATGACTTGTTATTCGACAATTGGATTATTCATGAATAATTATGGAATTTTATGTTGGACCCTTATTATTTGGATCAAATTATTTGGTGCTATGTTAGCTTATATGGAAATGAGCGAATAGGTTTTGCATGACAATTTGGATTTATTTTGATCGAAAACTTTTTCGATCAAAAAGCTTTCAATTGAAAATTTTTTCCATCAGAAAGCTTTCGATCAAAAAATATTTGTTTGATTAATGTTTTATAAAAGAATGCCCTCAAAATTATACCTCATTAGAGTTACTTTGTTTTTTGGAAACTTACAATGTTGTACAAAGAACGAGCTATAAGCTCTTGCTAAAAATATTTAGTCTTTTAGTATTAAACAAATAAAGAAAAAAAAATTGTTTTTTTTTTAATTGTGAGCTAAAAACTATTGTGATTGTTTGACTCAACATTGATTCTTACTTCACAATAGTATATGTATGTGTGTGTATGATTGTGAGTAAAAATGTATTGTGATTGTTTGAATCAATATTGATTCTTATTTCACAATAGTATGTGTATATGTGTGTATGGTTGTGAGTGAAAATCTATTGTGATTGTGTATGCGCATGTGTATGTGTGTGTATGATTGTAAATTAATATTTATTTTATATGTTGGAAAAGCTTTTACTTCTTTTTGATAATTCAAGGGTTGAGGAGGTATTAATAAGTGAACTAGATCTTTTTTGGTCTCTAAATGGATTTGTCTTGTAGACTTATTGACACCTTCTTAGATCCCTTGAACTGTAAAGGGATCCAACAATCTTTCATCCAATAGTATGTGTATGTGCATATGAGTATAATTGTGAATGAAAATCTATTGTGATTGTCTGACTCAACATTGATTCTTACTTCACAATAGTATGTGTAAGTGTCTGTGCATATGATTGAGAATTTAAGATCTATTGTGATTATCTGACTCAACATTGATTCTTACATCACAATAGTATGTGCGTGTATGATTGATAACTAAAATCTATTATGATTGTCTAACTTAGTATTGATTCTTACTTCACAATAGTATGTGTAAGTGTATTTTTGTGTATGATTGAGAATTAAAATCTATTGTGATTGTCTGACTCAACATTGATTCTTACTTTGCAATGGTATGTGTAAGTGTAGGTGTGTGTATGATTGATAATTACAATCTATTGTGATTTTATGGATCAACATTGATTCTTACTCCACAATAGTATGTGTAAGTATATGTGCCTGTATGATTGAGAATTAAAATCTATTGTAATTGTCTGACTCAACATTGATTCATACTTCACAATAGTATGTGTAAGTGTATGTGTGTGTATGATTGAGAATTAAATTCTATTGTGATTTTCTGACTCATCATTGATTCTTACTTCACAATAGTATGAATACTCATTTACATGGAACAACGTTCGTCTTAGATCAAACATTTCAACTCAATGGTCAAACATCAAACAAAGAATTCATGATAAATTTCAAAACTACATGTGAATTACTACTTCCAAGCACACATGGTCGAGATGCATTCCAATAGAGAGTAGCCTATGTAAATCCAGAAGGACTTTTTGGAGATCTATGGCAAATTGAAGTTATTCAAAAGCATCGACCTCCCATATGGTGGAAAGAGTAGTCGATGAAGCACTGGACTGCAACATATAGCTATGAGAGTGCTTTCAGTAACAACTTCAAGTGGTAGTTCTGAATGTAATTAGAGTGCATATGATTTTCTACATCCAAAATGAAGAAATCACTTAAGTGTATCACGTGCCAATGATTCGGTATATGTTTTTTGTAATATGCATTTGTTACATGCTCCAACCAAGACAGCTTCTACAATAGCACAACAAACTTTTGGAGAATCATGATGTAGATTACAATGATGGTTTAGACATGGAAGAAATAGATGACATAGTAGTTGTAATTGATGATGATATTCACAATGAAGAAAATGATGTACTCTGAATACTTTGGTTAGATTCAATTGCAAAAATTTATGATATCTTTATCATAAAGTGATGTCTTTGATTACAAAAAGCAGCTTTTCTATTCAGTGTTTTGTTGATTGAATAATTCATTGATAGTGAACTGATCAAAAGATGATGGTGCCTCTGATAGTCTTCCATATCTGTTCTCATTTGTGTCGAGAGATATTTGTAAAATTTTCACTTGATTTTCTAAATCATCTCTTCTCTTTTGCTGATCATCAATTGTTCTTTGTAATCCAAGAATTTTTAATCCTTCATTGTATAATTATCGTCCTTGTGATGATAGGGCCACTTTCAAGTAGTAGAATATAGAACCGCTTTCAAAGAAGAAGGCCTTCATGTCCTTGATTATGAAATTTTGCACAATTTTGAGGACGTCCTAAACCTATACCTACATTCTTCGGGCGATCATCCCAATCTACACATCGGTGAAGAATATAGGGCCTTCATGTTCTTCAAGAAGTAGAATATATGGCCTCTTTTGAGGAAGAGGGCCTTCGTGTCCTTGATTACAAAATTTTGTATGATTTTGAGGACATGCCAAACCTATAGCTACATTCTTTGGGCAACCATGCCAATCTACACGTTGGTGAAGAATATTTTGTGCAAAAATTTTTTTGAATGAAATATAGTGCTATTTGATTATTGTTTGGTAATGATCTTTCAACTTGAACAAAGCCTCAAAGTAGAGTTACAGCTAATCCTTTACATTGGAAGTCAGAAAGCTTTAATGCTACTATTTCTTTTGCCCTTCCTATAACTCAAAATAGAACGTAATGAAAAAATTGATTTGGACATAGCTTTTTAACTTCTTTCATTGATAATGGTTCTTCTTCTAATCCATCTAGTTCTAAATCTTGGTGGAATAAAAATGTTAATCTCGATTGTGCAAATTGAGCATTTTGTTTAGACAAAATCCTTTGAGATTCAACATGATCAAGATCATCCACATCATTTAATCCACATAATTCAAATGATACCACATCATTTAATCCACTTAATTCAAATGAAACAACATCAACCCGAAGCACTTATCTCAAATGAATCCACATCATTTAATCCACATAATTCAAATGATACCACACCTTTTAATCCACTTGATTCAAATGAAACAACATCAACCCAAACTACTTAATTCAAATGAATCTACATCATTTAATCCAAAAAATCCAAATAATGAATCCACATCATTTAATGCACATCATTTAATCCACATAATTCAAATGAATCCACATCATTTAATCCATTTAATTCAAATGATCTACATAATTGAAATGAACATTTACTCCACATAATTCAAATGAACCCATATCATTTAATCCACTTAATTCAAATGAATCCACATAATCCAAATGAATCCATATCATCGACTCCACATAATTTAAATGAATCCACATCATTTAATCCACATAATTCAAATGATACCACATCATTTAATCCACATAACTCAAATGAATCCACATCATTTAATCTACATAATGGATATACATTTGAGTGAAACCCACCAATACTTTTGACTCCACTCATTTCTAGTTGATATTTCGAGATTAGATAGCTTTGGGAAACTTTTTTTATCAGAAAGTTCATTGCTCTTTCAAATTCTCATACTCCGATATAAGATTCTCACATTGAAAATGCAACAGAATGTTGCCTGGATGGAGATCATTGTGGGAAATATTACAGGTGTGTAGCAATGACATTGTTTATAACAATCCATTCATTAGCTTCCAAATATTTGTCTTCAGTGTTGCTATATCTCCTTCTCTGTGTTTGATACTTCTGCTTCATGATACCTTTAAGTACTCTTTTTTCATTTTCTCGATCCACATGTCTAAGGTACCACCATTCCATAATCTGAAAATGAGACATGGGCTTTTACTATGATGCCTTGCTAATGCAAGTGGATTGATTCATTAGGGCGAAAAACGGCCGAAAAGGGGTTGTTTGCTAATGAGAGATTAAGGAAATTGACAAATAGAGTCTTTCCACGTGTACAAGAATATAAAATTGCTGTGTCTTTTAACCGTATGAAGAAATTCTTTTTTTAATACAATATTCTCTAAAAGCACCGCTAAAGTGATGAAGAGTCTCGTATTCAGTGTACAATTTTTCGGTTTGATGCAAAAAAAGATATTTTGGCACACTACACAAAGCATATTCTCAAATTTCCAAGAAGGAATTGATTTTTGAAGATACGAAGTATTTTGGGGTTCACAAAATTTCATGATCATTCAACGACAAGGTTTACATCAAATCAAAATTTTCCACGTGTACAAAGCCTTTTTCTCTATAAATACTTCCAAAATTTATGAACGTCGGTTTCTTGCTTTGAACATTCTTCTTCTTCTAAGTTCAAATGGGTCATGTGAGGTTTACAACAAAAGAGAGGATTCTTTGTGGAAACCTCTTTCTGTGAAAGTAAATGAATGGGTAACTATGCTTCCTAGCTACAGAGGTGCCCATAAAGTCAAGCGTGCCAAAAGAGGCAACACAAGAAACCACCGGAAGGGATGTATTCTCAGTTTCAAATTGAAGAGATGCGGTTGGTTTGCACGAGTACAACATGTGTACACTGCTAAGGATCTTGTTCTAGAAAATCATCTGCAATTCCCTTCGTACTGTAAGTGAAGTTTTACAATGCTCTTCTATCATTCCAGTTGTTTTTGTATAACAAAACATATGTTTTTGTATTGCAGATATCTTTCCTTCCAATATTGTGGAATGACAACCTATTGAATGTTTAATAGGAACATTCAGAGTTCTTCATAAGGAATATGCAGAACTCATGTATGCAGACAAATTTGTTCAATTTTTCAATAGCATAGAGTTATTTGTCCATTATGCAGATTATCAAGTGCCATCAGGGAGGAGTTCTTATGGAAATCTTGTACATGTACCTGGTCCTTGCATCCCTTCATTAGATTGGGATGCTCCTAATCATTCAACAATTTCAAGTTTTCTATGCAAAATGAAATTTGACATCCAAAAAGCAATGTCAACAGGCCGAATTTCGAGAAGGATAAATATTCAATGGTTTTTGCCTATTCATGTCTTTGTAGCATGCTTTAAAAACATGCTATTATAGAAAAAAAACAATGTGGTTGAATAAGAGAGTCTCTATTTTAGAGATTGATGATGTTTTAGGTAGGGAATGGGATAGCAAAGAAGTCCAAAAACTAGGTGGCATTATTTTATGTAAAGTTAGTCCCAATTCTCTTTCAATCTCATATCAGATATGTCGACAATCTCTGGTTTTAGGATATGACTATAGAAGATGGAAAAAAAAGCTTGGACTTTGGATAGCCTTGGACTCAGAGGAGATCTTTCGAGAATTTGAGTTAGAAGTATTGATTCATCCAGATTTTTAATCAAGGAAAATAATTGTCACTGCAAATTGGAATCTCGAAAATGTAAGGGAGCTCCTAGAATACCTTGATGAGGTATCATCACACTGTAGATTCTCAATTGATGATGCAATAATTAACATTAGATCAGAGAAATCATTATCTTGCATAACTTGCCTACCACCAAGGGTGATTAAGTTCCAACCCTTAAGATTGTAACAAGTTAACCCTTGACATTTTTACATAATGTATCTCCCTCTTATAGAAGCTTCTATTGATACTTCCATTGAATTTGCTTTGCAGGATGGTGACAAAGAATGTGTGTTAAATTATGAATTTCAAATGTCTATATTCATATTTGCATTTTTTAATTTAATTTCAAGATTTTGATGAGGTTCTTATTGTACAATGATAAGAATATAAACCAAGACATTCTAAGATTTTTTTTAGGTCCTTTATTTCATATTTCCATTGATTTTTATTTGCAAGAGTGAATTGATGACTTCAATTATTCCCCTTCATCTAAACTCATATTGGAATTTTTTTTGTTTAATCTTAACATTCTGATGAGGTTCCAACTAAGAAATAATTATGCAAGAACTTGTATAAGTAAATTTTAGATGAACAAGAGATCTAGAATACAATATCTAGTTTCAATTTAATTATTATAGTCTATCAAAGGTGCACATTAGTTTCAATTAAATTATTTGATTCTATCCATCTTTTCTGCCCTCAAGTAATGCAAGAGAAAGTATCATGGTGCACCTAGCAAGTAATATTAGAGAGGGTGGAGAACCTGGTGCAAATTCCAATCCAAGTTTTGATATTTCAAAATATGAAGAGCATGACTTAAGTCATAAAACAGAGGAGAAGAGATTAGAGAAGACGACCGATTCAAGCGACTAGTGCAATCTGAACTTGTCGGATCGCCCTTATCGCTTAGATCGGTCGTGTTACCAAACTACCGAGAGAGACTTCACCAAGTGACTTTGCGTAAAGGTTTGACTCATGACTATAAAAACAACTTGCAACAGCTCATCTCATGCAAGGTTGCTTAAAGGGGATGCTATGTTGAAATGGATAATATGACCAATGCAAGCGATAGGGGCAATCCAAAATTCTCCGATTTGCCATATCGCTTGTATTGGTCGTGTCCTCTTTCTTCTTTTCGTTCTTCTATATCTTCTCCAATTTGAACTTTCCAACAAGAATGAAGTAAGAAACCCACAATGCAGTATATTTGTGACACGACCAAATTTGATTGGACCATGCAATGAACTTTTGTTTAACTCATAAGAGGTTCAATACAACTGTATATTTCTCGAGGCATATAAATATTGTAAAGGCAAATAAATATGGTTACAATGACCATCTTCTAGATGAAGATTGGCATAAGTACATACAATTTGTACATAAATAAATCTTCCAACCTATGTTGGTTTTACAATAGATTTCAATCTTAGACTCAAAAATGATTCAACCCTTTCTATCCTTTTTGGAGCCCTCTTTTCTCTGTTGCTTGTGGCCCTTTTTGGAGCTTTCACCTTGACTCATTTTCTTGGTCCCATGCTTCAATGGTGAGTGAAGAGGATGCCCTTTCTTTCATGTCTATCATGTTCTGTTACCAAGAAAATTTTCTCTGACGTGTTATCTAGGTAGACAACTTTGCTTGGTATCTCTGGATCCTTGAACTCGTAGATGATGACTATGCCCAATTGGCTAGGTTGATCTGGCTTGAATCTCCAAAAGGCTTCCTCTATTTCTCTATTCAAGAAGAGTTCTATGCTTTTGTTGTCTTGAGGGATCCAGTCTGGTGTGATCACTCTTGTCAGAACTGACTTACCTCTAGGAGTCTGGGGTCCTTGTCCTACATTTCCTTGTTCTAGGTCTCCTATCTCATTCTCATGAATGATATTTCCAAACTCATCGGTCCTATCTGGTTGGTTGGTAACCACATACATGGTTCCTTCCTTATCAATGTATGAACCCTCTTCGAACTTGACCACCGGGTGTTAAAGTCCAAAGGATTGATCTGGATTTTTGAGTTGGACCACTGATCGCCTCAGGCCATCTTCATAGATGCGAGCACCTAATCGGTTGGTCCGAATATATTCCAACTGTGTCTTATAGGGACCTTCTGGTGTTTGTAGATGGGCAGTCCCTGAGCCACCTGCAGGTTTCCCCATGCTAAAAGACATTTCTGAGTCACTTGTGTTTGAACTTAGTCCGTAAGGATGACCACTTAGTTGTTGTGCCCAAGACTTAGCTGTATGGTTGACATTGGACTGAGAAGATCTAATGCTTTGTTTATCCTTGCCTAAGTGTCTACCAGATCTCAGGTTCATAAACTTTAGTCAAGAGTCCAAATTTTCCCTTTGGTATGGTTCAAAATTCTTTGGAGCCCCCTTGGTTCCCTAGTCCCACTTGAGGGTCAACTTCAAATTATCCTATCTCAAAATCAACGCGTTATTCTTGAAAAAAATAGTTGAGATCGTAGGATTTGAAACAAGCTTTCCAACGAGCTATAGAGCTCAAAAAATGGACTTTGGATGAAAAAGTTATGTCAAATCAGGCTCCTGGGGGTCAAAACAGGCAAACAGGACCTTTTGGAAAAAATCGCGATTTTGTGAGCTTCAAGAGAATCGCGATTTTGTAAATCTCAAGAGAATCGCGATGCTGTGAAGTCAAAGAATCGCGATGTTAAGCACAAAAATCGTGTCTCTAAAAATCGCGATGTTGAGCACAAAATCGGGTTTCTGAAAATCGCGATTTTGAGCACAGAATCGCGTTTTAGAGAATCGTGTTTTTTGACATGAAAATTGCGATTTTGAGCACAAAATCGTGTTTTTGAAAATCACGATGTTGAGCACAAAATCGTGTTTTTTGAAAATCGCGATTTTGTCTCAGAGAATCGTGATTCACAAAATCGTGTTTTTTCACAAAATCGTGGTTTTCAAAATCGTGTTTTTGACATGAAAATAGCGATTTTGTCTCACAAAATCATGTTTTTGGCTGAAAATCGTGATTTGTGAGAATCGCGATTTTGAGCCCGCTGAAAATCGTATTTGCTCAGAATCGTGTTTTTGACATGAAAATCGCGATTGTCAACAGGGAATCGTGTTTTCATAAAATCGTGTTTTAGAGAATCGTGTTTTTTGGCTGAAAATCGTGATTTGTGAGAATCGCGATTTTGAGCACACTCATAGAATCGCGATTCTGAGAATGACCACAGAATCGTGATTCTTTCAGCCAACTTTTAGGCAGGAAAACAGAAAATCGTTATTTTTCAAAAAATTTTGAATTTTCACAGAATCGCGTTTTTTGGCGGGAAATTCAAATTTCTGAGCGCCGGCTATGATGAGCTCCGTATGAGCAGAAAATCATAAAAAAAAACACAGCGCTTGCTCTCCCTTGCACCTCCTAACTCCTTCCCACACAATAATGCATGAAAAATGGTGAAAATGCACTAAAAAACAAGAAAATTCTATGAAGAAGAAGATGGAAGAAGGTGGAGATGATGATGATGATGAAGATGAAGAGGAAAAAACAGAAAATGAACTGAAATGACAGTTTTTTTTTACCTTCCAACATCGCAAATCTACGATCTTACCATCACAACACTCGTCCTCAAAGCTCTCTCCCCGGCAACGGCGCCAAAATTTGGTGTAGCTCAAGCGTAAGCACCACCTCCTTTACTTGTCAATCCGCAGAGATGTGAGGACCGGTATGAAGACCACGAGCAAGTGAAGGCACAAGTGCGTGAGTGAAAGCACACAAACATGCACACACATACACACACACGCACACAAAGTAAGATCAAAGAGAGGAACAATGGAAAGCTTTGATTGCAAAAGAGTTCTCTTACAAAAGCTCTATTCTCTCACAAGCTAACCTCAAAAAAGAGCTCTCTAGCTCTTTTTATAGTTTTTTGACTAGTTTTGGCCCTGTCCAGACCTAGTGTCCGGCCTAGTTAAAAATTACGTTCCATGGCTTATTTGAGGGCTCAAACGAAGTCTAAAAATCATGAAAATAGGTACGATGGTACTTCTAATACTCCTCAAGCTCGAGGACTCCTCGGCTTGAACAAAATGGAGTTATAAAAATAGATAATGGTATTTAAAATGGTTTTTAGTGATGAAAATCACTATTTTTGTAGGGGATTCATCTGAAAATTTGACATACACTTCATGGAGCTCCCTACTTGCTCCCTTTCCTTGTGTGTCCAACTTTTGATGTGCTTCCATGCTTTGTCCTTGACTTTGAGCTTCAACACCATCTAACACTAAAACATATCAGGGGCATACCGACGTTGCCCATACCGACGGTCATGCCCCGACGTCAGTATGACCGTTGAAAATGCTTGAAAAACCACGGATGCAATACCGACGGTCATTTAATCGTCGGTATACAGGCGCCAGTATGAGCGCCGGTATAGGCGTCGGTATCTTATTGTAAATTACCGACGATTATACCGACGCATATACCGACGCATATACTGACGCTTATATTGACGCTTATACCGAGGCAACGTTTTAACCGGGCCCGAGAGCAAAAAATCAATATTTGCTTGCATTTTGAATCAAACTTTGCTACTGTCGAGTTTGCGCGCGCGAACTACATTCTGCGCCTATTGTGTACACAGGTCTCTCTCTTTCTCACTCTTTCTCTCTCTTTCTCTCTCTCTCTCTCTCTCTCTCTCTTTCTCTACATCTCTGTTTCTCTAGATCTGAAATTTTTGTAAGAGTTGCACATACTGTAGCACCATTTCTCTTTCTTTGAGTTTTCCCTTTTCTAATTTCTCTTCTCTTTTTTTTTGCAGGAGCTTTTTGGAATCAAATCTTTGGAATTCGACGAAGGGCATCATTAAGTGGACCTTGAGGACAATGCGCCAAATAATTACATCGATGTAAGTGATTGTTTTGTTTTCCATTGATATAGAGTGAGATAGAGAGAGAGAGATGAAAGAAAGAGAGAGATCTAGAGAAACATAAAGAGAGAGAGAGAGAGAAAGAGAGAGAGAGATGAAAGAGAAAGATAGAGAGAGAGTGAAAGAGAGAGAGATGAAATAGAAAGAGAATGAGATAGAGAGACAGATGCATACATACATACATACACACACATATGCATACACATACTCACATACATATTACATACACACATGCATATACATACACATACATATTACATACTCACATGCATACATACATATACATACATACATGCATATTACATACAAACATGCATATTACATACACACATGCATATTACATACACACATGCATATACATACACACACATATTCATTCTCATACTCATATACATACATACATGTATACACACATATACATACACACATGTACACACACACATGTATACACACATATTTGCATGTACACACACACATACATACATAAACACATGCATATTACATACACACTCACATATGTATACACACACTTATGTGCATACACACATGCATATGCATACATACATACACACATGTATGCATGTACACACACACATACATACATACAAACATGCATAATACATACACACACATATATATACACACTCACATATGTATACACACTCACATATGTATACACACACATGCATATATGCACATACACATACACACACATCACATATACATATACACATACACACATATACATGTTTTAGGGTTAGGGTTTTAGGATTAGGGTTTATGAATTTCTCTTTTCTTTTGTTTTGCAGGAGATTTTTGGCATCAGTTCTTTGGAATTCGACGAAGGAAAACATTAAGTGGACTTTGACGACAACGCTCCAAACAATTACATTGATGTAAGTGATTGTTTTGTTTTCAATTGATATAGAGTGAGATAGAGAGAGAGAGAGAGAGATGAAAGAAAGAGAGAGATACATACACACATACACACATGCATTACATACACACACACACATATAAATACACACTCACATATGTATACACACACATATGTGCATACACACATGCATATGCATACATACATACAAACACATATGCATGTACACACACACATATGCATGTACGCACACACATACATACAAACATACACACATACACACATACACACATACACACATACACACATACACACATATACATGTTTTAGGGTTAGGGTTTTAGGATTATGGTTTTTGACTTTTTCACATATACACACATAATACATACACACATGCATGCATATACACATGCATACACATATCTCTTTGTCTCTCTATCCCCCTACACACACATCTCTCTCTCTCTCTCTCTCTCTCTCTCTCTCTCCCTACACACACAGGAGCTTTTTGGCTTTTACATATATCTTTTTTAATTTCTCTTTTCTCTTGTTTTGCAAGAGCTTTTGGCATGGATTCATTGGAATTTGAAAGAGACGACGTCGACTGGGCTTTGAAGAGAGCGATAAAAAGAATTACATCGATGTAGGTGACTGTTTTGTTCTTTTTTATAAATAGAAAGAGAGAGAGAAAGAGAGAAAGAGAGAGAGAGAGAGAGAGAGGGAGAGAGGGAGAGAGAGGGAGAGAGAGAGAGAGAGAGAGAGAGAGAGAGAGAGAGAGAGAGAATGAGAGAGAGAGAGAGATGAAAGAGAGAGAGAGATGAAAGAGAGAGAGAGATGAAAGAGAGAGAGAATAAGAGAGAGAGATGAAAGAGAGAGATAATAAGAGAGAGAGATGAAAGAGGGAGAGAGAGATGAAAGAGAGAGAGAGAGAGAGATAAAGAGAGAGATATAGATAGATAGAAAGAGAGAGACATAGAGATACATACACACACATGCATACATATTTCATACACATATGCATATGCATACATACACACACACATATACATGTTTTAGGGTTAGGGTTTTAGGATTAGGGTTTTTGATGTTTACACATATACACACATAACACATACACACATGCACACATATACACATGCATACATACATACACATACAAACACATCATATATACATACACACATATGCATGTTTTACGGTTAGGGTTTTAGGATTAGGGTTTTGTGCTTTTACATATATACACACATGCATACACACATATACACATGTAAACACATAATACATATACACATACACACACACATACACATACACACACACATACACATACACACACACAAAGACACACACACACATACATACATACATACATACACACACACATAGATATATACACACATGCATACATACATACACACATGTGACATATACATACACACATATGCATGTTTTAGGGTTAGGGTTTTAAGATTAGGGTTTTTGGCTTTTACTTATATACACACATGCATACACATATACATGTTTTAGGTCTAGGTCTTCAGGATTAGGGTTTTAGGGTTTTTACATAGATACATATATGCATACACACACATACACAAATATATATATTTATATTCACATACACATATATATACACAAAAATACACACATACACATGTTTTAGGTCTAGGTCATTAGGATTAGGGTTCTAGGGTTTTTAAAAGTTCATACAAATATTTACACATATACCAATATAGACACATAATACATATACACATACACATGTATATACATAGGCATACACACATATACATGTGTTCTGGTTGTTGTTTATAAATATCATGTCAATGTGTCTCATTTCTTTGTACATGGTTCATGATTGATTTCTCCCATGTCTTTTGTATTTGACAGTATGTTTTGCTTTATCAAATCATGTTTCTGTTGCCTATCATACATGCCACATGTAATCGGGTTTTTCTTGGGCAGAGTGTATTGTCTTTTGCTACACAGCAACATGGGAATGTTGCTGTAGCAAGAGACAACATACTCTGCCAAATAAATATTTTGCAGATATGGTCGTCGGTATAGGCGACGATATAAGCGTCGGTATCCCCAGGTAGATACCAATGCTTATACCGACTATTTTGCCCAGAGGAGTACCGTTGCTTATATCGTCGCTTATACCGACGCTTATATCGATGCTTATACCGACGCTAATACCGAGGCTTATACCGACGCTTATACCGGCGCTTTGGTTCTGACGCCTACACCGACCCTTACACCGACGTCGGGGCAAAATTGCACCCGTTCATTTTCCTTGGTAGAAGCCTCGGTATACCCCCGATATGTTGTAGTGTAAGAAGCTGTACACTTCCTTGCCTGCCATCCTTTCTAATGGATGCTCAGTGATAGGAAGCGAATAACTATCTCTGATGGTGGCTACATTAACCTTCTTCAAGTTAATGCATACACGTAATTTGCCATTCTTTTTGGGCACCACTACAATGGGGGATACCCATTCAGTGTGCTCAATTTCATAGATAAATCCAGCTTCAATCAAGCGGTCTATCTCTTCTTTGATCTTGGCAGCATAGCTGTCATTGTATGTGTATGGATTTTGTTTAGAGGTCTAGCCTCCGAGGTCATGGGGATCGTATGTGAGCATATGTCCGGGTCTACACCTTTCAGGTCCTTGTAGCTCCATGCAAACACATCTCTATATTCTCGTAGTAAGGCTATCAACTCCTGCTCCTCGTCTTCAGTAAGGTCATGTCCAATGGATGTGCATTTCTCCTGTCCTTCTTCTATGGCTACCACTATTTTCTTGGTGGTTTCTTTGTTATCATAGGCCTCTCTGCTTGCGCATCACGTTTTGGCATTCTTATCATGACTCTCCTGTCTTCTATTTCATACTTCCTAAAGTTTTCTGGGATGTCGAACAAGGATTCTTCCTCCTCTGGTGAGACTTCTCTCTTCTTCCTCTTCTTTCCTTCACTGTTAGTGGTCACTTGTGTGGTTAATCTCACCTCATTTGTAATGTCTTCATGTCTCTGAGGGTGAGCTTCTACTTCATAGAAATATTCCTCGTCTGATGCGAAGGGAGGGTCCATAATGATGGACTCTAGATCGGAGTCACTTGCATCCTCGAATGCATCAATGCTAGGTTCACATTCTTCAATAATTGGATCACACGTGATTGGCTCTATTGTAAAAAGTGAAATGTCATAGCCATCCTCATCACAATGGGGTGTCCACTGCTCTTCATTGATGGCTACATCCATAGTTGCTAAGATCTCTGCCCAGCCATGAGGTTCAAACTCTTCGTCAGGAAACACTACAGGTGCATAGGCTGGGTCTTGAATTGATCTATGGGTATCTTTTGCACCTACCTCTCTGGTTTTTTTCCTCTTCTCTTCTTCTACTACTACTTTACACATCCATAAGTGGGTGTCTTCATGCATCCATGAGGATCCTGATCCTATGGAGTGCACAGACTCAGTATCGTCCTTGGCTTTATTGATGGGATTCCATTGAATAGGGGGAACGTCTCTATGAGAGAAGTCTTTGAGATTCACTTTGGTAGTGACACCCAAGTGTTGCAGATACAAAGAATTTGTTCCCCAATCTTGCACTACTTGCAATTGCCTCAAGAAGGGTCTTCCCATAATCATCTCCTAGGCATGATTCTTGCTAAAGTCACATATAGCAAAGTATGTTCAAACTCTACACCACAAGTGGTAAGATTTATTCCCTATAGTAGCCCTAAGGATCTCTCAATGTGACCATCGGCCATTTGCAACTTCATTCTTGTTGGCCTGAGTGCTGGCTTGCCCAAACATTTCCATAAGGAAGTGGTAGCAATTGCAACTCCCGCACCTGAGTCCAAAATGGCCTTGGTTGTGTAACCCTGATGAGTGATATGGAGATAGTTGTTTCCTTCTTCTCCTTTGCTCATGTCTCCTATCTTGCCCAAAGGTATTTCCAATACTGTTCTATGAGATCCTACCTAGGAACGAGGTTTTGACATGTCCGGCACTTGCTTGGCTACATGTTTCCATAATTCAGGCTTGACCTTGAGTAGCTCTTCTAAAGTGAGATTGCACTGCACTTTAGTATTCTTTGTTGGTGCAGAGCAATCAACAATTGAAGTTTTGGAAGTCAAAGAATGAAGACAAGATCAAGTTTTGAAGCATAGAAGATGTTTACATTCAGGAGTTGAAAGATATGTACACATATGTACATTAGTTCAGATATAGGTCACTTATACTTTAGAATAGTCATAAGTTTGTAAATAATTGCCTATAAATACTATGAAAAAATGTTGGGGCAAAGTAGAGAGAGCATGAGAATAGAGTAATTGTGAGTTGTAAGTGTCATTAGACATCTCAGAAGTTAGTTGAAGCCTCTCTCATCATTCAGTTGTAAAACTCCTTCAGAAATGAAAGAAATTTGCGCCCGATGTTTCTGAGCTTTCTGTTTCTGTCACGTTAGATCTTTTGTGAAATGCTTTTGTACAAGTCTAAGTTTATAGGTAAGTGACCTCTGTACAAATTTTCAGCTTCCAATTGTAATCAGGTTGAGAGAATTGAGTGTAGGAACATTTACATGTGTGAATGAAAGAAGAGAAGTTGCAGAAGGCGCAAAAATTCGAAGTCAATGTTTTGATCAGTTCTCTATCTACCGTTTAAAGTTTTGAGCAAGCAAGCACTTAATCTTTAAGTTGGAAGGTAAGCTACTAATGGCTAAAAGCATTTGCTTAAACGGCTTCTAGTCTTGGAGAACCATGTCTTAGAAGTTGCAGGTGCCAAAGTCGACTCTAGAGAGTGACAGTTTTAGACATAGGTAACTTGTTGAATTAATTTCTCAAGTTATAATGGATCTTTTGGAGTGATTCAACTTGGAAGAGGTGCGCAAAGTATAGACGACACGTTGTGCAAAGTTTCATAAAAAACTTTACACATTTGTTTAGTCAATGAGAAAGATATGTGCAGCAGATTTTCTGTAGAATCATTCTCTTCACAGATTTTCCAAAATCTTTACAATTGATCATTGATCTTATAAATTGGTGAAGGTTTTGCCTTACTCTTGATATAGAGGTGTTCTAAATTGAAGAGTAAGTTGTTCTTTTGGAGATTAACACTCTCCATCAGTGGTATCAGAGCAGGAAGCATCAGAATTGAAGAAAGGGAGACTCCGACTGCTGCAGACATACAAAATTCAACATCTGAAGGTTTAAAAGGTGAAAGCTTGAGAGCAAAGCTTGAGAAGGAGGTCATACGACATCAAGGAAGACTAAAGGAGTATCATTCGAAGTAAAGGTACATCTATTACTCATAAAGGTTGAAAAATTCAATACACAGGTGAAAGAAAGATGGGAGATTCTCTTCAAATGGAGAAATTGGATAGAGAGAACTATCCTGCATGGTCAATGAGGATGGAAGCTCATCTTATGAGCAAAGACTTGATAGCTTACATCATAGGTGAAGAAGAAAAGCCTCAATTCATACATCCTAGTGTTCCAACTAGAGAGGAATTGTCAGATTTGAAGAATTGGATGAAGAAAGATGCTCAAGCTAGGAGCATTATCCATATGGCAGTCAATGATTACTTGCTACCTCACATTAGAGGTCTTGAAAGTGCAAGTGATATATGGAATGCTTTGGAGGAGCATTTCCAAAACACCACAAAGTCAAGGAAGGCATCCTTGTGGGCAGAATTTACCACTTTCAAGAAGAAGGCCTCTAAATCCATCTCAGATTATGTAACAAGGATGAAAGACATTGCAGATGCATTAGGAGCTGTTGATGAAGACATTGAGGAGGATAAATTGGTAAGGCAAATCCTTACAGGTTTGAGAGGAGATGACAAATGGAAGCCATTCATTTTGTCTACAAAATTATCACTTGATCATTTCACCCCTAATTTAAATCAGTTGCTAGGTCATATGCTAACATTTGAGCAGGATGTCAAAGGAGATAGTGACAAGAGTACAGGTCATGCAATGTACTCAAAGGATAAGAAGAAAAATAGTAAAGGAAAGCAACAAGCAAATGAAGATGAATGCACAACTAGTCAAGCCAACTTCCTAAGAGGAAGAGGTGGTGGCAAAGGTAGAGGAAGAGGCAGGAACAACAAAGATGGAGTCAAAGCTTGCTGGATTTGTGGTAAGACAAATCATTTAGCTAATGATTGTTGGCATAATAATCAGAGTAATGGTGGATATAATCAGAATTTTAATTCAAGAGGTGGCAGAAATCAAAGAGGTAATTTCAGAGGTAGAGGTAGTAGGGGTTACTTTGGAAGAAATGCAGGTAGAGGATTCCAAAGTCAACAATACAATAATACCTACTACAATTATGCTTCAGATCAGAAGGAGGATTCAACATTGATAATGAATGCAACTTGTGAAAGGCAAAGTGAAGACCAAAGAGTCTTCTATATTGACTCAGGATGTAGCAATCATCTGAGTGGTAACATAGCATTGATGACTGATTTGGAGAATAAGGTATCTAATCATGTTGTTCAAACAGGTGACAATACAAAGCATAATGTGAAGTCAATTGGATCAGTGAAGGCCAAGGATGGTAGCACCTTATTGAGTAAGGTCTTGTATGTTCCTACAATTCCTAAGAATCTGATAAGTGTAGGACAAATTGTTGAAAAAGGTTATGAAGTTAGGTTCACTAATGAAGGAGTGTTTGTGGAAGACCCTAGCAATGGGTATAAACAAATTGTTTCAGGGAAAAAAGAAGGAAGGTTGTTCACATTGAAGATTCAAGGTAATGTTGGTCATGCTTTGTTCACTTATGGAGGACATAAGATCTCTGAGTTAGATCTTTGGCACAAGAGGCTTGGAAACTTCAATGAAAGAGGTATCAAAGATATGATTAACAATGGTTCAGTGATTTTTGCCTAATGTTGCAGGTCAACACATGACATACAGATGTGAGGCATGTCAATTAGGTAAGGCTCATAAGCAATCTTATTCCAAGCATGGTTTTATGTATTCAGAGAAGCTTCAGTTGGTACACACAGATGTGTGGGGACCATCAAAGGATTTCAGTATCAATGGTTCAAGGTATTATGTGATTTATGTTGATGATGCTACCAGATGGATCACTATCTATGTGATCAAAGATAAGTCAGAGGTGTTCAATACTTTCAAACATTATCATGTGTATGCAGAGAGAATTACAGGTCATAAGTTGAAGAGACTAAGGTCAGATGGAGGGGGAGAGTATTTCTCTAATGATTTCAGTGATTACTTGTGGAATGCAGGTATAAAAAGGGAGGTTACTTGCAGGTACTCTCCTCAACAAAATGGTGTATCTCAGAAGGTCATCAAGACACAAGTGGCAACCTACAAGGTATAGCTATGATACTTCTTTTCTGGCTACCAAAGATTATGCTTACATGATAAAAGCAGATGAAGATCCTTCTACATATAAAGAGGCAAAGGGTAAAGAAAATTGGAAGAAAGCTATGCAGGAAGAATATGATGCATTGATGGAGAATCAAACATGGGATTTGGTTCCAAAACCAAATAGCCAGAAGATCATTGGATGTAAGTGGGTCTACAAGACAAAGAGGTTTGCAGATGGAAGTGTGTCTAGGTACAAAGCTAGACTTGTTGTGAAAGGGTTTGCTCAAACATATGGTATTGATTATGATGAGACTTATAGTCCTGTGGCAAAGATGACAACCATCAGAACACTCATAGCAATTGCTGCATGTAAAGGTTGGAAATTGTGTCAATTAGATGTGAAGAATGCTTTTTTGAATGGTTATATTTCAGATGATGTTTTCATGGAGCAACCTCAAGGATTCAGAGATGGAAGGTATCCAGATCATGTGTGTAAGCTCAAGAGAGCTTTATATGGCTTGAAGCAGGCCCCAAGGGCATGGAACTATAGACTTGTAAAGTTCTTGAAAGAACTTGGATTTCAAGTATCAAAGGCAGATAGTAGCTTGCTTGTTAAAGCAAGTGATGATGGGTTTATTTACATGTGTATATATGTTGATGATATAATTCTTACAGGTACAGATGAGAAAGGCATTCAAAGCCTAAAGAAGCAAATGGAGAAAGAGTTCAAAATCAGTGATTTGGGAGACTTGTCATACTTCTTGGGCATGGAGATTTCATACACTCAACATGGAGTGTATGTGACTCAAGAAAGGTATTTGAAAAACTTGTTAATCAAGTTTAAGATGAATGATTGCAGGGTGGCACCTACTCCAATGGAGGTAAATCACAAGTTGAGTAGATATGATGGAGAAGAGTTCAATGATATGAAACAATATCAGAGTTTGGTTGGTAGTCTTATCTATGCTACATTAACTAGGCCTGATTTATCATATGCAGTCGGGGTATTATCTCAATTCATGCATTGTCCTAGGAAAGAACATTGGATTGCAGGTCAAAGAGTGTTGAGGTACATTAAGGGTACACTCAAAGAGGGTTTGTATTATGGTTTTACATCAGATACAAACATCGAAGTATATAGTGATGCAGATTGGGCAGGTAATCCTGATGATAGAAGGTCAACCTATGGATACATGTGTTATGTGGGAGATAAGTTAATCTCTTGGTGTTCAAAGAAGCAACATACACTTACTTTATCATCTACAGAAGCAGAGTACAAAGGCATGGTTGAAGCTGCAAAGGAAATAATATGACGTAAGACTCTGATGAAGAGTTTTGACACTATACCCATCCATTTTCCAAGAAAAATGTTTTAGAATACTTTGTTCAAAACCTCAAACAATGATTTTCATCACTCTTGTAACATATGTATTATAGAATACCCAATTCTATATCCGACACAGCTCCATTTCGTGCAAGCCAAGGAGTCGTCAAGCTTGAGGAGCTTAGGTAGAATGCTCATACCAAATTTGGTAATTTTTGGGCTTCATTTGGACCTCCAAGTGACATTTAGAACCTATTTTTTAACTAGCCGAGAGACTAAGTTCGAAACCGGCCAAAACTAGTCTAAAAACTAAAAAAAGAGCTAGAAAGCTCATTTTTTAGTTCAACTTGGTTGAGGAGAGTTAGCGTGAGCTAGTTTTATGAGAGTCGTCATTGAGCAATACAAGTGTGCTACTTCTCCTTCCATTGTGTCTCTCTTGTCTCTACCATGTGTTTGTGTGTATGTGTGTGTGCACTCCATGCTTCTCACCTTCACCTTCATGCGTATCACTTATTCATGATCTTCACATCAACCTATCTTTTCTGCCAATTACAACTTAAGGAGGTGGAACTTCTTGGCGTGGTACCTACCCTTGTCTAGAACAACAACGTCCACATAGACACATCGAATTTTGCAAGTTGTTGCATCTTAGAACGACATGTAGATGATGGCAATATGGGCTTTCTAATAGCATAAACAAACAGAAAAATTATCTGCACTGAGAGAAACTATAGTGCCATAAAAAGAGAAGGACCAAACATGGTGTACGGAGTAAAGAAGTTTCACCACTATTTACTAGCACATAAATTCAAGATCTTTGTAGACCATCAAGATCTACTATATCTCGTTAATAAGCCTTGTGCTATATGTAGGTTAATAAGGTGGTTCCTTTTGTTGATGGAATTTGATTTTGATGCGGTATTCAAGAAGGGAAACACTCACCTATGAGCACATCACTTATTAAGAATTAGAAGTATTGATCCTTATGAAGCAATAAATAATGACCTTGTAGACACTTACCTGTTCAATGTTGAGATGATACCTAAATGGGTTGAGTTAGCTATACCAATTCCTTATATGAAATTCGCTACAGAGGAGGTAATGAATGTTGAGAACTTGCAAATCGATGTTGGTTGCTTATATCACTGAGAATGAAACAAAATCCTTTCTTGTTGCATGCCAAAAGATTATCATGTGGATGCCCTTGGCAGACATCTCCCAAATTCAAGAACTTTGCAGAACACGCAAAGAAATGGAATTTATTGGCCACACATGGAACAAAGAGTACATTGAATTGTTGATATATTTAGGTAGTGATGTGTGTGAACACACTAGTACCGCCGGGGCACTTTTTTCCTTCTTTAGGAGGTTTTTTTCCCCCAGCTTGTATATACGCCTATTGCCCTAAGGGGCTACTTATCTTTGTACATTCTCTAAATATACATTCAGTATTGTGTGTTGTTCTCCAAGCTTCTTCTTCGTCCTTGTGATGTTCACGTGCTTCCGCAGACGTCTAACTCCAACAATTGGTATCAGAGCAGGTCGTCGCTTCATCTAGGGCACCGTCGACACTTCTCTGTTTGCAGTCTCAGAATCGCACAAATTTTGGTGAGCATACTCAGCGTGTTTTCAAGATCAAAACTGCTTCGCTTTGTCGTGCCGAAATCGCGATCTGAGCTCGTTTCGGCCTCCAAACGCACTATCACAGCGCTTGTGTAGGCTATTTTGTCTTTTTGTGCCAAAGGTATATACCAGTTTCTGTTCACTAGTATAAGCGTCTCGAAGTCTGCTACAGGTGTAGCAGAATTCATCTGGGCAGTTCTGTTCAACTTTTTGAGATACAGTCAATTTTCTGCATCAAGGTATTTTAGTCACCCACCATGGCTGAAAGCAGTGATGTATTCCGTATGTTGGCTGTTGAGGATAAGTTGGATGGTACCAACTACCCGTTATGGGCTTATATGATGCAACATGTGTTGGTTGCAGAAAGACTGTGGAACATTGTGCAGGGTGTCGAATTAAAACGTCCTATCACACCTACAACCGTTACAACTACAGGTACTGAAGCTGATGCAGAAGGTGTCGAAGATGATGATATTTTGCATATTCCTGTTCGTACTACGGTTTCTGCTGCACCTACTGCAAAGCAAATTTGCTGGGGTGGCAGAGATGCCCAAGCACATGCATTGATAGCTTTGTCTGTCAAATGTTCCGTTATTCCTCACATTCGCTCTTGCAGAACAGCTAAGGATGCTTGGGATACACTTAGCACATTGTACCAAGCTAGGAATGAGGCTCGTGTTGCTTACCTTCGAAAACAATTGGAGAGTCAGCACATGAATGAAGGTGATTCTATGGACAGTTTCCTAACGAAGATCAAGGACTTGAAGGAACAATTGATTTCTGTTGATGAGGTTATACCAGATGGCTCACGTGTGCAGACCATTCTGAATGGTCTTCTTGATTCATATCAGATTTTTGCTTCTACTCTTTGGTTGATGATGAAAGGCAATTCAAATGCCTTATCCTTTGAGGAGTTAGTCTTTGTTCTGTTGCATGAAGATCAATCCAGGAAGAACAGGTCCATTATGCGAGTTGCAGATCAAGCTTTCTTGGCCAGTCAGAAGGGCAAAGGAAAATAGAGCTCCTCAACTAGTAAGCAGAAATCTGCTAATTCTACATATTCGAAGAAGGAAGATAAAGATGAGAAGAAATCAGAAAACCAGAAATTGTTTTGAAGTACTGTAAAGGGAATGATCATATCATAAAGAACTGTCCAAAACTGGCTGCTAAAGAGGCAAAGAAGAAAGAGGCTGGAATGGTTGTTGCACAGGCCTCTACACCAAAAACAGAGTCTGCTAATCTTGTGCAGGAAGAAGAATGGGCGTTTACTACTCTGCAGTTTTGACCCATCTTCTCATGAGCAGTGCATGTGTGCAGTAGACTCAAATGTTTGGTATTTTCACAGTGGGGCGACCAAACATATTACCTCGCAGTGCAGTTTCTTCTCTTCACTCGAGCCTGCCCCTACAGGGAATACAATTACATGTGCCAACAACTCCTCTTATCCTGTTATGGGAGTTGGTAAGATCATCTTGACTACTACGGATGGTAGTTCTTTCACTTTGTCAGATGCTTTATTTGTGCCAGGGATCAAGAAGAACCTGTTATCAGTGTATGCATTAGCAAAGATTGGCTTGGTTGTGAAATTTGTTGATGACAAGTGTACAGTTCATGATCTGTCAAATGGTGATGTGATTATTGCTTTTGGCATTTTATGTCGTGGGCTGTATATGCTCATAGACTATGAAAGATCTGTGAATGATTCGGCATGTGTAGTACATGATTCTTAGGCTATCTCAGATACAAAGCTTTGGCATGCACGCATTGGTCATCTGAATTTTGCTAGTTTGCTACGCCTACAGAAATCTAAAATGGTGTCCACTTTGCCCAAACTTGAGGCACCTCGAAAACATGTTTGTGAAGGCTGTATTTTGGGCAAAATGCAACGTTCCTCATTTCCAAAAGATGGTTCAGTTCGGGCTACTTAGAAATTGCAGCTTGTACATAGTGATGTTTGTGGTCCTATGCAGACACCTTTGTTTGGAAATTATCTTTACTTCGTGACTTTCATTGATGATTGTTCTAGGCATGCATGGGTATATCCATTGAAGGCAAAGTCCGAAGTGTTCATGTGCTTCAAACAGCTTTTGGTTTTGGCTGAAAATCTGTCAGCATGTAAAATGGGCACCCTACGTTCAGATAGAGGGGGGGAATATATGTCTTCAGATTTTAATGCATTTCTGGTTGAACGTGGGATAAAATACCAGTGTACAGTGTCGTATACACCTCAACAAAATGGAGTTGCTGAACGAAAGAATAGGTCACTCATGGAGATGGCGAGGTGTATGGTCAAGAGTCAGGCTTTACCACATAGTTTCTGGCTTGAGGCTGTCATGTGTGCAACATATGTACTGAACAGGTGTCCCACTAAAGCGCTGCAGTCTATCACTCCATTTGAGGCTTGGCATGATCGCAAGCAATCTGTTGCTCATCTGCGTGTTTTTGGTTGTTTGGCATATGCATTAGTGCCTGAACAACATCGCAGAAAATTGGATGATAAAGCAGTAAAATGTATTTTTGTTGGGTACAGTTCTGAAAGTAAAGGCTAACGTCTGTATCATCCACACACTAAATGCATTCTGGTTAGCCGTGATGTTGTTTTTGTGGAAGATGCTATTCAGCCATTGCTTTCATGTACGAAGGAGACATCTGTTAGCTCCAAAGACATGTATGATACTTTGCTGCCTCTTTTTACAGGTGGACAGTCTAGTGCTGGTCCTAATGAGGCAACTTCTCAGCCTTTGCAGGTTTCATGTGATGATGCAAATAATTCCATTTCTGATGCAGATGTACATGATGCACTTATTGATGAGAGAGCTGATATTGAGCAGGCAAGAATTATGCCAAAATGGCTGGTGCAGACCTTGCGTGACAACAAATTAGATGCACCTCTGTCATATCGTACTCGTTCAGGCTCTCATAGTGCCTCTTTTGCATCAGATTGGTATGCTATGGATGCATCTAGTCTCTATGATGAGAATGAGCCTGTTTGGTTTGATGAAGCACAAAATTCAGAAAATTGGATGGCTGCTATGCAATTTGAATCTGATGCTATAATGAAGAATGGTACTTGGTCTTTATGTGACTTGCCTCTTGGCAAGAAGGCCATTGGCACTAAGTGGGTATACAAGCTGAAGCGTAAACTGGATCATACCGTTGACAGGTATAAGGCTAGGCTTGTTGCAACAGGTTATGCACAAGAAAGAGAGGCATTGATTTTGATGAGACCTTTGCACCTACATGCCGTATGACTACTGTTCGGAGCATCTATGCACTTGCAGCTCATCATGGTTGGAATGTACATCAATTGGACATTAAAACAACATTTCTGAATGGTGACTTTCATGAAGAAGTGTATGTTTTTCAGCCCCGTGGCTTTGTGCAGAAAGGGCATGAAAATCAGGTGTGGAGGTTAAAGAAGGCATTATATGGCTTAAAACAAGCACCACGTGCTTGGTATGAGAAGATACATGCCTATCTGGTTGCACATGGTTTTGAGAACAGTCCAACTGAAAGCACCTTATATGTTAAGCGTGCCACTGATGTGCTTCTGATCATTGTTGTCTATGTTGACAACATGCTGCTCAGTAGTCCTATTGAGAAGCATATTGATGATTTTAAGGCTGATTTGCATGCCTCATTTGAGATGTCTCATTTGGGGCATTTGCATCACTATTTGGGCATTCGGTTTATGCAAGTTGACGGTGGAATGGCTTTGTGTCAAACGAAATATATTGACACATTATTGCAGCATTTTGGCCTTGAAAACTGTAAGCCTATTGCCACTCCTATGGAGACAGGCCTACGATTGTGTCTTCATGATGCTGGAGATGCATTTGATGTTGTTCTCTATCAGCAGGCTGTTGGATGCTTGATTTACTTATGCATTACTCGGTTGGATATTCAATTTGCTGTCTCACAGATGAGCAGGTTTATGCATTGCCCAGGAGTCAAGCATCGGTAGGCAGTTAAGCACATCTTTCACTATTTGAGTGGTACTCGGCTACTTGGGTTGTTTTATCCCAAGGGGGGATCACTACCGCCAAATTTGCATGCTTTTTCTGACTCTGATTGGGCTGGTTTCTATGACACTCGTGTGTCCACTAATGGCTTTTGCTTCATGCTTGGTAGCTCATGTATATCTTGGTTGAGTAAGAAGCAGCCTACTGTGGCCACTTCCGGTTGTGAGGCTGAGTATAGGACAGCTTTCACAACGACTGTTGAGTGTGTGTGGCTCAGATGCCTTATGGCTGATATGGGTGTTGGTCAGACTTCTGCCACCACCATCTTCACTGATAGTCAGAGCGCATTGGCAGTTGAGAGGAACCCTGTGTTCCATGCTCGCATTAAGCACATTGAGGTGAATTATCACTATGTCAGGGAGAGGTTCTCTGCTGGGGAGATCAGCTTGGCATATGTGCCCACACAGAAGAACATTGCATACCTTTTCACGAAGGCTCTACCTAGGGAGAAGTTTGAAGCTTTCCGCAAAGCTTTGGGCTTACTTCCTTTTGTGGAGTGATTTCCACATAGCTTGGCACTTCCTTATACATGAGCGCCAACTCCTTGTTCACCGCATCACTCCCAGGGGGATTTGTTGATATATTTAGGTAGTGATGTGTGTGAACACACTAGGACCACTGGGGCACTTTTTTCCCTCTTTAGGAGGTTTTTTATCCCCGGCTTGTATATACGCCTATTGCCCTAATGGGATACTTATCTTTTTACATTCTCTAAATATACATTCCGTATTGTGTGTTGTTCTCCAAGCTTCTTCTTCGTCCTTGTGTTGTTTGCATGCTTCCACAGACGTCTAACTCCAACATACATGAATATGTCAACACTTGTTCCACTTTCCAAGACATACCCACAATAGAGCATGCTACTTTGTACCATGTATCTGCATGCTCTTCATGGAGCAAGAGCATAGTAGAATTTTTAAAATCTCATAGTTATCCTAGATATATGACCATGCCTAAACAATGGGCTTTACAAGAAGAGAATTGAGACTATGCTCTTATTAATATGTTGTAAAAGAGGGTCAAGGGTAACTTACTACACTTTTGTGTTCATGAAGACGATTATATGCCACTATAGGAGGTCTCACACTCATGTGTTGCAAGTGGACATTTCACTACATAGAGAGGATAGTTCATATGATTCTATTTGCTAGTCTATGGTGACCCAACTTATGCATGGATGCTTAAACATTCATGAGTAAGTGTGATACATGCCAAAGAGAAAAATATCCATTTAATCGAGATAAGATGCTCCTTAGGCCAATTATGGCAAGTCATGCGCCATTTGCAAAATGGGGGATAGAATTTATTGGTCCTATTAGACCACCTGCTAGAGGATCTCATGCATAATACATTATTGTAGTAGTTTATTATCCTATTAAATGGGTAGAGGCACATGCTACCACCAAGGTTGATGCTCAAACAATTGTAAAAATTTTGTTTGAGCAAATATTTATAAGATTTTGCCTCCCCAATGAGATAATCAATGATCAAGATACTCATTTTGTTAATGAAGCCATAGAGGCCTATAATTTTTGGCTATCCACAAAAGTCAGCTCCATATCATCCTCAAGCAAATGGCCAAGCTAAAAGTTCCAACAACGTGCTATGTACAGTCCTAGCAAAGCTAGTTTGTTCAAATTGGGATAAGCAATTGCACCAAAGAGTTTGGGCTTATTACATTACATAAAAGATGACACTGGGAGTGAGTCCATTCAACCTTGTATATGGAAAACAAAAAATCTTGCCTATCGACTTATTTTTACTCACTCTCAAGTTATCAAGGGGTTGAAATAAAAATAAAGATAGACTACTCCTATTTGACTATGAAACACCATCCTACCAAGCTATGGGGGAAGAAACAAAAGATAGGAAAACATGATGAGATAAATAAATAGAGATGAACTTTTAAATAATGCTTTATGAGCATGGAGACTCCACGAGGAGAGAGTGGGAACTTGTGCCAAGATCTTGAATGGATGAACACATGAAGAATGAAGTGAGGCCCTCCTACATGAATTAGAAGGAAAAGAACATCCTATGTGGGATACATGGACCTTGCTTGAGAGTGCATGAGAGCTTGTAATAAGTTCCTTGCATGTGGGATTAAGTGAATGCATGTGGATACAAAAAGGGTAGAGCACGGACATCTCAACACTATCTACTTTGATAGATAGACTTGATGCACTTCAAGAGATGTGCCTTCATCCTGCATCGAGCATCTATGCTCACAAGAAGAGACAAAAAGCTTATTTTTATGCCCAGCTAAAGGATAAGAAGTTATAGGAAGGAGAACTTGTACTTGTATAGGCATTGAAACAACACACTAAAAAGATACAAAAAAGAGCACATGGACCCTATGTGATATGTTGTAGATTGCCCTAGAGGTGCCATTCAATCAGCCACACCTCATTTTTTTTGAACTATATCCATGTCTATAGTATCAAGTTCTATCAAGAACCACTCTCTACAGACATACTTAAGAGGGTTACAAGTGGCTACAGATAGAAAATACATAGAGCAACGAATCAAAGGACATGCCCAAGAAGAAGCTTTAAATCACATCTGCAAAAAAACGATTACTCTTGAGACACATAGATTAAAACATATGCTCTCATGTCCATTGAGAAATTTTTATGGAGTCATTTAACAATAATTGAAGAAACAAAGAATATTGATGGATTTCTAAGGCTCTTTGAGATGATAATCAACTTTCATCCACTCAAATGTGGGTTCCTCAATCTATCCCTATGGCTTAAACTCCATTTACCATAAAGAATATCAAGAGTCTAGGGTCGTAAAAACAAAAGTGAGCTCACACATTTCAACAAAAGCAATCCCAACCATTCAAAAGAGGCTACCTAAGGGATCTCAATCGCAACAAGGGAAGAAAACCACATGCACTATGTGGGTTCTAAAGAGATGTCCCATTCCTCTTCCCAATTTACTAGTCACCTCTTCACCTATCACTAATCAAAAGAAGCCCCTCACCATAAGTTGCATGCACAACGCTTAAAAGCATTGCTTTTAAGATCTTCATGATAAATGTGCCCGTTATGCTCTTGGAATTCATGTATATGATCTTTTCTCTTCCACATTCAAAACTAACACTGGCCATCCAACACCCCAAGTTGAAATGATATAAGAATCAGATGATTCATCAAGGAACACAAAACCTATTCGTGTAAAAACCATGTGCTTAATGCACAACCTTGTTTTTTGCACCATACCAAATCATTCGCACTTCAAGCATGCATTAAGTATAGGGCCACATTACGCAACCTTGCATAAGACATGGTATCTTCAATGTGAGGATACACATCATCGGTATACTTTATTTGTCCACTCAAATTTTCTTTCAAGTGAAATCCACTCATAGAATGCACAAAATACAAGAGAACTAAAATTCTAAGTTTCATTTGAACAAGTTATTCAAATTCAAATAGATGCTGACAAGTGAAGTTGATGACCATCTACTTCAAATATTACAAGCTATTTATAGGAAAATTAGGCTTTTTATGGAGTAATTTATTCAAGAGAACTTTGGCCTCTCTAAGGCCAATTCTATTTTTTGTCTTGTATGCCTCATTGGACTAACAAAAAAAACGGAGAGAGAAGAGTAAAAGAAAGGAAAATAATTTTCATTCCTATAGATTAGGCATTTTCATCCTCACATATCCTTGGATGCATTACTTTTGCATCTTCTTCAATGAATGCATCTAAAGTTGCATTCATAATGCCACCCTATAAGGCTGTGCATATTCATACACAATTTGCCTGATAACTCATAGAATGCACTAAGTAGTTCCCCTATGACTACTTCTAGAGTCATCTCTAATAATTTTTCTTTTATTCTTAAGTGGTGGAAGTAGCTTTCTTTCTTCTATTTGGCACTACACATACAATCCTACAATCTCGATCCATCTTATTTTTGCTTTTCCATCCATCTTTTATTTTTCTTTAAAGGGTCACCATCACTTATGCATACCCTCATTCCACAATCATTTTATTTTCTTTTAGCACTTCTTTTATTTTTTCTTTAGAGGGTATACATAATGAAATTCAGAAATCCAAAAATACCTTCCCAAAATCTACAATCTACTTGTTTAAAAGCTCTTCCTAGTGCCAACTACCTTACTACTATGCACACATCTAGCACATGACATCGATGCATTAACACCCATGCATTAACACCAAAACATCTCTCGAGAACGACATAAAGCAAGGGAGAGGGAGTGCCTGAGCAAGCTCAAAAAGAAGCCAAAAAGTGAAAGTCAAAGCTCAATCAAATTGCAAAGAATACGGTAAAAGGGGAATACGAGTATGGAAGTGCAGGCGGAAGGGGTCTGACAAATTTTCCCAAAAACCTCTTTGGATTATGTATTTCCCCAACCTATGCCCAAAATACTTGTCAAAATGCTATTTCTAGCATAAAATCATAATTTAGTGATGACTGGGTTAATATTAAAAAAGCCAAGTAGTACTTGAGCTTTAAGGGCACTAGAAGTATGTCCACACTTAAAAAAGCCAAGTAACACTTGAGCTTTAAGGGCACGAGAAGTATGCCCACACTAAATTTCATATTTTTTGATGTCATTTTGGCCTCCAAATAGGCTTTGGAACCTATTTTTAAACCATATTGGACACTTTAGTGTGGACAAAGCTCTTTAAAAGTCTATAGAAATGAAAGAGCTCTCATTTGTTGAGGTTAGATTGTTGGATTTTTAGGACTTTTGTGAGTCTTATACCCTTTATCTTGAGCAATACACGAGTTTTTTGGAGCACATTGCCTCTTGTCTACTCGTCAGTGTGTGTGCATGCATGCATGTGCATGCCTATGTGTGTGCTTGCCTCTCTCTTGTTTTAGAGTGTACTTCCATCTTCCAATGTGCAATCTTCCTACCACCCATTGGTCCCTTTGTGGTTGACTATTTTGTGTGCATGTCTATGGCGTGAAAAGATGGCCATAAGCATGTCTACAAATTTTGCAAAAAGAAGAAGAAGCTCAGTCTATTCACACTAGCAAAAATGGTTGTCCAAGAGTGCGGGGATGTGCCTTTTATAGTGCCCCCTCATGTGCCGCTTCACATTTCCTTCTTATTTAATTTTAAAAGAGGCTAAAAACGAAAAAACCTAAAGTATTCTTCTCTTGCAAGGTCTTTCTGGGGGAAGACTCTTCCCTTTATTACATAATTTTATATAATTGCTTTGAAACTACAAAACTAACAAATCCTAAGCTACAAAAATATGAAAAATGCAAACATTTGGAGAAAAAAGAACACACTTCGGTCAACCGCATGTGGTCCCACCATGTAAAGAATTTGGCAGTTTTGGTCACATAGATCTTGAGAACATGGAATTTGACCTTAGTTTTGCTATGGTCATTATTTGATAAACAATTCATTCATTGTTCCATCACTTGAGAAAGCATCTATTTCATCTGATAGAGTGACACCACAAAACAATAATCCCATGGATTGCCCTATCACCTTTGCATCCATCTTTGGCCGGACAAAGTAAAACATCATTAAGATGGTCTTCCTTGGATGCTTCTAGACCTTCCTTCCATACTTGAAAGGGAGAAAAAGAAAATATGAGGTGATTGAACTCCATACGATATATATATATATATATATATATCTTGATCTTCTCATATGTCGAGTTTTGGTCCTTCCTCCATTAGATTACAAAGTATGAGTGTGGGTTGATCTTCTCTTACTCCCTCGATGAGATGGATCATAAAATTGGAAAGAACGTAAAATTATTTAAAATTTTAGCTGCATGTGATTCCACTCGGCACAGGAGGAATCTGCAAGGGAAGCTTCTACGAATCCCCCATCAGGCGCTAGGGACGGCGTTCATAGGTCAGCTGGTTGATGTAGTCTAAACCTGAAGATTTAGTAGAAGTCTGGATTCGATTTTTCGCATATGAGTTCGGACAGACCTTGACAAAGGGGAAATTTGCCGGCTGGGCCATGGTTTAGCTCGTCCAGAACTCGTCCATGGCGTTATCCATGTTCTTAGACAAAATATGGTGTCCTATCGCTATTTTCGCAGAGAATATCAATGCTCGAATCCATTAAGCAGAGTCTGTCTATCGGATCCATTAAGCAGAGTCTGTTTTTCGGATCCGTTAAAGTAGAATCTGTCTTTTTGCCGTTGCCCATAGATTTTGTTTATTTCTTCCTTCTTGCAGCTTTCTTCTTTATGATTAGCTCCGTTCACGGAGACTGCCATTCTGCTTCTTTATGATTAGCTCCGTTCACGACTTATTGAAAAGAAACTCTCGACTCTATACGTTCGGATCCGGGGAAAATTATTCATAGAGACTGCCAAAATTATTCATAGAGACTGCCATTCTGCATGCAGGCTATGGCTACGTCATTTGAACTTCAATCCTCTTCTGGTCACATGAGATCTGTAAAGCGCATGGCATACAGTTTTGATGGCCAAGGCAATTTCACATCAAAAGAATGGGACCTTGGATTAACTGATCGACGGCCCCATGGGGAGAAGTTTTCATGGTATCATGTGGAACTGCCGAGATCACACACTTCACTTGTGTCTGCAGCTCAATGCCTCATCAGCGCCCTTTGCCCTCCTCTGAAGCTTCAAGACATACTTGCACTTTCCAGCAATGGGCCATTCTGTGGACATGTCGATGGAGCGCTCATTTTCAGATGCAACTCATCAGGACCTACAACAAGCGAATACACACAGAAGCTTGCTGGGCGGGTCACTGAGGATTCTGTCATAACTGTTTCTCTAGGGCGGATCCCTAGGCTCGAATTCTCAACTGTATTGAGGGGCAGCTTCTTATCAGAAATACCGGCCGTGGAGGGCAACGACACAGAACCTGACCGGTTTGTGATACAACAGCATGTTCTAGAGTTCTACCTGGCACGGAATCATATTGAGGATGTGAATCACCGCATTCCGATGTCAGTGATAAACTTAGTGGTGCATATAATTGACACACACATCGATCATTTACAGGACATATTAACCAGACTTGAGATGGATCTGGATGAAAATGAACACGAGCTTGACACAGGTTAATGTGCATCATCATTTTTTTGTCTGTTGGAGATGCATGTTTGCATCTTTTGTGAACGGGGATCAACCTTGACGTTGTCATATGTGTTTGAGTGTGGTTTTGTTTGTTATCCTTTCCATCTCTAATTGTAGCAAATGCAAATCAGCTTTTTCATTCTCATACCTTTGATATGCAGAGTACTTAACTTGTTTGATATGTGTTGAATATAACTACTTTTTGATTATGTTTTGGAGTTTTCATTCAGGTGGTTATGTTGTAAAGCAACAAATGCTTGGTAATCGGCTATTCCCCAGAATGCAACTGAATTTGCAACGTCTCTTGCAGGCAATCTCAATCATCAGTACATAACACTCTTGGTTTTCTTACACAGTATTTTGACACTGTTCATTTCCCAGGTTGTTTCGCATGGGGAACAGGTTTTTCCCAGATTCAAGGACAAAGTAGTGGCTAGAAACTGGTGTTCTGTGGATGAATTAGAAGCAATTCAAATGCTCGTTAGCCGACTTCACAAGCAAAAGGAAAATGTTGGGTTTCTCGCTAGTCGAATGGCTGCACTGCAAGCTGGTCTAGATACATGGCAGTCTGAACAAATCAATAGGAAGCTTTATTATCTGTCATTTCTATCAATAATATTTTTGCCTTTATCCATAGTGACATCAGGTACACCAGTCTTTCCCTCTGAACTGAGATTCACTGTCCTTTTTGCTTTATGTGTGATTTCGGACGGGTACAAGCAAACTACAGGTGCATGTAAAATAATTGGATAGTGGAAAAATGAGATATGCACATGATAAAGCATGAATGTCAATAGGCTAAGTGTTTATGCAAGGGTTGTGTTTAGAGATGGACAAGAAGGATTTATCAGTCATAAAAATAGCACAAAGAACCTATTAATATATGAATAGCTGTGATTTGAAAATGAAACTAATTCACAAAATCAGATAAGAGATAGAGAGGGGGAGGTTGAATAAACACATCTTTTGGTCCGTATTTTTGAGGGGATCATTTCTTGTAGTTAAGTGAAATCATTTTTCAAAACGCCAAATGTAGAGAGTGTACTCTCTACTCTCTTATTGACTAGAAATCTGCTCCCATCATCTCTATACTTTTACATACTTTTGTTATTTTTCTTTTCCTTTTTGTTCGTTTTTTCCCATGGACGCTTGTGAAGGTGCAATTTTTCTTGCTTCAACAATCGAAGACATCAGGTAAAAGCCCATATCTTCTTTAGGTCATAGTGAACAGGTAATGTCATCTAGCAAATTACAATGGTACGCCAAGTTTTCTTTTATAAATCCAACATGGGATTGATAACGGTAAGTCCAACGAAACGCTAAAGCTTGGGATACATTCTAAGCAATGATCACAACGGCTTGGAAGTTGTGGGAAAGTGACTAGGTCTACTATACCTAAGCAGAACATGAAGTTAGGACATGCAAGATTTGACCATGTGAGTTACATAGTTCTCAAGCACATTAAAGTTCAAGGTATGGTGGAGAGTCCACCCACTTTTGCTTTACCGGATAATGAAGAATCATGTGAAGGATGTGTTGAAGGAAAGCTTCACAAGTTACCATTCAAGAAGCATAGATATATCACAACTACCAGAAAATTGGAGATCATACATCATATGTTAGTGGATCTATGAGAGAAGATTCCATTCAAGGATTCAAGTATTTCGTAACGTTTGTTAATGGATCTATGAGGACAGATTCCATTCAAGGATTCAAGTATTTCGTAACATTTATTGACGATTATTCTTGGGCATATGGTTTGAAAGAAGAATCAAACATAGTTCCTTCATTAAAGAAGTTCTTAGCTATGGTTAAACATGAAAGTCAATCTAATATTCAGATTTTGAGAAGTGATAGAGGAGGAGAGTATTAGTCTACAGACTTCAAGAATGGTGTTGCAAAGAGAAAGAATACTAACCCCAATTGAGGAGCATTGTCTTTTGAAAGGTCAAGACAGAAGTGGAATGTTTTTTTGGTCCAAAATTAGTCATGCTAATGTTGCTAGGTCCACTATACCTAAGTAGAACATGAAGTTATGACATGCAAGATTTGGCTATATCAGTTACATAGTTCTCAAGCACATTAAAGATCAGGGTATGGTGGAGAGTCTTCCCACGTTTGCTTTAGCGGATGATGAAGAATCATGTGAAGGATGTGTTGAAGGAAAGCTTCACAAGCTACCAATCAAGAAGCATAGATATATCACAACTACCAGAAAATTGGAGATCATATACTCGGATGTTAATGGATTTATGAGAGCAGATTCCATTCAAGGATTCAAGTACTTCGTAACGTTTATTGACGATTATTTGAGATATTCTTGGGCATATGGTTTGAAAGAAAAATCAAACATAGTTCCTTCATTCAAGAAGTTCCTAGCAATGGTTAAACATGAAAGTTAATCTAATACTCAGATTTTGAGAAGTGATAGAGAAGGAGTATATTCGTCTAAAGACTTCAAGAATAGTGTTGCAGAGAGAAAGAATAGGACACTTGTTGAAATGATACGTAGTATGATGTCCTCTAAGAAGCTTTCACCTAAATTTTGGTTTGATGTAGTGCACAGAACCAATCATATTCTTAATAGGTCTTCCACAAAAGCTTTAAAGATCACCACTCCTTATAAAATCTTAGTATGGTAAGAAGCCCAATGTGAGTTATTTCAAAGTTTTTGGATATCGAGCTTATTTTCACATTGAGAAGAAGGATCGTGATAAGCTCGATGTCAAAGGCATCAAAGCAATATTCATTAGTTATGCTATTGAAAGTAAAAGATACATATTCTATGTACCAAAAATAGGTGAATGCTACTCCTCCACAATGCTTATATTATAGAAAGTTAGATTTCTGATAAACATGCAGAAACTCAAGACTTAATTAAGGAAGATGATTATGCATTTCTCAAGTCAAATTTAGATGCTTACGTTCAAGAGAAGAAGAAGATGATGTTGCACCAATATTCAAGAACCTTCCAATATGGTTCTATCAGACTGTCAAAGATAGTGGGATAGAAAAATCCAAATCAAGTAGGACTAGGAGTTAGACGAGGAAAGAGAAAGATCATGCAGCCATGCAGATGCCATAACATTTCGAGATTATTGATATTCTTGCACTAGCTTCAGTTGAAAATGAACCCACTTGTGTCAAAGATGAATTACAAAGCCCTGTCTTGAAGGAAGCAATGCGAGAGGAGATTGATTCCATACATAAAGATCAAACATGGAAGCTTTGTAAGTTATCAAAAGATAAGAAAGCCTTTAGTATCAAGTGGATCTTCAAAATCAAAAGGAAAGGAGATGGTACCATTGACAATTATAAAGCAAGATTAGTAGTTAAAGGCTATACACAAAAGAAAGGTATTGACTATGATGAAACATTTGCACCTACATCTAGAATGATCTTAGTCATGAAAGTTCTTTTTCTTGCAACATTTTTTAGTCGGAATGTATACAAGTTAGATATTGAGACAACTTTTCTTAATGGTGATTTACATGAATATGTCTATATTCAAAAACTAGAAGGTTTTAAGAACGAGGTAAAGAGCATTGAGAATGAAGGCTTATCAAAGCACTTTATGGTTGGAACCAAGCACCAAGAGCATGGTATAAAAAGATACATTTGTATCTCTTATCTATCGGTTTTGAAAACTATGAAGAAGCTCCTATCCTCTATGTTAAAGCATAGACAAATATCTTAATTATCTTCATTATCTATGTGGATGAAATGATCATGACATGTCCAAAGGATGCCGATCTTTAGTTCTTTAAGTCACAACTAAAGCATACATTTGACCTTAATGACCTTGGGATTTTACAAGGTCCAAAGTATATGTATCGATCATGTCTAAAGGATGCCGATCTTTAGTTCTTTAAGTCACAACTTAAGCATACATTTGATCTTAATGACCTTGGGGTTTTACATTATTACTTAGGCATTGAATTCAAATTCAAGATGGATTGTATCTATATGACACAACAAAAGTACATTGAAAAACTACTAAAAGGTTTTGAAATGACAGATTGATTGTAAACCTATGCAAATATCTATGGACGTTAATATGTCATTACAGGCAGAAGCATAGTCTCAACCTTTTGATGCTACACCATATAGTCAAGCAGTTGGATGCTTAATCTATCTATGTAATGCACATCCAAACATTCAATTATGCTTAATCTATGTAATGCACGTCTAGACATTCAATTTCTCAAGTATCAAGGTTCATGCACAAATGGCTCAAAATTCATTGGAAAGCAGTTAAAAGGATATTTAGATATTTGAAGGGAACTTTGAATTATGCAATGGTATTTACAAATTCGTCACATTTTCATCTAAGGTTTTGCAGATTTTGATTGGAGTGATGATAAAAACACAAGTGGTTATTGTTTATATGTTGGAAATAGCCTTATCTCATACCTTTGTGAGAAACAACCAAGAGTAGTTACTTCATCAAGTGAAGCAGAGTGTAGGGCTTCCTTTATAGCTACACTTGAAGCATTTTGGTTACATAAAATTCTGAGTTATCTTGATGTTCATGTTCATCTACCTATGCAGATATTTTCAGATAGTCAAAGTGCTATTGCTATTGCAATTGCAATGAATCCTGTTCTGGCAAGGACAAATCATATTGAAGCACATTATCATTACATTCGGGAACATGTATCTGAAAAGGACATTCAACTAACTTATATACCAACAAGTGAAATTATAGAAGACATATTTACCAAAACATTATCCAAAGATAGAGATCAAAAGGTTATGCAGACACTTGAAACCTGATACCATTATGACATTGAGGGGTGGATTGTTGGAGAACAATGTCAGAATGTTCAAATTTGCCAAAAATTCCAGCAACCCTAATTTTGGGACTTAGGCAAAATTTGGTATTCATCAAGAGCTTTCCAATAGTATATAACACTTAGGTGTTTGGTGGCACTTGGAGGGTCAAAAGTGAAATCCTATTTTCAAAAATTGAGAGTAAAAAGCAATTTTCACATGAAAAGCACTTTTTATAAGAGAAGCATTATATAATGTATGATATGATCAAATAATATAAAATAAAAAAACCATAAATTTAAGGTTTTTGCAAAATCCAGAATTAGGGTTTTTGGAAATTGCGGAACCTTGATTTTTAGCTTTTTAACGCTCTAAAAAAGCTTGTAAAAGCATATTAAGACATAGCCTATATGGAGACAAGTTTTAAAGCTCATATCTTACTACTAACTACTTGGAGCATACTTAAAGTTTGGAGAAGCTGGTCGTCCAACTTGGAGGAGGTGGAGTTGTGCTCTTCATCATCTTCAAGGTGTGGAGCAGCTTGGAGCTTATCTATTGAAGGAGGTCATCTTCAACTATGGAGACTGTGAAATTATGGGCAGTTTGTATCTCATGCACATTCTCTGTGCTAACTTGTAACTTCATGTACTTCATCTTGGAATGTATGGAATATATTCGGAACTTGGCTCCTTTCTCTCTCATGTCTTGTCTATTCTCCATCTTGTCTCTACTTTCTCATTGTCTATTCTCCATTTTGTCTCTATTTTTGCTTTGTCTTTATATTGATTGTGGGCGTAAAAACCAACAATAGGTACATGAATGAGTGGTGGACAAGCAGATGGGCACAAATTTGGAATGAATGATTGCCTCTTCATTGTCATGTTTTCTTCTCAAGAGTGCTAAGAGATGACTTCAAGCAGGGCACAGCTTGAACCACTATTCCAATGGATCTCTCTGCCTCCTGTGCCCACGTCTTTGAATGCATATTGAGATGTGTGATTTGGGACTGCCGTTATATCAAGGGATGATCGGATGAAATGATGATCTGCACTACAAGAGTGCTGCTGCATTTAACTTCCTATGAACTAACATTTGGAACATGTGATCCCTACGAATTAACATTTGAATTTTGCACCAGCTGTGATTCGGCATACTGCAGTTCATTTGGAAGACTCAGAATAATCTGATTTTCGAGCAATGAGATCTATTCCCATCAGGTGTGTGTTTGCATGTGCTGAGAGAAAGAATAGCTGTGGCAGCACAATGTTTGCACCCTGACAAATGAGAGGAAGTAACCTTATTGATACACATCATTATTCAGACTGACTCCTGCAGTCTTCTTTGCTTTTAGTGGACATTTATATTGTCTATATGAAATAAAGATCATGTTCTTTAAAAAAGTAGTATGTATGTATGTGCACGTGTCTGTATGTGTGTGTGTGCACTTGCATGCATGCATGTGTATCTTGGTTTCACGTAAAATCGGAAGCAAATGTTTTAGTAGCTTAACTGTATTCCTCAAATCTTTGTCTCCTATGTCTGACTGCAAATGGTATTGGCTAGGCTGTCTTTGGACCACGTGTGCTTTATCACTGCCATCATATGTGAATCTGAATTGGATCTTTTGTGTATTATATCCTTAATTAAGCTCTTTTTTGAAGGTGCTTTTGTGCTCTATTTTGTTCATAGCATTCGGCATGAATGTGGGTGGCATTCCGTGGACTGAGCAACGGAACCCAGAACTGACACATGGATTTCAGAACGTTTTGTTTTTATGTGCCTCAATTTTGCTGTTGCTCTTGGCATGCTTCTCAGCTCCAGCCTTGTATAAACATGTGAGAAATATCATGACGAGCAAGGATAAGTGGAAAGCAACAAGGGGATCTTTCAAGTGGAGAGGAACTTTTCGAAGTGGGCAACAGTGTAATGGTTATCATCCTTTGTAGCAGACTTGCAAACGTCAAATTATTTAATTGTCATCAGAATATTCTTTTAAGTAATGAATGACATTACAATTGAGCTTGAATTGATCATTACTGATATCGGAGAGACAGATTGCACTCTCCTTAGGCTAACAATTCTTTGACGTGCAATTTGCACTGGGTGGGGAGGTGGGTTGACAATTGTAAATAATGTTGGTGAACCTTTGAGGCCATATGCCCACTTACTATTTTTTGCTTCCAAATGAAATTTTGCCTTCCCATGCACACAGTGAGGCAGTGAAGTTTACATGTCATAAGTCCTGATGTTGCTCAAGTCCCTTGGATTGCAACTGTCATCAATGGAGTCTCCATTGCTGTAACTGTATCTAGTTTTGTATGTTTGTACAATCTATCTTCTGAGATTTAACGGCATTGACTGAAGCAGCTCTGTTGGTGCTGTCATGTTTCCTTTTATTAATGTGAATGTTTCCATGATCATCTTTGCTTGTTGCATTTATCATGCTCTGATTTTATTGACCCGAATGTTTCCAAAATGTATCCTTAGGCTTTATTATTGAAAGCTTGTATGTCTCTCCACCTTGTTTTCTGTTTTTACACCTTGACTCTCGACTGAAGCATAAGTTGATATGACCGAGTATTTGTGATATAATGAGCTGCACAGGTCCTTCCAGTTAACTTTAAGATTTTGTGGTCTTCTTTTGTTGAGTTTTCCCTACTTCCCGACTCCAGTGGTCCTTTTTTTGGTGCAGGCTTTTTGTATTGTTTGTTACTAGAATAATAATGGATAACAACAACAACAACAACAACAACAACAACAACAACAACAACAACAACAACAACAACAGCAACATAGCAACAATAATAATAATAAGTTCCCGCACTACAGTCTCTTGTTGTACAAAATTCTAGTCCTTAGTTGAAGTATTCCTTTTATAATCCCTTGACTTGCGTAAATGTCTCTGATTGGTTCTCAGTTTTTGCCTTCGCAATCTCTTAGTTTGCCTTTATTCCTTAACCTGGATTTTTCCAATGGTTAATTACGTATTTTTTAGGATAGTTTTTATACTCAATAATTTTAAGATAGCAGTTTCTCTGCCGCAGAAGAACAAGCTTTACATGACTTTTCCTTTCCACCTGTCCCGAGGAATGCTATTAGGATTTTTATTGCTTCCTCAATATGCTGCATATGATCTGCAAATTTTAGTCAACTTTATATCTTCTTTTGGCATGTAAAAATCTGTGATTGGATTGTTAGATTTAGCTTTTATTTTTATACATGAAGCAAAAGGTTCTAGCAAATTATTTGTAATATTCAGAACTCTTGTTCTACTTTTAGAACTATGAGTCACACAACAACTCTGAGTACGCTTGTTCTACGGGTATATCAGCTCAGCCTGCACCTTCTCAGCTCTGTCCAAGCAGTTCGTTTCTTTTGAGCTCACACCCTTGGGTGTGTTCCATCAACGTCGCAGCATTGATTCAGCCTCATATATATGATGATGCACCATGTATTTGTACCAAAGGACTTATGAAACAGTGTGTATGGTGAATTATGTTTTATTTTGTAGCCGTAAACACTGCAAATGTGATTGATGCAATGGTATTCAGGGTGTCACAAGTAATTTTGCTACACTAATTATATTGACTATGTCAAGTGTACCAAGAACACCCCCACCATTACAGGGAACCTTCTATGGGATGGCATAGATACGTAAGTGTACACGAGGGGTCGTCTTTTTTCTCGTAACAACAGATTTTAATGGAAAATTTAGAATACCGATACCAATCTCAATGACAATATAGACTTGGAGATTGCACGGTATGATATGTGATTTTATCGGGCACTGTGTCAAGTTTGTCCAGTCATTATCGGGTCTGATTTACCACTTATGTGCTTATGTAGCAGACTTGCAAGATATATGGGGCAGTACAATAGTCATCGGTAGGGATTTTGAAGTAAACAAGAGCCGCTATCGTTGACAGTAATTAAAATTATGCAGTGTGTACATTCTCGATTGATGCAAATTATATTGGTACAACTTTACTATAAGTAGTGGTGTTCATTGGGGGCGTATCCAGTGAGCCATCATTTTCCCATTCTGCGTGTGAGTACGGCTTATCGCCTCCATAATCAGATTGTGAAGCTTATTGTACCTCACAGAGTGCAAGGTTCTATGGGATTGGTACTTTACTTGGTGAGATCGAACTCTAAGTCTCACATGGCTACTCTGCGATGGAATTTGCTTATTAATGATGCGGGCATTGCGAGTGATAATCAGTCACTGGGCGCCTTAGAGATCTTTTCATCAGGTTCGATAAGTATGTTCCTTTTATGGGGTTTAATATCTTATCATGGCTGCGCTGGAAATTGGAGGACATACTAAACCGGTGTCGATGAAAGATAGTGCTACAGTTCCTCTGCATGTGGATTGCTCTTAGCCCATCGTTCCTCAGATGCTCACAGACTAGCTGCTGTTTCATCTCTTATGGCAGACCCTGGTCGTTGGAAATGAGCATTCACTGTTAATCAGTCATGGTGGGAAAATACTTCCATACACTGCATGATTCATGCATACGCTGGACTCATGATGTGTCTCCTTCGCAGCACTGAAGTAGACTGGGTCTTTGTAATCATTCAAAATGGTAGTCACACACCAGTCCAGTCTCGAATTTTTACCAGATCACTATAGTGACTTGATTTTAGTGGTGAAGCAGCTGATAGCCTGGAGGTGAGTTTAATGGATGCGTAGGGCGCACCCCATGTGTAGCTCGCGACAAAAGCTCTTAGCCTCCAACTATCCTTGATTATAGGAAAACTTCAAATGATTTGAGCAAAGATTGCTTATGTACCAATGCTCATGTTTGCAAATCCAAATCAGAATCGATAAGATTCCCCTACAAGTCGGCACCGATGTAATAGTAGCAATGATTCATAAAAAACAGATAAGAATAGGCGCTTGATCTCCAAAAGGATTGGTAAGTCTCTGACATTTTATTGAATCCGATGGAAGGAAATAAACATGGCCTTTTGTACCGGGTGATTGAATAACATGGTTCCAGCCACTAGAAAGGGAATGTGGTCGAAGGCAACTGATCATGCACGTGCAAAAAAGGAGCTAGAGGAGGGAGGGCGAGAAGAGAAGCTATGATAGAGGAAGAGAAAGGAGAAAGAAAATGGAGGTGAAAAAGACAGAGCATGAAGTGAATAATGAGAATGAGAGAGATTCGAAGAGAAAAATGGTAGAGAAGAAGAGTGGGAAGTAGGAGAATGTAAGGAAAGAAAGAAAGAAGGAAAAGGATGATCGATACAATATGGCAGAATAAGGGAGTAGTAAGGATGGAAAGAGAGATTGGGAGTGCAATTAATAAATAGAGATGAAAATATATAAATAAAAAGCTTTAAAATCCATCATCAAGTTACCTAGGCATGGTTGTTTTGTGCCTCGACAATGGTGCCAAAAAATGTTGATGTACAATAGAATACACGCCAGCACACTTTCAATAAGTCAAATATGTACAGAGTATACCTCTATCTAGTTGTAATTAGAGGATGTAAGAAGATAGGATGGATAGGTGTCTTGCCAAGCTCTGTTATGTTCACCTACCAACTATCATCCAAATATGATCAACATTCGATCAAGTGAAAAATTTTAGCTTGGATAAGATCAACTAAGATCAAGTCGAGAACGTGAACCCTAATAAAATAAACCCAAATTAAGTGCAAAAGATTAACCTCGACAAAATCAACCCTGATCCAAGGAGAAATGTCAATCCGAATCAAACTCTCCTCAAGAGAATTGACAATCTTGTCACTCTCAATCACGAACATATGATCAATGTCCATCAGATTGATGGAAATCAATATACATATGTGGGAATTGAACTCATGACCTACCATTTAGGAGTATGATGGGCTAAGCACTTGCCCCAAAAGCCATGGTTGAGGATTACTTCCTCATCCTCCCTCTTAGGGTGTGGTTCAACCATCTCATGCCCATCATTTCTTGACTCTAACACTCGCTTCCCATTCTAGAGATCATTGTTCTCAGTGATCAATCCTTGATATCCCCTTGAATTGATGTTCTCACCCTTGCATAATCTCTTGAACCTTCTTGTTCTCAAACTTTATCCCTTGAACCCTTGCTCTCAACCTTGGTTTCTTGAACCTTGCCTTTCCGCTTCTTGGCCACTTGCTTATGGACTTGCCTTGTTCACAACCTTGGTGTCTTGAGCCCTTATTCTCAACCTCAGTATCTTGAACTTAGTTCTCACCTATGCTAGGTATCTTGGATCCTCAATCTAGCACTTCCATTGGAAAGTTTATTCTAAGAGCTTTCCAACGCTACCTTACATGTCTAAATCCAACCTATGGATTGGGAGATATATACTAATCTTTATTGGGCTCATCTTTGAAAGCGATGCGCGTGCCTTCCATCCACTTGCCCATGCTTATATCCTAGGCTTTTATACCAAGTGTGGGAATTGAACTCATGAGCTTCCATCTAGGAGTATGTTGGGCTAACCACTTGCCCCAAAAGCCATGGTCGAGGATTACTTCCTAATCCTCCCTCTTAGGTGTGGTTCAACCATCTCCTGCCTGTCATTTCTTGACTCTAACAACATATGGTTAATGCCGATTAAATCAACCTCGGCCAGGTCAAGGATGATCAACCTATCATCATCTCAATTTTAAGGTTGGGCTCACATAAACAATTTGAAAAGATAGGTAGTTGGAAAATGGTAATATCTCCCTCATTACTTGTCCAAATCAAGCATATGATAGTTCTTTTGGAATCTGACAAGAATATCTTAGAGTTTATACATGCAAAAATACAAAATTATAGATCTATAAAAATTTGAAAAGAGCTACAATTTGTCAATAGACACCAAAGATTAGCATGAAAACAACTTGTAATCACAATAAAAGAACAAAACACTAAGAATCAAGATAGACGGCACATATGGAAGAAAATAGCAAGTGTCATGCACCACAAAGCATGAAGAATGAGTTGCTGAGATATCAAGTTCAACATGTGATGATCAAGGATGACACATATCACTTTCCGTTTCTTTGACATTTATAGTGATTATGATGATATGTGTCAGGAATATTTTCATTGAGCTTCATTGGATTTATTTATTGAGAGTGATGCACATTTTTTTTCTTATCAACTCACTCATTCGCAAACATTAGGGTTTTATTTATGTATCGCTCTTCATATATTGCACTTGTTGTATTTTTGTATTAGTTCATTCTTATACATTCTATTTATGTAATAAAAGAAGTAGAAGAAGATTATTCTTCCTTTCCACAATTTGTGTTCTGTTCTTGTGTGTGAGAGTGTGTGAAAGCCCTCTTTGTTATCTTCTTTCCCTTGACATGATATTAGATCCAGCGTGCTTGTAGAGAGCTCATTGAGATGGTCATCAATGAAGAGTCTATGAGAAGGCATGGAGAACAAGTGCTTCAAAGATGACCTAAGATTTCTGTTTCAGAGCCATTTCAAACTCTGTTTCTAGCATGCAAGGTGGGGCCCATAAAAAAATAGGCCAGTTTGCAAGACTATAAATTGTGTTATATTTGGATCTTCTTAATATTCAAGATCCATAATTTCAAGCAATTTCCTGTATTTTTGATATACAAAAATTGTGTTTCTTTTTTAGTACAAATTTTCAAGTTAGAGTGTGATAGTGTTCAAGTAGAGATATTGCTTCTAGTGTCTTCATAATATTGTGATACAAAAATGGCAAATGTTGATGGAATGAGCTAACTTATGAGTGATAAGTTAGACAAGGACAACTTTCACGCTTGGAGATCTAGAATGAAAAATTTCTTGATGGAAAAAGGCTATTGGAAGTACATTGAAGGAGAAAATGGAACCCCCCTTGCAATTAGTAGAGAGGAATCAGATTGCAGGCCAGTTAAGAGCATATCAAGAGTGGAATCAAGGATCACGAAAGTTAATGTGTTGGATGTCTGTTAGCATAAAAGATAGCATGATTGGCCACATACTATTAAAAATCCAAAAGAGGCTTGGAACAGTTTGGTGACATTGTATGAGACCAATTACAAAGGCGCAAAAATTTCAACTCAAGGATGAGCTTCAACATGATTGGAGAAAAAGAGCATGACTCTAAGTTCCTATACCTTAAATATAAAATACATATGTGAGTCACTTGCATCTATTGGCATCAATGTGGATGATGATGATAAGGTTGAAGTTTGCCTTCATGGTTTAGGAGCTGCATATAAGTAGTTCATAACTTCTATGCAAACTAAGGAGAATATTCCAAATTTTGCTGATCTTGTGTCCATGTTGATAATTTAAGAAAATAACCTTGGTGAAGACTCAAAATCCTAAGGACAATCTAGTTCTAAGTAGGTATTGTATTATGGTAGAGGAAGTGGCCATGGAAACGACTTTGGAAGTGGACAAGGAAACAACCAAGAACAAGATTACTAAAAAAATAATGCAAGAAGTGGAGGACACTTTCGAGGAATGGGAAGCCAAAGAGGCTGTAGAAATTTCCAAAGAAATGATTCAGGTAATGATAGTAAGGGATGTTGGAATTTCGATAAACCTAGTCACTTTGAATGTGACTGTAGGTTGAAGAATCAAAACAATAAAAAACAATAAAACAACTATGCATCCACAAGTGCAAATGACTCAAAGAAATTGTTCATGGTTCAACATCATAAGATTAATACAATGTCTAGTGATTTTTCAAAATAGAATGGAAATGTCTTGTATGTTAACTCGGTGCTTCGAATCACAAGAACAACCATGCAAAGTGGTTTAGTAGTTTGTGGAAATTACTAGTTCTTGGATTTCTTGAAATAGGTGATGATAAACACAAAAAACATAGGGTTCATGGAGGACGGAAGGTAAAAAATATTGTTAATGTATTAAACGTTCCTAATATACCAAAACTCCGAGTTTCTATGAGACAAATGATTGACCAAGGATTACAAGTCAAGTTCAATTGGATGGTTTATATGTAGAAGAGTACAAGAAGAATGGAAGGTTGATTGTGAATGGGAACAAAGTGGGTAGGATGTTTACCTTGAATGTGAAAAATTCCTGTAATGAATGCATCCATGTTTGGAAAACAAACATGTGTTATTGGTGACATAGAGATATAGCAAAAATAAATTGGACATGCAAATTTGGAGAGGTTTAAGTTGATGTAGTCAAAGGAGCTTATCAACGGATTAACAAAAATCAAGGTTATAGAGATGCAAAAGGTATGCGAACAATGTTAATTTGGTAAGCAGTCAAGAGCTCCATTTTTGCATGATGAGCATGTTAGTGAGAATGTGCTAGAGATAGTGCATATAGACGTTTTAGGTCCTACAAAGACCACATCCATGGAAGATATCTAGTTTCATTGATGACCATACACAAAAATTATGGCTATATTACATGAAGGAGAAAAGTGAGGTGTTTACTCACTCACTTCTAAAATTTCAAGGCTATGGTGGAAGAGTAGATAATGAAGTGCATTAAAAAATTAAGATATAGGAGGTGAATACATATCAAATGAATTCAGTAATTTTCTAAAGACTCATGGAACTTGAAGGAAAGTTTAATGCAGGTACATACCACAACAAAATGGCATTGGTAAAATGCAACAATATACATATTGCAAAAATAGCAAGAGCCTTGATGGATAAAAAATATATGCCTCATTGAGGGTAGAAGTTGTGTACACTACTATATACATCATGAATAGAACTCCAATTGCTATTGTACATCAAGCTACACCTGAAGAGAAGTTTACAAGTAAAAAACTAAACTTACCATGTATGAAAGTATTTGAATGTATTGGATATTTACATGATCTAGATGACTCCAGGACAAAACTTGATTGAAAAGCAGGAAAATGTATCTTCATTGGGGACTCCCTTGAGCAAAAGGGCTACAAATGCTATAACCCATCACAAGCCAAGTAAATGTAAGCAGAGATGTAGTGTTTGATGAAATGACAAGATTTTATCGAATGCAAAAGAAGGATTCAATATTGATTCAAATGAAAAAGAAAATGCTGAAAATTCAAGTGAAGAATCTCAGGTTTTGGTGGATGAGATGTGGCACCTGGAAATAGTTCCAACTCAAACTTGTGGAGTCCTAGATTGAATGGAAATTTAGGTCCAAAACATTCATTGACTACATTCAAGAAAGGTAAAGAAAATATTTCTATTGGTAATGAAACATCTACAAATTTTGAAGATATTGATGGAGAATCAAGCAGCTCAAAAAGAGCCTTGATGAGGAAATTGGATTTCCCCATGTGAAGGCTCTAGGAGTAAGAAAGGCACATGTCAATGAAACAACAAGAAGAAGTTCCCAGCACCAAGAAAATCTAGGAGGATTCAAAATTTAGTGCCATGATTAACATATGATAGCTACATGGCTTTTCATTGTGCTTACATGAACAAGGTAATACAAGATACTGAACCTTGTTGTTTTGAAAATATAATTGGAAATGTAGAATGAGAGAAAAATATGGAAGATGAGATAGATAAACTTTATGGAAGCACAAAGCAACAAACCCATATATTGCAAGTGGGTTTCAAGGTAAGGCATAATGTTGATTGTAGCATAAGCAAATGTAAAGCATGATTGGTAGCAAAGAGATTTGCACATACATGTGGAATCTTTTGTGAGGAAACCTTTAGCCTTGTAGCCAAAATAGATACTTTTAGATTACTTGTTGCATTGGGTACAACAAAGGGATGAACTTTGCATTAGATGGATGTGAAGAATGCTTTCTTTCATGGCAAGTTGCAGAAAGAACTATACGTGGACCAACCACAAGGATATAAGGAGTTGAAGCATCCTGGGTATGTTAGTAAGTTGAAAAAGGCTTTGTATGGGCTCAAACAATCCTCTCATGGTTTGCATGCAAGGATTGATTAATTTAACTTTGATTGGATTTTTTATGTGTGATGCAAATCACTCATTATATGCAAGGAAGGTTATGTTGATGATTTGATTGTAGGTGGTGATAATGAAGAAAACATTTATGAGGCAAAGAAACTCCTTATGCAAGAATTTGATATGAAAGATCTTGGTGTGTTGTGCTACTTTTTGGGCATTGAGTTAATACATACAAAAACAAGTATATGTCTGTCCCAAATGGGAATATGCTTTGAGTATGCTGCAAAAGTATGGTATGGTTGATTGTAAGCCAATTTCTATGCCATTGGATCAGAATTTGAAGTTGGATGCTACCTCAAGTGAAGCAAGAGAAAATGCTACTATGTACAAGAGAATTTTGGGAAGTTTGATCCATCTCACAATTACAAGGCATGATCTAAACTACACTATGGGACTTCATAGTCAATTTATGAAGGTTCACAAGAAACCACATTTAGATTCTTTAAGACATACTCTATGTTATGTCAGTAATACTTTGGATTATCCATTGTTTTATGAAGCTGGTGTAGGATTGCAGGTTCATGGATATACCGATGCAAACGGGGTTGGTAGTGTTTCGGATAGCAAAGTACAAAATCTGAGTTTAGAGGTGCTGCAATGGTAGAATGTGAGGCATCATGGATTGATATGCTACTTTAGATTTAGATATAGAAGTTCAGAAGCTTATCACCATTTATTGTGATAATATGAGCATCATACAATTAGCACAAAATCTTGTTTTTTATTCTAAAGAATATTGAGGTACATTATCACCATATCTGGGAGAAGGTATTGGTAGGTGACATTGATCTTGTTTATGTGAGGAAAAATGAGAAGGTTTTTGATATTTTCTCCAAAGCACTTGGAGTTGAGAAGCTAAAGAAGTTTCTAAAGATGCTTGGATTACAAGACATGAAGTTGAGCTTGAGGGGTTAGTGTTGAGATATTAAGCTGAATGTGATGATTGAGGGTGACAAGTATCATTGTTCATTTCTCTGATATGTATAGTGGCTATACTAATACATGTCAGGAACATTTTCATTGAACTTCACTGGATTTATCGATTGAGAGTGATGGCACATTTTTTTTCTTGCCAACTCGTATATTTTCAGATGTTAGGGTTTTCTTTATGTATTGATCTTTATTTATTTTACTTGTATTGTTGTATTAGGTGATTCTTGTACATTCTCTTTATGTAATAGAATAAGTAGATGAATATTATTCTTCCTTGCCACAATTTGTGTGTGCTCCTCTTCTTGTGAGAGTGTCTGAGAGCTCTCTTCCTTATTTGCTTTCCCTTGAAATGATTCACAAAGAATTCATGAAATCTTTTGCATAATTCTTTCAAGAAGAAGATCTCTCTTAATCACAATAGCAAAAAGCTCCACCCCTTCATTGAGCACTTTTTATTACATTTGAAAAAGCTAAAAATACCAAAACCTACTCTAAAATTGCCAATCTTTTGTGTATGTGCATGTGTGTGTGTGAGTTTTTTTTTTTTTGTAAGAATAATCTGCCCATGTCTACAAAAACTACCCCCAAACATATTTACGACTCTTCCAAATACAAAACTTGCAAAAAATTGGAAAAAAAATTATCTATCTTGAGCTCTGTTACATGTATACTAGAAAGTCAAACGAAAAATTGGCACCAAAAGAATGAAATTTTTGGTAAATAGAAAATCAACAAAAAATTGCACTAAAAGAATGAAATTTTTGGCAATCTTATTGCGATAGTGTGATATGAGTTTGAAACAAGATCAAATTGAATTTTGAGTTGCACATAACTCTTACATTTTTTTAAGTATACATTTTCCTATAAGTGTTCATCAAGTTTTTTAGCAATCTGAGAGAGTGAGTTGAGGTATGCTAGCGACAATCCTCAGGAAGCAACAACTTTCTTTGATAAAAATTATTCGAGGTTTGGAAAAAACAACCCACATAATATCATGAGGAAGAAGGAGAAGCTTAAGAGAACAATACAAAATGTATTTAAGTGTGGAATGTACAAAAGATAGGTAGCCAACTATGGTTGAAGGTGTATTTACAAGTCAAGGTAACAAACCTTCTAAAGAGGGAAAAATGTGCCTAAAAAATCCAAAGTGTATTCACACACATCACTATTGAGATATACTAACATAAAATTTTAAAATTTTTCATTTCTCTATGTATTGGATTTTCTTCACATGATGATGACCAAATTATACAAATGAAATCACCTATGAGTAAAATCTACTCAAAGTTTCACATTTTTACTTTTTCCCAACTTATTGAGTTTTGTTTTTATTTAAAATTTCTCCCTTGAAACTTCAAATTGAAGGATGTACGTTATTGATTCTATCCTCCACATTGGCGTTCAGAAATACTATATTCATTGATCATGTAGATTGCATTCTTCCTAACCATAATTTTGAAATTACTCCAAAGAAATCCTAAAAAATTGATTCTTCTCCAAAATTATCTCTAAAAACACTACCTTGCTAAGAATACTTTATTTTTCATTAGATCATATTCAAGAATTTGTCATATCATGATTCACTTGTTAGATTTTGGATATGAATCCAACACTTTATGTTGAAAATGATTTGACTAGACTAAGGTTGAATTTGTATATAAACATAACATAATAATCTAAAATGTATATAGGATTCCTAAGCTCATGTAAACCCTTTATGTAAAGTTCCTAAAAATATCAAGATTGATGTCTCAAACAATATACTCTTGTTTGTCAACAAGTTCATGTCCTTCAAGAAGTGAAAAAATCGTTAAAATATTATGTGTTGTGGGATAGTGGACTCCCAAAATGCATCAAAAGACATGATGGATACTCCAAAGATCAACTCTCCATTTTATGAACTATGCAATGTACCACCTTGTATTGTGTTGATAGATGATCCAGATGATAAATGGTTCTAAAAAAATATATATAGAAGCGGAGAGACCAACAGGTAGCTCAGATGTTGCATATCTAGAAAAACTAGAAGGTCCCTATAAGACTCAACTAAAATATATTAGGAACAACTGATTAGGTGACCACATCTATGAGGATGGTCTTAGGAGACCTGTTGTCCAACTCACGAATCTGAATTAGCCTATTAGACTTGAATACCTAGTGGTCAAGTTTGAGGAAGGCTCATACATTGATAAAGAGGGAACCATGTATGTAGTCACAATTTTACTAGACATGATTGATGAGTTTGGGATTGTTATTCCAGAGACTAAAATAGAAGACCTAGAACAAGGAACATGGAAGGAGAACCAAGGACACCTCATGACAAATCTGTCTTGACAAGAGTGATAACCCTAGAGTGGATCCCCCAAGATAATAAAATCATAGAGATCTTCTTGAATAAGGAGACATATGAAGCCTTTTGGAGATTCAATTCCGATCAACCAAACGAAGTAGGAGAAGTCATGCTATATGAATTCAAAAACCTTGAGACACCAGGCAAAGTGGTTTATCTAGACAACACATTAGAGAAAATGTTTGTAGTAAATGAGCATGGAAGACATGCATACACTTGGAAGGGTGAATCAATATTTCCCCCACCAAGGTCAAATGTCTCATATGATCAACACAGATCCGAATCATCTTAGGCTCATGGAAACTGAAGGAAAGAACTAGAGATAGATGCAAGTAAGTTTTGTGAACCCCCTTGGAAGAGAAAGAACCAGAGCAGAAATAGATAGAATGGATAACGGGAGACCTAAAAGTCATGGACATCAATGGGGCATGTATGAGTTTCCCTTTCCTAGACCCAAAGAACACCCTAGGATCTTGAGGCCTACTCAATCATCATCTTTTCAACCATCATCATCTCTAATTATCATTTTGTCTCTTCAAAAAGAAAACATACAGAAGTCTCAATGGATCGCTCCTCTACAATAGAAGAGCTAGAACAAGCCATAGTGAACCACTTCCCCACATGAAGAACAATTAGATGATGAACAAGAGGAGGAATAGTGTGAGATAGAACATGCTGAACATAAATAGCAAGAGTGGCTTCATCATTTACTAAAGACTAATAATATTTTGAAGGGTCTGAAGGCTTAGTTTTAAGAAGAAGGACATACATGAACAAATCAGATGACTTGAGCTAAATATCACATCCCTCTATATCACTCTCACATAATGATGAGTATCAACATGAGGAGATTCACCTCATAACTATCAATCCAAGGAGATATGAGGGTGGTATGACAACCGTGAGCAAGTGAGCATACAAGTGTGTGAGTGAGAAGCACACCAACATGCACACCCATACACACACATGCACACACGATAAGTCAAAGAGATGGAGTAATGGAATCTTGATTAACCCAAAAATGATAGTACAATGACTTTGTTCACTTCGATTCCCAAAATTCCAACCTCAAAAGTGAGCTCTCTAGCTCTTTTTATAAATTTTCACTAGCTTTGGCCATGTCCAGACCTAGTGTTTTGCCTAGTTAAAAATTAGGTTCCTAAACTGATGGAGAGTGTTAATCTCCAAAAGAACAAGCTACTCTTGTAGTTAGAGCACCTCTATAACAAAAGTAACTCAAACCTTCACTAATTTTAGAGGATCAATGATCAATCATAAAGATTTTGAAAAATCTGTGAAGGAGATAACTACATAGAAAGTCTGCTGCACATATCTTTCTCATTAACTTATCAATTGTGTAAAGTTTTTGATAAAACTTTGCACAAGGTGTCACCTATAGTTTGCGCACCTCCTCGAAGTTGAATCACTCCAAAAGACTCAGTAGATCTTGAGAAATCATCTCAACAAGTTACCTATGTCTAAAACTGCTCTTTTGAAAAGTCGATTCAGACACCTGTAACTTCTAACACTTGGTTCTCTCAATCTAGAACCCGTTTATACAAATACTTTTAGCCATAGATGTCTTACCTTCCAACTTAAATTTTGACTCCTCAGTCATGCAAAACTTGAACCTTTGCATTGAGAAATGATCAAACCATTGACCATGGAGATTGCACCTGTTTCAGGAAGTAGTGAACACTTCCTCACATATGAATGTTCCTACTCATAATTCTCACAGCCTGTTTACAATTAGGCTTTCACACTTTAACCATGGACTCATTAACTATGGGCTTAGACATCTACAAAAGGATTCTTGAAATGATTAAGCACAGAAGGAGAATGCACAGAAACATCGGGCGCAATTTTCTTTCATTCCTGAAGGAATTTACAACTGAGTGATGAGAGAGACTCTTACTCACTTGTAAGATGTCTATTGACTCATACAAACTACTGATTTCTCTATTCTCATGCTCTCTCATATTTGCCCCGACTTTTTACTTGTATATATAGGTAAAAATTTACAATATCATGACTATACAAAAGTATAAGTGAACTATCTCTGAATTAATGTACATATGTGTACACATCTTCATCTTCTGAATATGCACTTCCTCCATGATTCATAACTTGAACTTTTCTTTAGTCCTTGACTTCCAAACCTCCATTCAAACTTCAATTGTTGATTTCCCTACACCAACAACTCCCCCTCAATCATCAATTGAGGTTTTATCTATCTTCTTTATGCCTGCCATGTCTTTGAATCTTTGTAGCTTTGGTCCATCCAAGCTTTTGGTTAGCATATCAGCTATCTGATCTTTTGTTGAAGTATGTATGACTTCAATCTCTTTATCCATCACCTTCTCTCTTAGAAAGTGATACTGAATCTCAATGTGTTTGGTCCTGGCATGAAAAACAGGATTAGCAGCTAAATACAATGAACTCATGTTATCTCCATGAATAGTGGGTATACTCTGAATGATGTCAAAACTCTTCATCAGAGTCTTAAGCCATATTACTTCCTTTGCAGCTTCAAACCATACCTTTATACTCTGCTTCTGTAGATGACAAAGCAACTGTGTGTTGCTTCTTTGAACACCAAGAAATTAACTTATCTCCCACATAACACAAGTATCCATAAGTTGATCTCCTATCATCAGGATTACCTGCCCAATCTGCATCACTGTATATCTTGATGTTTGTATCTGATGTAAAACCATAATACAAACCCTCTTTGAGTGTACCCTTAATGTACCTCAACACTCTTTGTCCTGCAATCCAATGTTCTTTCCTAGGACAATGCATGAATTGAGACAAAACTCCAACTGCATATGACAAGTCAGGTCTAGTTAAAGTAGCATAAATCAAACTACCAACCAAAATTTGATATAGCTTCATATCTTTGAACTCTTCTCCTCCATATCTACTTAACTTGTGTTTCACCTCCATTGGAGTAGGTGCTACCCTGCAATCATCCATTTTAAACTTGACCAACAAGTTCTTCAAATACCTTTCTTGAGTCACATACACACACATGATCTGGATACGTTCCATCTCTGAATCCTTGTGGTTGTTCCATGAAAACATCAACTGAAATATAACCATTTAAAAAGGCATTCTTCATATCTAATTGACATAACTTCCAACCTTTACATGCAGCAATAGCTATGAGTGTCCTGATGGTTGTCAACTTTGCCACACGACTATAGGTCTCATCATAATCTATACCATATGTCTGAGCAAAACCCTTCACAACAAGTCTAGCTTTATACCTAGACACACTTCCATCTGCAAGCCTCTTTGTCTTGTAGACCCATTTGCATCCAATGATCTTCTGGCTATTTGGTTTAGGAACCAACTCCCATGTCTGATTCTCCATCAATGCATCATACTCTTCCTGCATAGCTTTCTCCCAATTTTCCTTAACTTTTGCCTCTTCATATGTAGAAGGGTCTTCATCTGCCTTTACCATATAAGCATAATCTTTGGTAGCCAAAAAAGAAGTGTCATAGCTATACCTTGTAGGTTGCCATTTGTGCCTTGTTGACCTTTTGAGTTCTCCACTTCTTGAAGTTTCTAGTTCATCACACTCTGGATCACATCTTGGCATTTCTTCAACTTCAACCTGTACTTCATTATTCTCCTCTTCATCAAATATCTGAACCTTTGATTTACCTTTATTTTGATTCACAACTTCTTCATCACTTGCATTAATATTGATTGTACCTGCATACCAAGTACCTTGCTCATCAAATGTAACATCCTTTGATATAAGGAGTTGTTTTGTGGATGGACTCCACAACCTATATCCCATCTGCTTATCATCATAACCAATGAATACATACTTTTCAGCTTTAGGTTCCAATTTATGCCTCAATTGTGATGGCACATGTGCATATGCCAAACATACAAATACTTTGCAATGATCTAGAGTAGGTCTCTTACCCCACCATGCCTCATATGGTGTCATACCTTGCAAATCTTTACATGGTAACCTATTAACCAAATAAGTAGCTGTATTTACAGCCTCAGCCCACAAGTAATTTGGACAGTTTTTCTCCTTCATCATGGATCTTGCAAACTCAACAAGAGTTCTATTTCTTCTCTCTGCTACACCATTTTGTTGAGGAGAGTACCTGCAAGTAATTTCCCTTTTTATACCTGCATTCCACAAGTAATCACTGAACTCATTAGAGAAATACTCTCCCCCTCCATCTGACCTTAGTCTCTTCAATTTATGACCTGTAATTCTCTTTGCATACACATGATAATGTTTGAATGTATTGAATACCTCTGACTTATCTTTGATCACATAGATAGTGATCCATCTGGTAGCATCATCAACATAAATCACATAATACCTTGAACCATTGATACTGAAATCTTTTGATGGTTCCCACACATCTGTGTGCACCAATTCAAGCTTCTCTGAATACATGAAGCCATGCTTGGAATAAGATTGCTTATGAGCCTTACCTAATTGACATGCCTCACATCTATATGTCATATGTTGACCTGCAACATTAGGCAATCCAAGCACTGAACCATTGTTAATCATATCTTTGATACCAAAGATCTAACTCAGAGATCTTATGTCCTCACTAGGTGAACAAGGCATGACCAACATTACCTTGGATCTTCAATGTGAACAATCTTCCTTCTTTCTTCCTTGAAACAATCCATTTATACCCATTACTAGGGTCTTCCACAAACACTCCTTCATTAGTGAATCTAACTTCATAACCTTTTTCAACAATTTGTACAACACTTATCAAATTCTTAGGAATTGTAGGAACATACAAGACCTTACTCAAGAGGGTGCTACCATCCTTGGTCTTCACTGATCCAATTGACTTCACATTGTGCTTTGTATTGTCACCTGTTTGAACTACATGATTAGTTACCTTATTCTCCAAATCAATCATCAAAGCTATGTTGCCACTCAAGTGATTGCTACACCCTGAGTCAATGTAGAAGACTCTTTGGTCTTCACTTTGCCTTTCACAAGTTGCATTCATTATCAACGTTGAATCCTCCTTCTGATCTGAAGCATAATTGTAGTAGGTATTGTTGTATTGTTGACTTTGGAATCCTCTACCTGCATTTCTTCCAAAGTAACCTCTACTACCTCTACCTCTGAAATTACCTCTTTGATTTCGGCCACCTCTTCCTCTTGAATTAAAGTTCTAATTATATCCACCATTACTCTGAGTATTATGCCAACAATCATTAGCTAAGTGATTTGTCTTACCACAAATCTAGCAAGCTTTGACTCCATCTTTATTACTCCTGCCTCTTCCTCTACCTTTGCCACCTCCTCTTCCTCTTAGGAAGTTAGCTTGGCTAGTTGTACCTTCATCCTCATTTGTTTTTTGCTTTCCTTTGATATTCTTCTTCTTATCCTTTGAATACATTGCATGACCTGTACTCTTGTCACCTTCACCTTTTACATCCTGCTCAAAGGTTAATATATGTCCTAACAGCTGATTTAAGTCAGGAGTAAAATGATCAAGTGATAATTCAGTAGACAAAATGAATGGCTTCCATTTGTCATCACCTCTCAAACCTGTGAGGATTTGCCTTACCAATTTATCCTCCTCAATGTCTTCATCAACTGCTCCTAATGCATCTGCAATGTCCTTCATCCTTGTTACATAGTCTGAGATGGATTGAAAGGCCTTCTTCTTGAAAGTGGTAAATTTTTCCCACAAAGATGCCTTCCTTGACTTTGTGGTGTTTTGGAAATGCTCCTCCAAAGCATTCCATATATCACTTGCACTTTCAAGACCTCTAATGTGAGGTAGTAAGTAGTCATTGACTGCCATATAGATAATGCTCCTAGCTTGAGCATCTCTCTTCATCCAATTCTTCAAATCTGATAATTCCTCCCTAGTTGGAACACTAGGATCTCTGAATTGAGGCTTTTCTTCTTCACCTGTAATATAAGCTATCAAATCTTTGCTCATAAGATGAGCTTCCATCCTCATTGACCATGCTGGATAGTTCTCTCTATCCAACTTCTCTATTTGAAGAGAATCTCCCATTCTTTCTTCACTTGTATATTGAATTCTTCAAACTTTATGAGTAATAGATGTACCTTTACTTCAAATAATGTTCCTTTTGTCTTCCTTGATGTCGTATGACCTCCTTCTCAAGCTTTGCCCTCAAGCTTTCACCTCTTGAATCTTCAGATGTTGAACTCTTTGCAGCTGTAGCAGTTGGGATCCTCCTTCCTTCAATTCTGATGCTTCCTGCTCTGATCCCACTGATGGAGAGTGTTAATCTCCAAAAGAACAAGCTACTCTTGTAGTTAGAGCACCTCTATAACAAAAGTAACTCAAACCTTCACTATCTTTAGAGGATCAATGATCAATCATAAAGATTTTGAAAAATCTGTGAAGGAGATAACTACACAGAAAGTTTGCTGCACATATCTTTCTCATTAACTTATCAATTGTGTAAAGTTTTTTATAAGACTTTGCACAAGGTGTCAGCTATAGTTTGCGCACCTCCTCAAAGTTGAATCACTCCAAAAGATTCAGTAGATCTTGAGAAATCATCTCAACAAGTTACCTATGTCTAAAACTGCTATTTTGAAAAGTCGATTCACTCACCTGTAACTTCTAACACTTGGTTCTCTCAATCTAGAAGCCGTTTATACAAATACTTTTAGCCATAGATGGATTACCTTCCAACTTAAATTTTGACTCCTCACTCATGCAAAACTTTAACCTGTGCACTGAGAAATGATCAAATCATTGACCATCGAGATTGCACCTGTTTCAGGAAGCAGTGAACACTTCCTCACATATGACTGTTCCTACTCATAATTCTCGCAGCCTGTTTACAATTAGGCTCTCAAATTGTAACCATAGACTCATTAACTATGGACTTAGACCTCTACAAAAGGATTCTTGAAACAATTAAGCACAGAAGGACAATGCACAGAAACATCGGGCGCAATTTTCTTTCATTCCTGAAGGAATTTACAACTGAGTGATGAGAGAGACTCTTACTCACTTCTAAGATGTCTAATGACTCATACAAACTATTGATTTCTCTATTCTCATGCTCTCTCATATTTGCCCCGACTTTTTACTTGTATATATAGGTAAAAATTTACAATATCATGACTATACAAAAGTGTAAGTGAACTATCTCTGAATTAATGTACATATGTGTACACATCTTCATCTTCTGAATATGCACTTCCTCCATGCTTCATAACTTGAACTTTTCTTTAGTCCTTGACTTCCAAACCTCCATTAAAACTTCAATTGTTGATTGCCCTGCACCAACATAAACTATTTTGGAGGCTCAAACAAGCTCCAAAAATTATGAAAATTGGTGTGTACCTAAAAATAGTACTCCTCAAGCTCGAGGATTCCTCAGCTTGAACAAGATAGAGTTGGGATTGTCAAACACAGAATTTAAAATGGTGTCTAGTGATCAAAATCACTATTTCACAAGAAGTAAGATTTGGACTTGGAAATTTGATAGGCCTAGTTGTCAGATCTTCTTTGACTTCCTTGTCTACTCAGCCCTACTTGGCCTTCACTCTATCTTGAATCTCTTTGATTGGTTTGTCGCATGCTTCCTTGTCTTGCCAAGTTGTGTGGACCTCCTTGGCTTTTGTCAACACCCCCCATCTCTAGTGTGTGTTGTCCCTTATAGACCTTTGTTTTGAAGGGTGTGTGATGTTAAATTTCACGACATCAGTAGCTAAGTGATGTTCCTTGAGTCTGAGGCTTCTCACTATATCTATCATTAAGCTATCCCAATTGAAAGGACATAGTACATTTGGATGTGGAATGCATAATTGTTCTACATGCAAGGCATGTTCCAATGCAAATAATTACAATAAATGTGTGGGTCTATGAATGAAGATCTATGAGTGGTATTCCCAGAACCCTGTGGAGAACATTCCTCAAAAGTCTATTTATAAAAAGTAGGTAGATACTTGATGCGAGCATGCCGAGCAAAGATTGTGTTGATTCCCAATCTAGGTTAAGTTCATTGAATCCCAGACCAGAAATATACCGGGCCTTTACATTCCTAAATGTTTTAAAGACTACTGTCATTAACTCAAAAATCTTCATATAGATCTTGGCAGTAATGTTAGGCACATTCTTAAAGTAGGATAACCACTGGTGTATGTTTGATATCATGTAGGCCATGGTGGGTGGTCCTCTCTGTGGAGCAAAATAAGGATAGTTGATCCAATATGAGAAACTCTTCATTGTGTTCACCTTGATTGCAAATCGGGCCATGGTGTTCGATGCATTACGAGGCAATAGCATGGATTATATTTGATATATAAGGGTGCATTACCATATGCACATCATTTTGGGATATGTCTCTAATAGTCATCCGTGCAAGTTAGGTTGAAACATTGTACCTTTTCTTGCTAACTTCAGAGCCTTTTGGCTCAAACTGAGTTGTAAGAAGTAAAAAGTAAGGCAAACATGATAACAAAGGCAATTGATGGAATAAAGCTTTGCATATTAAAACCAATGGCATGTCATTAGTGCAATAAAATCCACTACGTTCTTTGGAGCATCAAGGAGAAAGTAAAAGCAAGTAGCAGACATGATAACAAATGCAATTGATGGATATTTCTTTACATAATTCAAACGATAGTTTTTTGATGTAGATCAAGTTCACCTCAAGCTCCCCCTTAAGCTAAAGTATGCTTGAGTCTTCATTCTCTAATAGGTTGAATACGTGCCATTGGTTTTAATATGCAAAGCTTTATTCCATCAATTGCCTTTGTTATCATGGCTGCATTGTAGTCTGCAAGAAGTAAAAAGTAAGGCATACATTGCAATTCTAATGTGTTGATGTGTCATTGATGAGAGATATTTTGGAAATATGCACACTTGAGTATTGTGTCTTCGAGATTTGCTAGTGATTGAAGTTGAACAACTACTCGGTCATCATGTCTTTTGCCTATCTGTTTGACCTTTTTTAACCATTTGAGCACTTCAATTTCAAATATATCTTGGCCTTCCTTAGTGGGCTATCCCTCAATACTAGTATGGCCTCATATGGGTCCTCAAAAGTTTCTTCCATAGGGATTTCAACTACCTCTTTGGGTTCGGGTTCCACTAGTGGAGAAGGTGGTCTTTCATATTGAAATAATCATGCTTGAAGTTTCGTCAACTTGTTTTTGGAGATTTTCCAATACCTATGTGTTTGGAGGGAGAGGTATGGCCTCCATTACTTGTGTGTTGGGCCTAGCTAGCTGCTTCTTGAGATCCTCACACTCCTCTTCCAACTTGGCATATGAATCCAAAAAATTAGCATGATTTCTAGTAGTATTCATATGCCATTTGAAGGAACAAATTAGAACGGGGTTGGACTGATGGTTGTTCTAGGAGTTCCTTCCATGGCAGCTTCTAGGTTGTCCTTATTTTGGTGCTAGAGGTGCATATTCTCCTCCATTGCTATTGACATGTTTCATCCTAGAAGGTCTAAGTTCCTTTTTCGTGTGGGATTCCTTGCACTCTATTCGTGCAACATCTTCTCCAAGTTTTGGGTTGCTTCTGTATCCACTCGTACCTTGGTATTTAGTTCATCATGCACTTGTTGGAGGGTAAGGTAGTCGGCTTGTAGTCTACGGTTATCTTCTTCTAGTGTTGTCACTCTGGTTTGTAATCGTTGAGACTCACTCATGAGAGCCACATTTTTTCCTTCTAATTGTTGATAATCCTGTTGGAGCTGGGATACACATTGAATTACTGTATTAAATGTGTTATGTACATATGTAGATGCAAGAGTGATAAGGGTGAATGTAGGGGGAATGGGAGTTGTGAATGCTATGCCTGATAGTGATGATGTTGGTGGAGGGGGGATAGGGGATTGTGGAAATGTGGGGGGAGGGGGTGGTATCGAGAGTGTTGATATGTCCATAGGATTGAATAGTGTCATGCATGTGGGTTCTACCATGAGAATAGGGATGCTAGGTGCACTTTGTGTGGTGTCCGTGTACAATGATGTTGTTACCTAAAGAGAATGGGGCGGTAGGATGAGGGAGGGCTTCCATGAGGGGAAACCAAAATGCAAGTAGGGTGGAAACAATGGTAGTAGGTCAGAGGGTAGAGTAATAAGGGTTGCAAAAGAATGGGATTTGGGTGCAAGGGGTGGCTGGGAAAAACCTATACTTCCTTCTGTTTGGCGGGGTTACCTACTGCACTGGTTATGATGGGGTGGCCAATGACAAGTTCCAAAAGTTTAGTCATGGTGGTGCAGAGAGGGTTAGTGATGGAAGAAAAAGGGGTGGCTTTGGAGAGTGGTTTGTGGAAGCCAAAGGAGGGTGTGGATGTAACAATCTGGGTAGTTTTTATGACTTGGATTGTACAAGGTGGTGATTGAGGAGGGTCTAGTGGATGGGTTCTATTGTTTCCATGGTGCCAATGGTTTTAATGGTGGTATGTACATCAATAGTGGTGGGAGGGATGAAGGTTGCTGGGGTGAGATTGGAGATGTTTGAAAAAATGTTTCAACTATCAAATCAATGGTCACCATTGAAGTGGCTTCTTGTATCGTAGTTTCTTTGTGTTCAAATACAAGAATTCAGATGTTTTTCCAGTACGTTCTCGTCCTCTACATGCCTTTAATCATAGAGTGGCATCGGTTTCTGTAACATTGTGTGGATAGCCTCAGTCACTCCTAGAGTTTTAGTCAAGAGTTGGAGGGACTTGATGAAGTGTCGATCCACTCCTTCACTTAGAATCTATTCAATCAATGCTCTGCCTATACTGAAGGAGAGGTCGTGTCATTCTTGCACACTCACAATGGTCTCATATAGCCTTTGTAGCTGTGCGGTATAGGTAGATGCTCCTGTAACTTCTCCTTGTTGCTCACCATGTTGTTCTTCCTTGTCATCTTCATCTTCTTCAACTTCTCTCGCTGGCTCTTGTTGCCCTTCTTCATGTGGTTTTTGTTGATCGCCTTCTCGTTCTTCTCCTGACTCAAGCTTCGGCTGTTGAAGGATTCATTCAAAATTTGCATTATTAAGCTCTCTTCCAAGAGTACTCATCTAGGGAATTCTAGATCTGATGGCACTGGGGGGAAGATTAAGCTAGATCCATCGGTACTTCACAAATATATCTGGTGCGAGAGTGGCACCTCTGTGTTGTGCACAAGGTATCGATCCCTCGGTACTTCACAAATATATCTGGTGCTAGAGTGGCACCTCTGTGTTGTGCACAAGGTATCAATCCCCTCATTATCTTAGATGGTGGGGCAGAAGAACTCATGCTTTTGAACTGTTGCACCTCCTTCTAGGAAAGAGTGCTTTGAATTGGAACATCATATGCAAGGCATTGATATATTATTCTCGCGAGAGCACAACATCCATGAAACACTACCTTACATGGCCACCTCTTGCATGCTAGATGAATCTAATAAGCAATCCAATCTAGAGGATTGATTGTCATGTTCTATGTGTCAGCTAAATGCAAGCTGAACCAAAACTTTTTGTGTGGCATGGTGAAACTGTTGCCCTGGAGACACAAAATGTTGCACGCACATTCTCAAATGCACCACGATATTGGAAGTCATAGCCACCATGTCTTTGAGCTTTGTCAAACTCGGATTCTTCATGTCTTCCGGAACCAATTCTTCTTTCACGATGGGAGTATGCATACCCCTCATATTGAGGGCTTCTTGAACTAAATTATTGGTCAAACAAAATTGTTTTAATTTGTTTCCACACGTTAATGATGGAACCACAAATGTGCTTGAAGATTTGGGGTCTTGGGCAAGAGTGAGTGAGTTGATAAAATAAAAGCATTGCCTGAAATCCGGTTTTGGTAGTTTGGCTACAAAGTATTCTATCAAGCCTATTTTGTACCACACCAACCTTAGGTCATCTAGGTCCTGTAGCTTCTCAAATTATCTAGTGAAGAAATGGTATTTCCCCCTTGTGTTGTTGTACTCATTCTCAACTTCCCACATGAATGCACCCTCTCCTAGAGGTCCTACCATCTGATTGAACTATTGTGAGTTCTTAGTAACTCTCATAGTGTGGCCATGGGTGGGTCCTGAATCACGATAATTTGAATTGTTTGCATCTCTTTGGGCCGCTCTTTTTGTTCAAGTTGAATAGGCAAGCTTTCTATATCGATTGTTTGATAGGTAATTCCTACTTGCAAACTAGTTCGTGTCATGTCTTCCATTGTGCTAGCAATGACTATAGTGCCTGAATGTGCCAGATGTAAGAAGATCACATTAGCACTGCATTGGAAACGAGATGATGCCTTGTCCCATTTATAATACCAATATGATATTCATTGTGATTAGTGAGTTAGTAATGGTGAGGTGTGGTGCGAATGTGAGTGTATGTTAAGTGGTTAGTTACTTCCCTAGATGCATACTGTGGATGTGCAATGTACTCAAAATGCATTTATCCTTCTGCAAGAGGATTTTTACATGGTTGGTTCAAGGGGTTTGTTACAAAGTTTGACTTACCAAATCTCCCTTATGGGATTATAAGTTTTGCTATTGGTGACCTTTAAGGGTTTTTGAGATGGTTTTATTTAGAGTTGGGACTTTTTAGGTACCCATTTCCAAGCAATCCTAGGTGTGATTTAATGATTGATGTAGCGATAACATATGTTCATCGTGATGTGTGTGAAGTTGTTATCTGTGAGTATTGATTCAAGCCTACGTGCTGATGTGTGACTACTTTGAGCATGTAAGCAAGTCTCAGGCACCTAGATTTGTCTATTATTGGGGTCAACCATCATCGAATGCTTAGGTAACCCAAATAGAAATGACCCATTGAGGTTGCCCCGTGGAACTTTCAACTTTTAGTTTCTTTGGATGCATCATTTGTTTGGTAGATACCCTTGATCCTATTAAGGGAGCAGAGGGTTGCTCCTCCTTGCACCTCCAAATCCGCTACATGATGTGGGGGATCCTATTTTGCATCGGTTGCTGAGCATGTGACTTGGTTATCTGCTTCATCTACTTCCTAGGTTTCCATACTTGTTTTGCCTTGTATCAAGTGATCTATTTCCTCTTTGATCTTTGTCGCATAATTATCATTACAAGTGTACAATTTTTGCTTTTTTTGGCTTGGCATCTAAGGACATGGGAATTCTATGTGAGTAGATATTTGGGTCTACTCCCTTGAGGTCTTTGTAAGTCCATGCAAGCACATCTCTATAATCTCTTAACAATGCTATCAACTATTTCTCCTCATGATCAGTCAAATCATGTCCGATGTATGTACATCATTCTTTACTCTCTTCTATGGTTACAACAATTTTCTTAGTTGTCTCTTTGTTTTCGTAAGCCACTCATGTGAGTGCTTCTCTATTAGGCATCCTGATCATGAACTTTCGATCTTCTATTTCATATTTCTTGAAGTTATCGGGTACTTCAAAGAGGGCCTCTTCCTCTACTCGCTTGGTTACAAGTTTCTCTCTATTTGATTTTTCCTCCTTTTGAGTTTCATCTTCTATTAAATAAAGGTATTCTTCCTCACAAGTGAAGATAAGTTCCATTAGAATGGACTCCATCTTCTTTTATCTTCCTTGGGTTCACTCAGATGAGGTTCACATTCTTCAATAACTCGGTCATACATGATTGATTCTACCGTGAAAATTGAAATGTGATAGCCATCTTCATCACATTGTGGGGTTCACTATTCTTTAGTGACTTCTATGTCCTTTATGGCTAGAATTTCAGCCCAACCATGGGGTTCAAATTCTTCATTAGGAAAAATCATAGGTGTGTAATCTAGGTTTTGGCCTAATCTAGGGTGGTTCTTTGTACCTACTTCTCGTGCGGTAATCATTTTCTCTTCTTTTACTGCAACTTTGCACATCCATAAGTGGATGTCTTCATGCATCAAGGAGGATCCTAATCCTATGGAGTGCACTCATCCCATGTAATTTGTTCCTTTATGGATGGGGTTCCATTGTATTGGGGGCACATCTCTATGAGAGTAGTCTTTGAGATTGACCTTAGTGGTGACTCCTAAATGTTGCAAGTACAAGGAATAGGTCCCCCAATCTTGTACTATTTGCAATTGTCTCATGAATGGTCTCCCTAAGATCATCTCATATGCGTGTTTCTTATCACATATGGTGAAAGTATGCTCAAACTCCACACCACAATTAGTGAGAGTTATTCCTTTTAGCAATCCTAGGGGTTTCTCAATGTGGCCACATGCCATTTGTAATTCAATTTTGGTTGGTCTAAGTGCTAGTTGCCCCAATGCTTCCATAAAGAGTATTTGGGAACTGACTTATCCAAGAGTATTTATGGGACTGACTTATGTGTTCCTACTTGGGAATGAGTTTTAGTGACTTCTGGCACTTGATTAGCTATGTGTTTCCACAGTTTTGGTTTGACTTTGAGTAGCTCCTCTAAAGTGAGATTGTACTGCACTTTGGTGTTCTTCACTACATTTATATTCCTAGGTAAGACCAAGTTTTCATTTCTTACCATGACTGTGGGTGCTCATATGTGGATAGAATAAGAATCAGATGGGCTTGTGAAATGAGGCAATTTGTGCAAGGAACTAGACTCAAAGTCTAACCATTTGCTAGACTAGGCACCCTCTTGTTCTCCATAGATAGAGGGAATTTCTTGTAGAATCTGATCATGAGGATCATCTACCAACTCAATAGGGGGAGGGTTTTTGCTCTCCTTAGCCCATTTCTCCTCTTGAATCTCTCTTAGGAATTCTTGTGAGTGCTGATGCACTGAAGATGGAATTCTAGAATCATTAGAATTAGGAGAATAGGCTTCCTTCGGGGGAAGGCCTATGCCTTCATTTCTAACATTACTCACCTGCAATGTAGTTGACTTTCTCGATTTGGCACTATTTCCTCTAGTCTCTAGTAATCCATCAAAGTGCAGTTATGCCTTGGCTGAGTTAGTAAAATTGAATAGATGACTAACCTCAAACATGGTTTGAGCCAATTCTACCATTTTGGCACACATTCTAGTTCTTCCAATCTCTAGATTAGCTCTAATACTATGAGTATGATGGCTATGGAGACTCTTAAGGGTTTTAGTATGCAAATGTGATGTATGTTGCACCCAAAGCCCAATTCTAGTAAGACATCCAATAAGACCACCTGATTCAAGAGGACCTTGTTATAGATGTGGTGGAGATCATTTCATTAGGAAATGCACAATGCCCCAGCATCCACCTCAAAGATCTTGGGAAGAATACTACAATGATTGTGGAAAGGAACATCTCTTTCGAGATTTCCCCAAGAACTCCTCTAGAGCATCATCAACTACTCAAATCAATGTGATTGAAGTAATTGAGTCCTCTAGGAGTGAAAAAGAGTACATGGTACCTTTGAAAGCCATACAAGAGCCCAAGCTAAGGAAAAAATAGAGATCCTTAGTGACCACATTAAAAAATACTCATCAAGTGACTTTAGTGGTGGAAGACTTTGAGGAGTTGTTGGACAAGTCTAAGAAGAGGAAGGCTCAAAAATGGAAATCTGGAAGAGAGAAGATTAAGAGTAAATGGATAAAGAATTTGGATAAAGAAAAGAAGGATTTAGTGAAGGCTAAAGACTCTACAAAGAAGATTCAAACAAAAGAAAAAACAAATGTTACCCTAGAAGAGGCCTACAAAAGGAGAGATTAGAGTTATGCAAGAAACTTATTGAGCTTGCTAAGACAGAGCTAGAAACGCATATCCAAACCATTCCAAAAACAAGAATGCTTGAGAGGAAATTTTAGGGATGCTGGAAAACTATTTCCCAAATCAAACAACATAGGAAAAACCAAATGTAGTCTAAAGGGAATCATGGTAAAAAATCAGTGATGTTGACTCCTTAATACCGGAGGTAGAAGCAACTTGGCCATAGGATCTTTGTGCTAAAGTTCAAGAAGACTGATGGAAGAAGAATGAAGGTGAATTGGATGCTTCATTAAACCAAACAATGATAGGAAAGGAGGTAGAATTAGACAACATTTTTTATCAAGGCTTTGATACAGATGAGTCCATTAGCACGATGACACTTCCAAATTACATGGGTGAGTATGAACAAAAATCTGAATTCTTCCATGCTCCCACATTAAGATGAAGGCATAAGGGGACATCGAAGGAAGTGTCTGAAACTCTATAGGAGTAAAAAAAAGGCGAAAATACATTGTTCTTTAACTTTATATTGCAATTCAAACCACAACTATGGAGAAAACTTGCCCGACTGAGTGGGTGGATGAGGAAGGATATGACCTAAGTCTATTAATGGTAATGATCAAAGAAGAAGTTGATGATGGAGATGAGAATGATGAAGATTGTGATTGTGAGAGCATTATATCAAAACCTAAATTTGACTCTCATGAACAATAATTGAAAGAAATTGGAGTAACAAACATAAATGAAAATTGCAACATTTTATCCATAGAGGAATACACCAAGAACCCTAACAAGGAGAATGATGATATTAAGGAAGAGGATCAACAAAGGGAATATTTTTAAGTCCATGAACACTTCAAGTGATATGAGGCACAAGAATGGAAAATTGCTATTCGAATGCCTAAGTGAGAGGCACATGAAGGGATATCAGGAACAAAATGAAGAAAATAATAGTGACGCGAGAGAATGAAGAAGATAGATGCACTTTAATTGGGAAATATATCTCAATAGAGGAAGATCATTATTGTCACAACAAAAAAATGAAGGCAAAATAGATCACCCTATTGCATATGCAAGTAGGCAATTGCGCCAAGATGAATGTGAAGAGGTGATGGATGAGTTGCAGATATGAGATTGTGTTGGGAAAATCTTGCTCAACACCAGCCTTTGTAACTTTAGAGACACTTAGTATACTCTCTGCGCTTCCATAACATGCATTGAAACCACCTAAGTCCTTTGAAACATCACTCACGAACATTTCTATCAAAATAGATGAGTTTGGACTTCAAGGAACCTAGGAAACTTTCTATTTATGGGAGAAAAGCTATCAAGAATTTATTCAATGCTCACAACCTAGTAGAAGTGATGTCGAGAGATTTTGCATAGTTTTAATTGAAGTGTTAGGCTTACCAAAGAAATTTAATTCATGAACTTAGACTAAACATGCACTGAGAAATGAATCTAAGAAGTTTGGGGGCTCACCTTAACTTTTTAGGAGCTAGATGATACACAAACACAATCATATGTAATTACTTATATCTTGAGATATATGATCTCAATGATGATGAAACTCTATATATGTACTCAAATATCCTAGCTAAATGATCTAAGTGATAGACTAGACATTGAGTACCTACACACTTAGAAATTTCTATGAAAAGATAACATAGTGACACAAGGTATTGTAACAATAGAGAGAAAATGACAAGCCAATAGAAATGAATCATAATGTGTATTGAAACAACGGAGTTGTGGAGGACTTCTCTCACTTCAAGACAATACAATTTATACTCAAATAATCACCTCCAATCACTGTGTAATGCTCTACCACCCTACAAATAGAACCTATCATATTTAGAACCTACCCAATCTACATCAGAGAAGAGTTTGATATCTATATCATATGTGTATGGGTAATAAAAACCTTCATTGATGGTTCCCTTCAAGTATTTGTGTATCCTCTTAGCTTCCTCCATGTGAGGTTTCCTAGGAGTGGCAAAGCTCAAACTACCCACTAGACTCTAATTACTAATTATGTCTTCAATTTGCTCTCCTTCATGAACTCTTAGCTTCGGATTCATCTCCAGGGGTGTATGTGCGACCTTTGAGTTCTCCAGACCAATGAGTAGTAGGTTTACCCATTCAGATCTAGTCCTGTGAGGACAGTGTTGGAGTTAGACATCTGCGGAAGCACATGAACAACACAACGAAGAAGAAGAAGAAGCTTGGAGCACAACACACAATACTAAATGTATTACTAGATAATGTACAAAGATAAGTAGCCCATTAGGGCAATAGGCATATATACAAGCCGGGGGAAAAAAAACCTCCTAAAGAGGGAAAAAAGTGCCCCAATGGTCCTAGAGTGTTCACACACATCACTACCAAAATATATCAACAAATCCCCCCTGGGAGTGATGCGATGAACAAGTAGCTGGCACTCATGTATAAGGAAGTGCCAAGCTATGTGGAAATCACTCCACAAAAGGAAGTAAGCCCAAAGCTTTGCGGAAAGCTTCAAACTTCTTCCTAGGCAGAGCCTTCGTGAAAAGGTCTACAATGTTCTCTTGCGTGGGCACATATGCCAAACTGATCTCCCCAGCAGAGAACCTCTCCCTGACATAATGATAATGCACCTCAATGTGCTTAGTGCGAGCATAGAACACAGGGTTCCTCGCAACTGCCAATGCACTCTGACTGTCAGTGAAGATGGTGGTGGCAGAAGACTGACCAACACCCAAATCAGCCATAACAGTAGCTGTGAAAGCTGCCCTATACTCAGCCTCACAACTAGAAGTGGCCATAGTAGGCTGCTTCCTGCTCAACCAAGATATACATGAGCTACCAAGCATGAAGCAAAAGCCACTAGTGGACACATGAGTGTCATAGCAACCAACCCAGTCTGAGTCAGAAAAAGCATGCAAATCTGGCGGTAGTGATCCCCCCTTGGGATAAAACAACCCAGGTAGCCGAGTACCACTCAAGTAGCGAAAGATGCGCTTAACTGCCTGCCAATGCTTGACACCTGAGCAATGCATAAACTTGCTCATCTGTGAGACAGAAAACTAAATATCTGGCCTAGTAATGCATAAGTAAATCAAGCATCCAACAGCCTACTGATAGAGGACAACATCAAATGCAGCTCCAGCATCATGAAGACTCAATTCTAAACTTGTCTCCATAGGAGTGGCAATAGGCTTACAGTCTTCAAGGCCAAAATGCTCGAAGCACCTAAGGGGGTCGGCTTCATAGTTGCAACAAAAGAATTCAACAATACTTTTGTGGATGCAAGAATAGCATGTAGCCTTGGGAAGATGAGTGCTTATGTAAACCTTGATTGTAAGTGGAATTGATCCATATTGATTCAATGGTTTTTCTTTTTAAAACTATTCAATCCCTCACTCGTTCCTGCATTATTATGAATGGTGAAAATATTGATTGTGTTGGTCAGATTGTGTTGCATATTTTTTTTTAAGGATGTGAAATTTTTGGAATGGTTTTTCTCATTGAATGTATGGATGAAGACTTGATAATAGGCACTCAAATGTTTCTAGCACAAAATCATCAAGATTTTTAAATTCTTTTGAAAATCCTCATACTTATCATTACTCTACCAATTGTGGACACAAAAATATATTTAGAAAATTGTACTTCTCATCCACAAAATCATCTCTTAACTAAAAGTTCAATTTAGTGTGATTTATGAAGGTAATAAAGATTTTCATGATGACTACTCATCTACATTTCCTAATCCTTGTTTGATTGAGTCACATGAACCTTTAGGGAAGGAGAAACCTAAAGAGATAGTAAAAGGAAGACCTTCTCCTCTTCACATCTTTCTCTTGAATCTTTGTGTCAAAGTCAAGAGTAATATTAGAAAATCTCATGTTATACTTCATTGGATCAGCTAAACAATAATGAATTATTTAATGATGATCATGCGAATAACCATTGTACTTCCCTTTGTAAGTCTAGTCATTCCATGTGTAAGGATTCCAAGTCTAAGAAGGATCAACTAGCTATTTCAACTTCTCGACTCAGTGATGATCCTATTGAAAAAAGGATACATGTATAGAGAATCATTGTATAGTTGAGAACATGGAACCTCTCACGTCTAATTCCTTTAATGATCCCATAAAATAGAATGACTTATGTAATGAGAACCATGATACCAAAGGGGAAATAACACATAATTTAGGACCATCTAGTAGTAAAAAGGAAACCCTTTTTGATGCTATGAAATTATATCCTAAGGATCAAAGAGTTGAACATCATGCAATGGAATTCACAATTGAAATATCAATACATGAAGATGAAGTGAAATGATTTTAAAGCAAAGATGAAGCACGCAAAGGTTCTACAACATTATGTCATTTAAAAGAGATCTTCATCAAAGGGCTTCAAACAAATTTGGATCCCCCAAAGGAACTTCTTCAAGCACAACTGAATCAGAGAACCATTTAGGTTCCAAGGAATATAGTTTCTCAAGTCTCTCTTATCTATCCATTAGAATCTTTTGCTCATAGTACATCCATTGAAACTTGGCATGCTATAAGGAAGCTTGATGTATCAAGAAGTTTGTGGAAAAGAAGATCTAGAATAAAAAGGTTAAATCAAAAGAAAGATCCTAATAAGAATTATAAGCCCAAGAGTAATAAGGAAAAGATGATATGGAGGCCTAAAATTCCCAAATTACTTCAATTAGAATCTCAAAATGTTTTCAATGCTAAAGAGCTCAAGTCCAAAAGTACAAAGGCCTCTTTGTACGATATCCATGGGTTCCAAGCCCAAACTTGCCCAATTTACAACATAGATTTGTATTTCAGTACAAGTATGCATAAGACTAGGGACTCATCTAAAGGCCATGCATTGGACATTCCAAGTTTTGAAACACATGCAAAAACAGGGCACCTGTATGCACATTGTACAAAAATTCTTTTTGTTTTAATACTTATTTGTAGGTTTATGGACAAAGGCATCATCTCTTACATTTGATAATGTAAAGGAAAAGAATTTGGAGTAGCTTGCTTGGAAGAAAGCCTCATCATCACTTCACCCTTGAGCACATTTCTCAAGACTAAATCTTTTATGCCACCATTATTTTTGTATGAATTTTTCAAGTATGCTTGTTTTTAGTGTCTCATTTAAAGACCATACATAAGTGCTTTCATTTATCACTCATTCACTCTTAGTCACCCTTGTTCACATGGAGTACGAAGACATGAATTGATTTCATCTATTGTACATATCATTCCATCTTCCATCCTTATTTCACATCTATATCTTTTATTATTATTATTATTATTAAAAAAAGAGCACTCTTATTTTGGCTTTCCTCTCCAAAGGACCAATAGGAGATAATGAACCAAATTAAAGGTGGCAAAACCCTAGAACCAAAAATGATAAAAGCAAAAGGGATCAGTCAAAGGAAAGCTAAAAAAGCACTCCAACAACAAAAGGATCAAGACTCAAGAGATTCAAAGGCTCACTTCCCAAAGCTCTGGAGACTCACAAAGGCTTTTTTGAGGATGAAAAGGTGAAGGAGGGGTGAATGTTGGAAGAAAAATATGATCCTTTCATCATTATCTATATATGGATTTATCTTTTTATCCATTTGTTACTTATAAGAACTCTTGTATAGGTATGTGTGAGTGCCACACAAGTGAATAAAGTGAGCTTATTTCTCCTTGAAGTATGAGAAATCCCACATAGCATGAGATTTGGCCATTTTGTATATTAAGAGGCTAGTCCCCTTGTAAAGGAAGCATTCTTGGTAGAGAATAAGACCACACTAGTTTATGGAACTTTTGGAGTACTCTTTTCATCTTCATGATGTGCTTGTAGTGCTTGCTTCTTTCTTCCTTCATGCTTGTTCCACTTTAGATTGTGGTTAATGATGTTATCATGCATGCAAGAGAGCTTATGTGTATCTTTAATGATGCTTTCATCTTGTCTTTATGCATAGTTTGTTGTTAATCACATGATAATAAAGTATCATTCACATTTGCTGATTGCTTTCATACACACTTGGGTCATGTGAGATGCTTCTTGCGTGACAAGTATGAGTTATGATGCTACAATGTCAAAATCTGGGATAATCCTTCAGGAAGTGGTCATCACCACAATGATAGCATAGAATTTAGGAGTAGGGACATTTTAAGCATGTTGTTGTCTTTGCATTGTGGCTCCCTTCTCCACATAGTATGCAACTACAATGGACTTATGCTTCCAATTTGAATTAACATTAGGGTTTTTAGGGTAGTACATTTCTTCCTGGTGGGATCCTCTATGTATGGCTGTCAATAGCTTTAGCTTGTGTCCACCAATGATAGATCCACAGGCATGATAGCTCGTTCTATATTTTATTTTGCATATTTGACTAGAACAACATTTAAAAGAGGAGACAAATGTTGATCCAAATCATGCCTCACTGGCTCTTGCTTTCCTTAATCATACCTAGGCTGGCCATAATAAGGTTCTTTGTAATATTGTTGGTCTCGAGGTGGATTTCCATATGCATCCCTATGAGGGTACAAAGGCCTAGTTTGATGTTGCCATCTTTGCTACTGCTATTGCTATTGTTGTGGCTGCATATTAAAATAGAATTTCTCTATTGAGTGGTTCATCATCTTTTGTTCTATCTCACAAATATGCATCGATTACTAGAGATAATTCATTTTTGTTTTAGGTGTTCATTCACTAGCCAACATCTATCTACATATTTCTTAAAACATCTAGCTACCACACAAATAGACTCATGTGTAGCATGTTTGAATCTATAAATTAAGAAGGTGGATTCATGTTTACCTCCCCTCTTTAGGAACTCTACGATAAAATCTCCACCCAAATCTTCTAGATTTTCAAAACATTTCTATGGTTAATGGTGGAAGTCACAAGATTGTAGCTCCAAAAAGGGTTAGCTTCATTTGAGTAAAGAAAAATATAATATTTTTCCATCATAGCAGTTTTTCATGCACTTTGCACATTTTCTTGTACATTTGCTAATATTGCTCGAGGATTTTGCTCTCAAGTTCGTGCTCTAGCTTGGAATCTATCCGGTGGCATCCTTGAAATCTAGAATTTACTTCATCCTTTGTATTCTTAAGATAATTATCAAAGGGATTAATGCTTATTGTTGATCTCCTCTAATACCTTGCAAATGGGGTCCTTCATTGCCTAAATTTCCAGCAACTGAGTATTGAGGATTAGGCCCTAGATTTGACTTTTTTTTTATTCAACAATATCCTAATATGAGTTTCGTACTTTGTCTTTGAGCTCAGGGGGTACTATCCAAACAATATTGTTGTGGAATTTATACAAGATCACTTTCTTGGGTAGTGGAATTACCACATTGTTCATCCAAAATTATATACAAGTGTGTTTCTTTCTACTCAAAGAAGTCACACGTGGTTGACTTGACTACTGCCTCACACTAATGAAAGCTGGCTTCACACTAATTTAGGTTGACCTAAAGTCCTACCCAATTGCAAGTGCATGTACAAAAGACGAAATAAAAAATTTGGAGAACTTCAGGGAGGGATCACGTGCATGTCAAAAGCTTTTCCACCAAATATGCTCACAATTTGCAATGATCACTTTATGAGTAATAAAATCCATAATGTAATGTATCCATACTACCACCAATGTCTAGTTGTTCGAAGAAGGCCACATTTTTTCATTGACCTATATATATATGACTTCTTCACTAGTCTAGAAATGGAGTTTAACCAACATACCTCTACCTTGTAAGACCTTCATCTAGAGATTGTCTAGATGACCATCTAAATTCCAATTGTGGGAGTGCACAGGTGGACAATGCCATCATTGTCTCTTGTGCACAATAATAAAATTTGTATCAAGTTAACTTTTGTGTGTACTATGGTACATCAAAGGTGAGACATCTCGAACTAGAATTGACTAGAGCCTCCATGACAAGATATCAAATCTTGTGATGTGTTAAGAGAACAAGTGGAGATAGGGATTGGTGCATAGAATCCTCTAGAAACACGCTGACACCATTGCCTTTATGGTATTCATATCTCCCCTCCAAGGGTAGTATTTGTCTTTAGGCCCCCAAAGAATCAAACGGACCACACTCACTAGCATCAAGTGGTTGGATTGGACAAATGCTCATTGTAAACATGAGCATCTACTAAACATTTTGGGCATGTACTCCTCAATCAGTTGGTGCCCATATGGAGGCCCATTGATGAAATGGTAATCAAGTCATTTGCTCCTTGATTTATTCTTTATTTTGTTAATATTATAGTAGAATCAAGTTCTACATCACCTAAGATGGAAATAGGTTGTTATATATTGTACATGTGGAGGTGCTCGATCAAAATTTTGGATTGCTTCTAGAAATAATTCTAGGCATTCATTCATCTAAAAATATTTGTAGGCTCTTTTCATGTTTTCTTTTAGTTGGTTCTTGCCAATGTACCATAGTGAGTAGGTCAAAATCAATTACAATATGTTCAAACTCTATGCAAAATTCTTGGATGATGTGATATCTTAGTTTATGTCCTTGGTCCTCATTTCTTATCCTCTGATATATCCTTCTCCTACCTTTCCCACTAATCTTTCAACTTGTGATAGAATAGCTTTATATCCTTTATTTCTTTCTAGGCCAAACTCCTTGAATACGTGTGATTTGATCTCTACATGATGTTGGTGGTTGCTCTTGATATTCTTTTACTTGAATTTCTAGTGTAGCAATTAAAGCTTCCTTGACATTGTTAGTTTCCTCAAGAATCATTTGTGCTCTTATCAACTCCTCTAAGTTAGGTTGTTGCAATAGTTGTAACTTCTTGGGAATGGGCTGATACATCATAAGGCATGTGAGTAAACTAGTGTTTTCATTGTGCAATTTATAGTTGTCTCCCATGGACATTTTCATAGATTTCTTCATGAGTTGCATCTTTCTCTGTGAGACATCATTTTGTGCCTTCATTTTCTACAACTCTTCTTGCATCTTTAGAAAGTTCTCTTGTCATTCTGTACCTTCCTACCTTAAAGCTTTTCTATTTGAAATCTTTAGGGCATGTATAGTTTTCAAACTCATCATCTCATTTTGTAAGTCCTCAATTTGTTTTACATTAGTCTCTTGAGTGGTTGTTGTTGCTAACATGATGTCATTGGTCTTAGCCACCACATGGATCACTTTCCATATGTTTGGTGGATTCCTTAGAAGAGTTGGCATATCATGTTTCCCCTTTTATGGATCATTTTGAGGTCCCAAGTTGAGTCTCAATCACGAGTTGTGCATATAAAAGCTACGTTTATGAGCTAGCAAATATGAGCTAGCAAAGTTGGAACAACCACACATACTTGGAGATTTGTCATAGCTACTTTTGGAGGTGATATCTACATTGTTATGAGTGAAGTTGATTGCAATATGTCTCCAACATCTTGATCATTTGCATGAATAGTAGGTATAGAGTGATTATTTCTCCAAATGATACTATTGGTGGTGGTGAGGAAGATGAGAAATGTCCATATTGGGAACAATAGATAGTATATCAAAATGTGGCATATGGAGTGTCATTGGGATTTCATTTGAAACTTGTCTCATAGTAGCTTCTCGCTTATAATATTGCATCAATATATCTTCTTCCTTTGTTGTTGTGCTCCGTGTTGTTCCTTTAATGACCCATGTTCAATAGGAGTAGCTTGTAGTCCCATTTGTTGTGGAGGTTCTTTGTCGTTTGCTTTGAGGATGGGACTAAATAATCATGTTTGGACTAAGCTTTCAAGGGTGGGTCTTGTGAAAGTTGCTTCTCATGCTCTTTTGATGTTTAGTAAAATCTAGTGTAGAATCATGTCTTCAGTGTAGTGTTTAGCACATCTAGTAAAATCTAGTGTAGAATCATGTCTAGTTTAGTGGAGTGTTTAGGCCCATTCTCGTTGCTTAGCACATCTAAGTGTCTTTCTAAGGAGGTAGGTTTGCCAATTGCTGTATGAATTCTCTCTAGTTGGACTCTGATTACTTCCTCATGTAGTCTTGCAAATGTTGTTTGCGTTGTATCAAGTGGACTTGTATTGGGAGTTTCCTCTATGAACAATGGGAAAGATAGTCCTAGTCTTTGGCCTTGAGTGTAGATGGTTCTTATGTGGGGTGGATTTTCTTCATAAAAGAATTGTTACTCAATGTCCTAACTCTGGTTAAATATCCATATTCTTCCCATTCCCAAAAATCCTTGTCTCATATCTCTTGACATTTTCTTTCTTTGTTCCTCCCATATAGTGGAAGATAATCTATGTCATACCATGGATAGCATTGTTTGTTAGAATCTAGAGGTGGTTAATGCACACGTGAATGTGCAATTTTTCTATAATGTGGTGTGAATGGTCCTTGATAGTGCCGAAAATCCATGGATTGATTTCTATTTGGTCCATTTGTAGTGAGTAGACTCTAACTACTCCATTATCCAAGCTTTTATGTTGATTGTATTTTCCTCACTATGCACATCACGACATGCCAAATGCCTTTATGCAGAGTGATATATCTATTCTATGTAGGGAAACAAAGAGCTAATGAAATAGGTGTAACATAAATTCTAGTCCTAGAAACTTGAGGTTTGCAAAAGTTCTCACATCCTTGGACTTGTCTGATTGAGAGACAAAGATGTTTTTAACATTTTATTCACACTTGGTTATGTGTAGGGATTGTTGCATCAGAGGGTCTATAAGATAGAACTACTTAGTTGTCCTTGGCAATCCCTCACGATGGACCTTAGTCTTTGGTGATGCCCAAAATCCACCCTATAAGACATTATCATTTCTACCACTATGTGTAAGTTAGGTTTTATGATGGATGTAGCTCAAGTGTAAGCACCACCTCCTTTACTTGTCAATCCATGGAGACATGAGGAGGATATGAAGATCGTGAGAAATTATGGTGAGCAAATGTGAGCGACAAGCACATACATGCATGCACACACATGCACACAAGGTAAGATAGCAAAGATAGGAACAATGGCAGTTTCTATTAGCAAGCTCAAGAAAATACAATTCTCAAGAATGAGCTCACTCTGCACTAGCTCTCTCAATGATCCTAACCTCAAAATGATCTCTCTAGCTCTTTTTATAATTTTTAGACTAGTTTTGGTGTTGTCTAGACCTAGTGTTTGACCTAGTTAAGAATTAGGCTCCATGGCTTATTTGAGGGTTCAAATGGAATCTAAAAATTATGAAAATTGGTAGGTGGCTACTTCTAATAATCCTCAAGCTTGAGGACTCCTTAGATTGAACAAAATGAAGTGCAAAATTTTTGAAATGATATTAACAATGGTTTTTAGTAATCAAAATCACTGTTTTTATAGGGATTTCTTCTGAAAAATTGACATACACTTCTTAGAGCTCCCTACTTGCTTCTTCTTCTTGTGTTTCCACTTCTTTGACACATTCTTGCACCTATTTCCTAACCTTGAGTGCTAACACTCCCCCCCTCTCGAGTCTGTCATTCTTGACAGACCCTTGTTGTAGTGGGTATTCCATGTGGTGCTTTGCGAGGTAGTGTCCACCATGTATTAGCAAGAGCAGTTGATCTTACAAATGTAGTAGGGTCTATTGTGGTTCTTCATGATGATGTTGCTAGCATTTGGGAGGTTGAATCCCTTTGTATGTACTAGTTCCTTGGATTCCAGCATGACAGTGTAATTGTGAGCTTCCAAAAATTGCCAGTTGCTCAAAAGAGATTGTCCATGTAGATTTTGAGCAACTATCGGTTATGAATTGCTTCATAGGCAATGATGTTGGAACCTTGATGCCTATGGATCTTTCAAACATGGCTTTCACAGTGTTCATGCCATGTACTCATAACCCATAATGAATTATGGGTCAGTGTGTTAGTGCATGGGTTGAAGAAAATATGTGCCTTGTGCATGGCCTTGTAATGTGGCCCTATGCATGCTTACTTGGAGAATGCATTTCAAAACGTATGGTGCAAAAGAAATTGGGTCTTGAGCTAAGTGCTCAAAGGCATGCTGATGAAGAGGTTTCCTAACCTAACATTGTGATAGTGTTGCCAAAGTAAGTGATTCTTACCAATGTGAAAGGTCAATTGATGTTCAGTTCTTCTTGTGGTACTCCCATCATGGTGATTGACCATGGACGTCTCTCCGATTGTTGATGGATGTCCTTGTTGATGATTCATTGATGAATTTCTTCAAGCGCATGGTCATGTTCCTTTTTCTTTCTTTTTTTTTATTTTTTCTTTCTCTTTCTTTTTTTTTTCTACAATGTCACAAAACAAGAAGAAAGAGGTTAGTATCAATAAAAATAGTCTACATATGTCAATGTGCTCTCGTGCATAGGACTCTCAAATGTGTCTATGCAAAGCTATGTAATGTGGCCCTATATTAATGCATATTTTGGAAATGCATGACCTGAATGGTGCAAAAGATAAGGTTATGCCAAAGGCACATGGTTGTCACTCGTCGAGGCTTTCGATGTTACTTGTGGATGTTGATGTTTTCTTTGTTGGAGGTATCCATTGGATCTGGAAATGATGTAAGCAATTTATTGTTGAATGACAACTGATCATTTCTCCTTATAGGGATCCATTTGACAACAGTGTTCGACTATGTAGTGATCACCTTTGACCGCTTCATGTTTGGATGGTTTTTTGAGTTTTTTATCCCTTGTGGTTGGCTCGTTGGTTTTGTGAGGGCTACTGGCGTTTTTGGCTTCCAAACCCATACCCTAGATGATTTTCTTGTTACTATTTCCAAAGAGGTGAGTTGATTTTCTTTTGATCTTGTGCTTGGTTTGGACTCGTACTTCTCCTTGGCTTCTTTGTTGAGACTTTTGTCATGTGGGGGAGCCTAGGGTTTTGTGTATTTAAGAGCTCCTTGGGCACCCACATGTGTAATCACCCTTGTTGAGCTGCAACTAAGTTCTTAGGCACCCAAATTTGTATGTTATTGTGGTTGGCCTTCATCGATTGCTTCCATACCCAAATTTGAAGTACCCTTTGAGATAGAGATCTTCACGGTCCTATTAGTTGCTACCTTGGCTTTCTCCATTGATTCTTCAGTAATAAGTTTAGCTGCAATGATGTGATTGGTTGCTCTCCCATTCGTACCCAGATTTGCTTCATGCTCAGAACTACTTTGTGTCTCTATTTGATATAGCAACTGTCTTGTACTGTTTCACTTTCTTCTATGGCTGAAATTATATGTCCACATTAGTATTTGAAAAAGCAGAGAGACCCACTTGCTTTTGAGCCTATTCTTTCATGATTGATCCTTCTGCATCGTAGAGCTTTGGACACATACAACATTTTCTTCGCTAAGATTAGTATTAGACAAACTAAGACGATGTGAGATACCTGGATTTGTGATCATGCTATTCTCTAATTCTAATGTAATGCATTGTTCATGTGCCCAAACTAGAGGAAGTTGGCTTCTTAGGTTTAAGTTGATTGCATGGTGATAGATCCAATCTTGACCCAAGACAAGTGGTTCCATAAGGTCCTCATCTTGACACACTAGCATCTTTACTGTCATTGGGACATCTTGAAGGTAGATGGGAAGCTCCACCTTGCCCAAACAAGGGGTTTCCACACCTCCCAATCCTATTAGATAGGCTTCTATTGAATTGATGTTCAATTGTAGATCTTGGCAGTATAAGAGCCGAACTATACTAGTTGCTGCACAGTCAATCAAGGCTCTCACAGTCCAGACACTCTTTCCTCATCCTACCTCTATGGTCACAAAGGGACATCAAACAATTATTTGATAAGCAATGGCACCTGATGTTTGGCACATGGCCATGTGATATCTTGGGGCATTGTGATTGACCTCTAGACCTTGTCTTCTTAAATTATTTTGCTTAATGTGTAGCATATCCTCTATAAGAGGTTCTTGATATAGCTTGACTTGGCATCCACCAATATAGCTTGGCAAAATGACACCTTCTAGAGTGGCCAATTCAACCACATAGCTAGTGGAAATTCTACTAATGATCATGGGTCCATATTTGTTTTTCCAATTTACGGGCATGCTGCTTTAGTGTACAAACCAACACTAGGTCTCCCTCTTTCAATCCTTTATCCTTGATGTGTGCATCAAAGTATGCCTTGTCTTTTCTTTGCAGCATAATGCCTACTGCCGCACGTAGCCTGGTCTCATCTAAGCATTCTAGATCAAATACCCTAGAGGACAACGCATGTCCATTCCACTCATGCTCTTGTTCTACCCTTAAAGTCGGGATTAGGAAGTCTAATGGTAACAAAACATTCTGTCCGAAGACCATCTGAAATGGGTGTGAAGAGAGATGGTGGATGCAATCCAAAGATGAGTTGGTGCTACTACAACCGGCTTCACACCAGCCAACTGAGACTTCAAATTTGACTAGTAGACCCTTTGAGCTTCCTAAATCCACCAAAATATCAGCCAAGTACTTTGGAACATGTATCCCAAAAGTTTAAGTGAAGACAGACAAGTTGCAAGATGACTAGCTCCCAAAAACTTGCTATTTTTGGACATACACCTGCTTGGAAAACTGAACAGTTCTCTCAACCAGGTAAGAATTAGATAAATTCATTTTGGGCATATCAAATAGACTTAGCAAGCTTCCCAATCCAAGTTAAAACACTTCAAATGATGGACTGAACACTGAGAACAAGATTCATCAATTTCTGGAATATGCCCACCATTCTGTGGGCTCTGTAGAGATAGACTAGTGAGCAGTAAAATGCAGATATATCCAAAATTCTAACTACAATGACCATGAAAATTGGTATGCAAAAACTAGACAGTAAGAGCTATCCAAGAAACGTTAAAACACTGAAAAACGGCGAGTATAACTCTAGATAGGACCTTCTGAAGTTACTGCTCTGAGTGAGTATAGCAGAGAACAAAACAGAGAAGTAGATAATGATAAATGTATAGATTCACATATGATTACAACCACATTGGCAATGAATATTTGCACAATGGGAGTAGAATGATAGAGCTATGGAGTAAGCTCTTCAATCTCTTCAAAATGACATGAAGTGGTCACGTACAAGGCTTGCTAATCGCCTCTTCCTTCTTGCTCTTTTTATAGCTATTCTTGGAGGGAGTTTTGAATTCGAATTCGAATGGATCCACCTAAAAGTGATCCCCAAAGTTAGGAGATATTCCCTCAGCTCAAAAATTCGTGGTTTTAGGTAGTTAGAGCCACGACTTTGCTTTTATATCATGGATGAGGTAAGCCATCCTCTTCCTTTTTCTTTTTTCAATTACAAGAGATAAAATGTACTCTTTTACAAGAGGTGTTTACATGACTACACATGTGACTTAGAAATGATCATAATATCAAGCATGTAGGCTTGGGTAAAATGCACCAACAACTCCCCCTCAATCCTAACATGCTTGACCTCCAAATAAGTCTTCAATTGTCCTTGATTTCCTGCAAGCCAATCATCAACTTGAATCTACTTAACTTTGTACCATCAAGAGCTTTAGTCAACATGTCTGCACATTGCATATCTGTAGAGACATAGGATAGTTGAATATCCTTGCTCATTAGCTTCTCCCTTACATAATGGTAGTGGACTTCAATATGCTTGGTTCTAGCATGGTATACCGGATTAGCTGCAAGATGTAGTGAGCTTGTGTTGTCACCAAAAATGTGAGGTGTTGAAGAATGAAGTCCAAGATCTGTGTACAAAGACTTTAAACACATGATTTCTTGAGTTGCATTAGCCAAACCTCTATATTTGGCTTCAGTAGAAGATAATGCCATGGTTGGTTGATTCTTCGATGACCAAGAAATGATGTTTGAACCTGCAAATGATATATACCCGGATGTGCTTCTTCTATCATCTCTAGATCCAGCCCAATCTGCATCTGAGTAGACCTTTAACTCAATATCTGAAGTATATGAATAAAACAAACCTTCATTCATGGTCCCCTTTAGGTACTTGGGGACTCTCTTGGCCGCTTCCATATGTGGTCTTCTCGGCTTATGCATAAACTGACTCAATATGCTAACACTATAGCATATATCCACCCTTGTGAGTGTTGCATAGTTCAAACTTCCAACCAAGCTTTGATAGCTTGTGATGTCTTCAATTGGCTCTCCTTCATAAGCACTAAGCTTATGATTTTTCTCCATAAGTGTACCTACACACTTGGTATTTTCCATCTTGAACTTGACGAGCATGTCATGCACATACTTCTTTTGTGTAATGTATATACCTGAACCTGTGTAGATCAACTCCAATCCAAGAAAATAAGTGAGTGGTCCGAGGTCACTTATTTTGAACTCCTCCTTCATTTGCCTCTTTACCTGTTTGATTCCTTCAAGATCATTGCCTGTGATAATAATATCATCAACATACACACATAAATAGATCACTTCATATCCATTCCTCTTTATAACCAAAGAGGTATCCGCCTTGCTAGCTTTGAATCCTTGGTCCTGCAAGTAACAATCTGAAATTCCAAGCTCTTGGAGCTTGCTTCAATCCATACAAAGCTTTCTTTAGTTTGCATACATAGTTAGGATGATGTGCATCCTCATATCCATGAGGTTGTGCCATATACACTTCCTCAGAAATCTATCCATTCAAGAAAGCATTCTTTACATCAAGTTGATAGAGCTTCCAATTTCTAGATGCAACAAGACTAATGAGAACGCTAATTGTAGGCATTTTTGCAACAGGAGAGAAAGTCTCCTCATAATCAATACCATGGGTTTGAGCAAACCCTTTAGCAACTAACCTTGCTTTGTGTCTATTTATACTTCCATGTGGATTCCTCTTGATTTTGTATATCCATCGAGATCTAATTACCTTCATAGATGGCTTGTTAGGTACAAGCTCCCAAGTGTCATTCTCCTTCAAGGCTTCCATTTCTTCATCCATTGCATCCCTCCAAGCTTTCTTGCTTTGTGCTTCTTCGAATGTGGTAGGTTCTTCATTGGTTGAATGCTTTGCAATGTAGATTGAGTGTTTGGTGACCAAAGAAGTATCATAACCAAACCTCTCTGGTTTCTTCTTCTCCCTTGAAGACCTTCTAAGTGGTTGATGTGAGCTCTCGGGTCCATATGTAGCATCCTGCATCTTTGCTTTACCTTTGTTCTTCCATAGCTTTAGTCTTTCCAAGTCTTCTAGGTCAATCTCCGAATCACTTTCTTCAATCTGCTTTGGCTCCTTTGGTTGAAGTGATGGAAAATCTTCATCCAAGTCATATGGAAGCTTCACTTTCTTGTCATCATCAAATCATGATTTGTTTTCATCAAAAATTACATATCTACTCACAGAAAATCCTTTATTGGTTGGATTGTACAATCTATATCCTTTTTGGTTTTGATCATAACCTATGAATACACACTTCTCTGCCTTGGGATCCAATTTCCCTCTTACTTGAGAAGGAATGTGAGCATAGGCTAAGCATCCAAAGATGTTACAATGCTCTAGACTAGGTCTCCCATTCCACACTTCATATGGAGTGGTTCCATCTAGTGACTTAGATGGAAGCCTATTTATGAGATATGTGGCTGTAGGCACAGCCTCTGCCCATAGGTAGTTTGGTAATCCCTTTTCGTTGAGCATGGACCTTGCAGCTTTGACAATAGCTCTGTATCTCCTCTCCGCTACACCATTGAGTTCGGGTGTATACCTTGTAGTGACTTCCCTTTTAATGCCTCTTTCATGCAAGAAGGCATCAAATTCAGAAGAGAAGTATTCTCCTCCACCATCTGATCTGAGTCTTTTCAAAGTCCTACCTGCTTGGTTTTCAACAAGAGCAATATACTTCTTAAAGCAATTAAACACTTCATCATTGTGCTTCATGAAAAATAGAATGGTCCACCTGCTACAATCATCTATGAAAGACACATAATATCTTGAGCGTGATATAGATGGCTCCTTACTTGGACCCCACACATTTGTGTGCACTAGATCCAAAGGATTTTGATACATATATCCCTTCTTATTGAAAGGTTGTCTATGAGCCTTGCCGAGTTGACAAGCTTCACACTTATAAATCATGTGTTGCCTTGTGATATTAGGCAAACCAAGTACACTTTGGTCCCTGCAAATTTGTTTGAGTGTCCTCTCACCAATGTGAGCAAGCCTTTTGTGCCATATCTCCAACTCTGTTAGAGTTTGAGATCCATAGCTAAATAAAGCTATGTTCTTTGTATCTTCCACTTCAAAAGTGAAAAGCCTTCCTGTCTTTTCTCCTTTGGCAATCCTTCTAAAGCCTTGCCTTGGGTCTTCAACATATGCTCCAAATCGGTTAAATCTAACCTGCAATCCTTTTTCAACAATCTGTCCAACACTTATTAAATTTTTGGTAATTGTAGGGACATACAAGACTTTGCTTAAGAGGTTCATATTCCCATCTGATGCCTTCACATAACCTATCTTCTCCACTGAGTGCTTTGTATCATCTCCTGTCTGCACTTCATGCTTGTAATGAGGATCTTCCAAATCAGAAAGTAAAGCCACATTTCCTGCTACATGGTTTGAGCATCCCGAATCAATGTAAAATATGTGATCATCATCCTTACCCTTCTTCACTGATAGATTCATAATCAATAATGAATCTTCTTGACTTTGATCCTCTGCATAGTTATTGTAATCTCTTCTTCCTCTATGGCCACTTTGATAGTTGTTGTTGTAATTGTTGTTGTAGTAGTTGTTGTTGTAGCCTCCATTGTACCTGCCTCTATTTGATCCATAGCCACCTCTATTGAATCCTCTTCCTCTTGAGTTCCTTGGATTCTTGAAACATTCTTCAGTAGTATGATTAGATAAGCCACATATATTGCAAGGTTGAGATGATTGGAATCTCCCCCTACCTTGCTTTCCACATCTGCCTCTTCCTCTAGCTCTTCCTCTACCTGCAAAGTTTGCTTGGAAAGAGCTACCTTCATCTTCGTTCTTCCTATTCTTTGAATTTTCCTTGACCTTAGCTTAATCAGAATATAAGGCAGAAGTTTGATTACCTCTTGAGGACTCACCACCTTTGCTAATCTTTGATTCATGAGTGAAGAGCTGGCCCACGAGTGTGTTGAGGTTGGGCTTTTCTTCATTGTTGTGAACTCCATCCACAATTGGTTCTTCCTTGCTCGAGTGTTGGAAGAGAAGAAAGAAGCAAGTGTATTCCAGGTCTCTCTTGATGTCTTGCATCCCTTGACATGAGGTAAAAGAAAATCAGAGATTGATTTTAGAATATAGGACCTTGCAAGTGCATCCTTCGAACACCAATTTGAAAGTCCTTCCACTTCTTCATGTGATGGTTGCCCTTTGTTCCTCATGGTTGGCATTGCTTCATCTCCGGATATGAATCCATATAGATTCCTCCCTTGAAGGTAAGCCTCCATCCTTAGAGACCATGCCGGGTAGTTTTTTTGATCCAATTTGTCAATTGTTGATGGAAATCCATCTCCCATGTTGCTTGACTATGCTCTGATACCACTGTGAAGAGAGATGGTGGATGCAATCCAAAGATGAGTTGGTGCTGCTACAACCGGCTTCACACCAGCCAACTAAGACTTCAAAGTTGATTAGTAGACCCTTTGAGCTTCCTAAATCCACCAAAATATCAGCCAATTACTTTGGAACATGTATCCCAAAAGTTTAAGTGAAGACAAACAAGTTGCAAGATGACTAGCTCCCAAAAACTTGCTATTTTTGGACATACACCTGCTAAAAAAACTGAACAGTGCTCTCAACCAGGTAAGAATTAGATAAATTCCTTTTGGGCATAGCAAATAGACTTAGAAAACTTCCCAATCCAAGTTAAAACACTTCAAATGATGGACTGAGCACTGAGAGTAAGATTCATCAATTTCTAGAACATGCTTACCATTCTTGGGGCTCTGCAGAGATAGACCAATGAGCAGTAAAATGTAGATATATTCAAAATTTAACTCCAATGACAATGAAAAGTGGTATCTAGAAACTAGATAGTAAGAGCTATCCAATGCCCGTTAAAACACTGAAAAATGTTGAGTATAACTCTAGATATGACCTTCTGAAGTTATTGCTCATAACAGAGAACAAAACAGAGAAGTAGATAATGATAAATGTATAGATTCACATATGATTACAACCACATTGGCAATCAATATTTGCACAATGGGAGTAGAATGATAGAGATATGGAGTAAGCTCTTCAATCTCTACAAAATGACATGAAGTGGTCACGTACAAGGCTTGCTAATCGCCTCTTCCTTCTTGCTCTTTTTACAGCTATTCTTTGAGGGAGTTTTGAATTCAAATTCGAATGGATCCACCTAAAAGTGATCCCCAAAGTTAGGAGATATTCCCTCACCTAAAAAATTTGTGGTTTTAGGTAGTTAGAGCCACGACTTTGCTTTTATATCATGGATGAGGTAAGCCATCCTCTTCCTTTTTCTTTTTTCAATTCCAAGAGATAAAATGTACTCTTTTACAAGAGGTGTTCACATGACTACACATGTGACTTACAAATGATCATAATATCAAGCATATCAAGCATGTAGGCTTGGGTAAAATGCACCAACAATGGGGTGGCATTGAGTACCATTTTGTAGGCAACTGAGTAAGGCCAAACAACATGACGAAGTTGTTTATCCCAATCTGAACATTTATTATTTACTAGTTTTGCCAATATATTACATAGGATCTTATTTGTGTTCTCAGCTTTTCCATTAGCTTGTGGATGATAGGGGGTAGACTTCTTATATGTCACCAAGAATCATTGGAGAAGGTTTTCAATGACTTCGTTCAAGAAGTGTGTACCTATATCACTTACTAACTCTATTGACAAACCGTATCTAGTGAACACATTCTTGAATAAGAACTTAGCCGTCATTTGAGCATCATTCTCTGTTGTGGATTTTACTTCTACCCACTTTGTAAGGTAATCAATGGCTAGAATAATGTACTTTGCATGGAAGTTTCTAGCTGGGGGGTTAATAGGACCTACAAAGTCTATACCCCACTTCGAGAATGCATGTCCTCCCATCATTGGCCTCAAAGGCATCTCATCTTTTTTTATCGAATATTGTGCACGTTGGCATGTATCACATCTCTTCACATAGATATGTGCATCCACATGAAGACCGCGCCACCAAATTCCTGAGAATAGAATGGTCTTAATTACTCGATCAGGCTCAAAGTGTCCACCTACAACACCACTATGTGTAGTTTCTAAGATTTTCAAATAGTCTGATTCATGAATGCACAATCTTAAGTAACCATCTTTGCCTCTTCGATATAAGTTTCCTCCTACTAAGGCATAGTCCTGAGCCTCTTGCTCCATGCTTCATTTCCTTGCTAGACTAGCCTCGATGGGTAGTATTCCTAATCTCATAAATTCTACCAATGGAGCACTCCATTCTAGAATTAATGACACATGATAAAGAGTAGCATACTCCACTCAGGTCCTCTCTTGGCACATAGGACAATTCTTAATCCACTCATGTATTTTTTTGCCCATACTAGGCCAATACACTCCTAAACATTTTAGATTCTGTAATGTTCATTATTTAGAATATTGATTTCCTAGCAATGCTTGATGGGCTTGTTGCAACCAAATGTTATGTTCATCCTCCTCAACACAACAAGCTAGAACACCCTCTCTATCTTGTCTAGACATACTTCCTACCATTATTTGATATTTTTGTGATTTTACAATTTCATCTTTCATTTTCATATTCTTATTTGCGGGTCCGAAGGTTAGGACTCGTACCAACTTATTTTCCCATTTAGGAACAACTTCTAGAGTGAACAGATAAGCATAGGGTGATTCATCAGACACTCCGTGCAGTAACTCTCCTAAAGTGATGCGAGAAAGGTGATTCACCCTAAGGTGGGTTCTACCTTTCCTAACAACCACCTCAAAGTCGTATTTCATCAGTAAGAGGAACCATCTTACTAAGCATCTTGTATTGCAAGGTTTATTAACAAAATATAATAGAGCTTGATGATCAATGAAAAACTTGAGCTTGTTGGTCAATAGATAGTGTCTAAACTTTTTCACGTCATATACCATGCCTAAGCCTTCTCTTTCAGTTATTGTATAGTTTTGTTCAGCTACATTTTGTTTTCTGTTAGCATATTGTATAGGCAAATCTAGATTTGCTTCACCTGTGGGTTGTGCTAGCACACATCCTATTGCATAATTTGATGCATCTACATGGACATGGAATGGTTTATTCCAATCAGGTGTGGTCAGTATTGGGGTTTCACACAAATGTCTCTTTAGCTCATTGAAGGAATTCTCGCATTCGTCGTTCCACTCAAAATCTATCAATAGACCATAAAGAGGTTTAGCTATGATTGCATACATGTGGATAAACCTATGGTAATATCCACAATGGCCCATAAAGGCTTGTACCTCTTTAACATTCCTTGGCCTTGGCAACTTTGTTATGGCTCTTACTTTGTCCTCATCTATTGATATTCCATTCTTTGAAACAATATGACTTAAGATCTTACCTTGACACACCATGAACACACACTTTTCTAGGTTCAATGACACTCGATATTCTCTACACTTATCGAAGATCTGTCTGAGCTCAAGGATGTGGTGTCTTCTCTCTTGGGAATGAGCACATAAATCATCCACATATACTTCCAGAATCTTTTGCAAGAAGTCTTTGAAGACATGACACATGAGCCTTTGAAATGTTGTAGGTGCATTGGCGATCCCAAATGGCATCACACAAAATGCAAAGATTCCCCACTCTATGGCAAAAGCCATTTTGTGTTGATCTTCTAGCGAAATGCCTACTTGGTTGTAGCATGAAAATCCATCAAGAAAGCTATAAAATTCCTTATCGGCAACACGCTCCAATAAATGTTTAGTGATTGGAAGCAGATAGTTATCTCTAATTGTAGTGACATTAACTTTTTTAAGGTTAATACACACTCGCAACTTTTCATTCTTCTTGGGCACCACTATGATGGGGGACACCCATTCAATATGCTCAATCTCATAGATAAATCCAGCCTCAATCAGTCTATCGACTTCTTCTTTTATTTTGGTTGCATAAGTGTCATTATATGTGTGGGGCTTCTATTTGGTGGGTTTGGAATCAACGGTCATGGGAATCGTATGAGAGCATATTTTCAAATCTACTCCCTTCAAGTTTCTATAGGTCCATGCAAACACATCCCTATATTCCCTTAATAAAGCTACAAGCTCTACTTCATTTTTTGCACTTAGGTCTTATCCTATGTATGTACATCGCTCTTCGTTCTCTTCAATGGTTAATAAATTTTTTTTGGTCTTTTCTTTATTATCATATGCTTCTTCTATGATGGCCTCTCTCTTAGGCATTTGTACCAAAATTTCTTGTCTTCCACTTCATATTTCTTGAAATTCTCTTGTACTTCAAATAATGATTCCTCCTCTTCTTGCTTCACTGCCTTTCTTTTCTTTTTCTTTTGAATCCCTTCACTTTCCTCATGTGAATTTATAATTTTAATGCTTGTGATAGGTTCTTGGTAAATACTCCTAGATTTTCTAGATAATGATCTTCTGATTCAAATCAACTATCCATCACAATGGACTCTAGATCATCATCGTTCCCTTTCTCTTCTATGACCTCATTAGAGTCACACTCTTCTAGCAAGGGTTCACACATGAACAAAGAGATATCATAACCCTCCTCATCACAATGAGGCATCCACTGATCTTCATTGATAGCAATGTCCATGGTGGCTAAGATTTATGCCCAACCATGAGGCTTAAATTCCTCATGTGGAAAGATCATCGATGTGCAGGCTGGGTCTCTAATTGGTGTCGCTCCTTGAGAAGTTCCTTCTTCTCTCGCTTTTAGGTATCTTTCCTCTTCCTCTACAACCTTGCACATCCACAAGTGAGTATCTTCATGCATCGAGGATGGATCAAAAGAACTTTTAGATTGCACCGAGATTGAATCTTCTTGCACCTTTTGGATAGGATTCCACTGTAGGGGTGGTACCTTTCTAAACGTATAATCCTTGAGATTGAGTTTGGTTGTGACCCCCAAGTGTTGCAAGTACAAGGAGTTGGTTCCCTAATCTTATCCTATTTGCAATTGCCATAGAAAGGGTCTTCCTAAGATCATCTCATATACATTATTTTTTCCAAAAAATCAGATATAGCAAAGGTGTGCTCAAAATCCACACCACAAGTTGTTAGAGTTATCTCTTCTAGCAATCCTAGAGGTCTTTCAATATGGCCGTCAGCCATTTGAATCTTCATTCTAGTTGGTCTTAATGCGGGTTTGCCCTATTCCTTCTATAAGGAGATGTTCACAATTGCAATGCCAGCACCTGAATCTAAGATAGCTTTGGTTGTGTAACCTTGCTCATGTCTCCTATTTTGTCTAGAAGTATCTCTGGTACTTTCAGCTTAGAGCCTGTTTTTGACATATTGCAACCAAGTTTGGAACCCGATTCAGGTTTTACTTGGAGCAGCTCTTCTAAGGTGAGATGACACTATATTTTAGTGTTCTTCACGACTTGAGTGTTTCTTGGAACCACTGAGTCTTCATTTCTTATCAATATTGTGGGAACTCTGATATGAAGAGATTCAGATTCCCATGGGCCTCTTAATTGTGGCAAATCTTGTAAAGAATTAGATTCAAAATCTAATCTTTCCTCTTCTTATGTTAGTCTCCATAAATAGATGGAATGTCTTGGGGAAATTGATCATGAAGATCATCAATTTCAGGGATAGCTGGGGAATTACCCTTGTCCTTAGCACATTTCTCTTCTTGTATTTCCCGCAAGAACTCTTGAGAGTACTGTTGAATTGAAAAAGGTGTTCCATCATCCATGGAATCAGGAACATAAATGTTCATTGGTGGTGAGCTTTCTCTTTCAACAACTAGTTGAGCTTGTGGAGGTAAAGAAACTTGCAACTTGTTTACCAACTGATCTAATCTTTCTAGTAAGCCCGGGAAGTGCAAACCCGATTTGATAGAGTTTGTATGATTGAACAATTGATTGGCCTCGAGCATAGCTTGATCTGGTGGGGTGGGATGAAGTGGAGTGTATGGATTTTTAGCATGCGAGGGGTTTTGAGATGCGATGTCTGCAATTTTGGTTTTTGCATCCCTTAAGCTTTCTTCTAGTTTGGTTAACTTTCTAACCCACTTGCAATTGGCCTTTTCCATGGTATCTTTCCATCTTCTTGTTTTCCTCTTACTAGGCTCTCTTGATTCACTAGACTCTGATTGTTCAATAGGTTTAGCCTATTTTAGGTCTTGTGCCCTAGTGACTGCCTATATAGGAGCCATGTTAATGCTACTTAAACTTGAATCCACCACTAAGCCTACCACATTGATGGATGTAACCTTGGGTGCACTAGAGGGGTTCCTTGGACAATCTCTTGGGAGATGTTTTTTGCCGCACTCAGGACAAAAGCCTTGTATTGTGATGTTATGTCCTTGACCCGGAGCCGGTGGGTGGGGACATTCACGAATGAAATGGTCACCTTGACATCTAAAATATGGTCCTTTGTGTATTAAGTTTGTGGACTATCTTCATGGGTATAGTCAAAAATCTGAGCATGAGGGTCATTTTTTGAGACCAAAGGGGTCATCGGCACCAATGCTCTATTAGGGTTCTCTTCTACCACTGCATACTTAACTAGGATTACATTGGTAGGAGGTGGTGATTAGTTTCCTCGAACTAGTTGTGGCCTATATGGTGTCTAATATTGTTGTTGGTATTAAGGTTGATATTGTTGTTGTGGCCTATAATATGGCTATTGGTATTGGTTCTAATACCTCCACTATTGGTATCATTATTAGATTGTTATTCTTGCATCTTTGAGATTTCTATTATGTAAAATAATATTGCTAATCTTCAATAAGAAGTGCTTATAAGAACTTTTTCTCTATCAATAATGGCAATCAAACTATTTCTGAGAATCCTATGAGCATTAGAGATACAAAGTAGCACTGTGTGAAAGGAGAGAGATAGAGAGAGAGAGAGAAGTGTGCACCTATCCACAACCTTCTATCTGCATGTAAAAACTAGCTCCAACCAATCAAAGAAAGAGAAAGTGTTGTAGCATGTTCCAAGATGATGCAACCTCACTACACCAATGCGAGTAAACCATGAAGGTCCACCATCTGCCTTCTCAAGAGAGAGAAATAATTGCAAGTAGATCATGCATTGGATTTGTTCCCAATCTCATAATGATGTTTGGATCTAGATTCCCTATCTTCCAAAAAATTGAATACTTATCTACCATATACTATAGCAAATAGTGTACCTTGGGCTATTGTTAGCATGACAAAATGTTTGTATAACCGATCTTCCAAAATTCTCCATTAATAGTTTACCTTTGGCTATATTTAGCATGACAAAATGATTTGGGTAAAGTCTTACAAATACTTAGTTTTTAGAATGCATTTGTCAAATTGGTGAAATTAGAGTATGTCTCACGAGAAAATTATGTTGATTCTCACGGTAGCATAGGGTCAACAAGTCAATTATGCAACTTTGATATTTTATAGGATCATGCATGATGGGCAAAGAAGGCTAAAAAGAAAGAAAATTCAACAAACATTGGTCTTTATATTTCTAGCATTGTATTATTATTTTAAGAATGTTTCTATTTCTTCTTCATTGCATCAAAATAAACTTTTGTATCTCGTCAATGATCGGGCCATGAAATTATGGTGGCATCACCACAATAGAGAAATCATGCAAACAAATGAGCTCACAATTTGTGACACATCTATGCATCATAAGGATGCCTCTGGTAAAACCACATTTAACATAGTGATCAATGACTTCCTCACATCATGTACAAAACTAGGAGGAGCAAGTTCCACCAATTGAGAACATGCTATTTTTTCTTAATTATTTGTATTCCTTGAAATTATGTATATTATAACAAGAAGAAGTCATAAAGTGATTGACTAAAAACTATAGAAACCTTGAGAATCATGCTAAGCAGCATAGAAGTTCAAGGAATGCAAAATTAGTATAACAACTTCAATCACGATTGGAGAAGAAAACATAGGAGCAAGTGGAAAAATTATGAAACTATGAAGCCATTTTATTGTAGGAACATTTCTTAATGAGTTAAAGAATTGGAAGATGGACTAGGAACTGATGTTTGCTACAAAAACTCAAAATACCAAAGATAATTACGTATCTCCAATCTCAAGAAATTTATTACTCAAATAAAGGTTAAACAGTATGGAAGAGCTCGAGATGAAATTGACCCACATGATGGATGATTGCAAGTTTAAAGGATGGTATATTGCATTTTTTATGTAAATAATTTTTGGCATACATTGACAAAGCATTTTTTTCTATCTTGGAGAACAACTAAAAATAATTTGGATACAATGATTATGGATTTCCATGAAATATTTGACAATCAGCATTTAAGGAATCGGATATTGTTGCCACTACATCACGGAAATCTTTTGGAAGTCAATATCAAAGGGAGAAAAATGAGAAAATTTTACTCTCATTTCAAAGTAATTCTCAAAAAGTTTTGTTCCTCGAATACAATGTGAGAAACCAAAAGAAAAAAGAAATATAGTAAAAATTACAAAAGAAGGATAATTGCAGAGGTGCAAAAATTACAAAGAGAGAATTTGTGAGTGAGAATCAACATTTGCAGAAGAAGACACACTATAATATTCCATTTTAGTCCTTGTACCTTTATGAAAATTCTATGTGTTCTGGCAACAGTCTAATGAAAACAGTATTTGCTTAATCCTATGTACTATGTGTATTGGGGAGTAGTCAATCTTCCACCCTATTATTGATACGAATGACTCCTTAAACTTTCTATTGCTTTTTGGCACAGATTATCTAGGAGAGTTGAGTGCACTTGTTCTTTATTTTTCGCATGTTTGAGAACCGAAGATGTTATATTCAATATTCTTTCCTAAACTTTTCGGGATATTTTTGGGATGTATGTACACACACACACACACACAGACACACACACACACACACACACACACACACACACACACACACACATATATATATATATATATATATATATATATATATATATATATATATATATATATATATATATATATATATATATATATATATATATATATATATGTGTGTGTGTGTGTGTGTGTGTGTGTGTGTATGTATGTATGTATGTATGTGTGTGTGTGTACACACACACACACACACACACATATATATATATATATATATATATATATATATATATATATATATATATATATATATATATATATATATATATATATATATATATAACACATACATACATACATACATACATACATACATACATACATACATACATACATATATATATATATATATATATATATATATATATATATATATATATATATATATATATATATATATATATATATATATATATATATATATATATGTGTGTGTGTGTGTGTGTGTGTGTGTGTATGTATGTATATGTGTTTATATATATATATATATATATATATATATATATAACACATATACATACACACACACACACACACACACACACACACACACACACATATATATATATATATATATATATATATATATATATATATATATATATATATATATATATATATATATATATATATATATATATATATATATATATATATATATATATATATATGTGTGTGTGTGTGTGTGTGTGTGTGTATGTATGTATATGTGTTTATATATATATATATATATATACAACATACATACATACTATCATGATAGGATCTCATTAATCCATCTAACTCAGTAGTTAGGGGATGAACTAGGATCAATCTTGTCTATGACAATAGATTTGGGTATGCATGTGCCTTTGATAGTGCCAATGCACAATATTGTGATGTTACTCAATCTTGTGTTCTTTCTTGCTTCTTATATAGTTTATTGTATTTCCTTTTGAGCTCATCTTGCTTCTTAATAAGCTCATCATGCTTAGACTTGAGAGGTTCCTGAGGTTTAGCATCCTTTTTTCTTCCATTTATTGACATTTTTTCCTTGTTGAGTCTTCTAGGTCCCCTTCATAGGTGGAGAATCTTTTGAAAGCTCCTCTTCACTCTCTAAGTTTGATGGATCAAGCTCCTTCTTGCTCTTATTTTTTTGCTTAGCCTTGGCTTGTTCCTGTCTAATCACTTGTACAAGAGTTGTCATCATCTTGTTCCTTTCACTACTAGAGTTAGAGGGAATTGTTCTTACTATGTTAAAAGGTGCAATTTTGCTCTTGTCAAGGTTCCATGGGTAGTCCTTATATAGATGAGTTTCTTCATACTCATTACATAATGATTTCTTGGTCATTATTGGTGGTAGTTGGAGAACTTGTGCATGTGGGAAATCTCTAATGAAGCGACCCCCATTACACATATAGCAAGGAACTCTCAGTGGAGTAGGTCTTGACTAAGTTCTAGCCATATTTTGTGGTAGAACATTGGTGTAATAAACTTGGCTACAATCCGGCTTATTATATGCATAGCCTTGACTATAGTAATCATTGTATCCACTTGAATAATCTGGATAATCCAAGTAATTAATGGATAGGTCATACTCTTGAGAGTATTCCTCCTATTGAATAATTTTTGTGTCACATTCTTGCCCCATAATTTCTGTAATAATAGGATTAGATGGCAATATAGCCTACTCAATTGGCTCTTGGGCTTGTCTACACTTCACCAGAATTACATGTTTAGGAGAAAGTGGCTACTGATTCAACATAGGTCTAGTTAGTTATATGGGATACTCCGACATTGGTATAGGTGGTTATGTCATTTGTGGCCTGAACTAGTACAAGTATCATGGGGGATATTGGTACTATTTTTGTGCATTAGACCTTGGGACTTGATAATTTCCCACATTTGGTCTATTTTATTACTAGACCTATTGTGTAGGGTACTATCTAATAAGTTGTTTATTGTTAAAAACGCAGTCACTGAGCGATTTCTCCACTTTTGCTTAATTTAAAAATATTGAATTTTTATTTATGCCCAACGAGGTGATCTTATATTACAAACATGTGATGGATGATCCCCTCCACATTGAAAAAAACTTCCTAAGTGGAGTGGTACTCATCTTTGGACACGTCCCATCACCTCTTCAGAGTGGTATCAAAGCAACTAAGCATCATGGGTGATGGATTCCCATCATCCATTGAAAGATTGGATCGAGGTAATTATCCAACATGCTCCCTAATAATAGAAGCATGCCTACAAGGAAGGAACCTCTATGGTTACATATCTGGAGATGAGATGATGCCAATCCTCAGAAGCAAGGGTCAACCAACACAAAGAATGAGAGAGGTTGAATGCATGGTGCTCAAAATGCTTTAGCAAGGTCATACATTCTTAACTCTATTTCTGATTTTCTACTTCCACATGTTAGGAATTGCAAGACATCACAAGAGACATGGAAGGCTCTTGAAGCATTCTCCTCATCAAGCACCAAGGCAAGGAAGAACCAACTATGAATGGAGTTCACCACACTCAAGAAGATGCCCAAGAAAATTGTGAGTGATTTTGTCACCAAGATGTAGGACAGTGCAAACCAACTTGGAAGTATTGGAGAAGCTTTTTATGAACAACAAATAGTAAAGCAAGTGATCAATGGAATAAAGGCAGATGACAAATGGGAAGCCTTCACAACAGCTATCGACCTCTACATGGATATGAAAGTTCTTGATTTCAATACACTCATGGGGCAATCGTTCACACATGAGGAAAAACTTATGAAGAATGGATACAACTCAAAAGGTAATCAATCCTTTGCTCTCTATACAGATGAAAAAAAAATTAAGTATAACAAAGGCAAAGGTGAGAAGTCTAATGATGAAGGTATTACCTCTCAAGCAAATTTTGCAAGTAGAGGTAGAGGCTCAAGAGGAAGAGGTAGAGGAGGTAGACAAGGCAGGGGAGAGCCTAAGGCTCATCTCCATGTGCCATATGTGGTCTAACCAATCACATTACTCATAATTGTTTTCGGAATCCTAGAAACCAAAGACGTATAGTTTACAACAAAGGAGGCTATGGACATTCAAGAGGAAGATTCAACAAGTTCAATGGATACAATAACAACTCCTACAAAAACAACAACTACCAAGGAGGATACAAAGGAAGCAGAGACTACAATAACTATGCAAATGATCGAATTGAAGAGGAATCACTTCTTCTTATGAACATAACTATGAAGGAAGGTAAAGTAGATGAACATGTATTTTGTATAGACTTAGGATGCTCAAATCATGTGACAGGAAATGTACCTCTACTCTCAGACTTGGAAGATCCAAGGAATAGACATGAAGTCCAAACAAGAGAAGCATCTAGTTGAGAATATAGGTAATGTGAAAACTTTGGATGGAAATATTGTTGGAGAATTCCTCTCCTATGCGCAGCGGAAAGTGTAGAAGACCTTCTCAAGATCAAGACCATCATCTACAATTGAACCTTAAAATGAAAACTAGTATCAATTAAAAAAGACAGTGAACTTGAGACTTTGATCACTCAAACTAGACACTAATAGCTTTCAAAATGAGCTATCAAACATTAAATTTGGAGTGTTTTTGGTTTGGCAACTCTTTGCCTCAAAATAGGCTGCTTGTCCACTCAGTTAGGCTGAAAAGTGGACTTTACTAAAAATTGAATAACTCATAGAGCATGGAAAATCTCACAAAATTGTTTTAGATAGAGAAATTGTACAAGATAATCTTTCCAACGAATATTTAAACTCTAAGAGTGGATACATACATTGAGAGATATGACTCTTGCAATCAGACTACGCAGAAAATGATATGCGACTACACATAGTCTATGAGACTGAAAAAACAAAATGACCAAAACCAAATGAACTACCTACAAGGGAACATCAGCACCTTCCTCCTCTCTTCTTGAGTGTCCTCCCTTTCCTCTTTTATAGCCAAGTGACCAAGAGCTCTCATGATGAGTTTGAGAGCCCTTCTCCATAACTCCTCCACTACTTTGAGCAGCCACTCCTCTTCTGGTTCAGTTTTTGGATTTGATTCTCTTTTTATTGATTCTCTTTTGATTGATTCTTTTTTTATTGATTCTCTTTTGGCCTCCACTAGTTGCTAAATTAAATGCTTTCATTTTTCATTTTTTATTTGCCTACTTTTTGAAGAAGATCCTTTTTGTGAAATATATATGATCTTGCTTCTTTATTTGTAACACTCCCCCTCAAGCTCACATGTGAGATTTGGTATGTCACATAGGCAACCCTTCTCCAAGGAAGGCTACATACATGGAGACATATTGGAGTTGGCCCGTATAGATGTATGGGTGCCAAGCAAGGAACCTTCAATTTTTGGATCAAAGGATTATGTATCATTCATTGATGATTGTAGCAGATGGACTTTATGATACTTCATGAAGCATAAAGATGAAGTTTTTTCTAAAAAATTACTTAGCTCTTATGGAGAACCAAACAGGTAAAACCCTAAAAAGACTAAGGTTATTTTACCCCATGATTTTGATTCTTGTAGGACATGATTGATCTTCATATACCTATGATCAAGACATGATTGATCACGTGTGCAGGTCACTTACTTGCAAGATAAACTAATCAATGTGAGCACGGTAGATCCTTCCCTCTTCCTTAAGAGGAACCAATCAAACGTCACATACCTATGTGTATATGTTGATGATACAATCATTACATGTAATGATGTGGAAGGAATTAGAAAAATCAAATGAAAGAAGAACTCAAGATCAATGATCTTGGTTTGCTTGCATACTTCCTAGGTTTGGAGGTTGTGATATAGAACGAGGTATGTTTCTCACTCAAAGGAACTACATCAAAGATATGCTTGCCAAATTCAAAATGGAGAACTCAAAGGTTGCACGTACTCCTATGGAAGTGAACCTAAAGCTAAGTGGTCATGAAGGTGAGCTTATTGAAGATGCAATTAGCTATCAGAGTCTAGTAGGAAGCTTAAATTATGCCACACTAACTAGAGTGGATGTTTGTTGTGCACTTAGTGTATTAAGACAATTCATGCATACTCCAATAAAAACTCATATGGAAGCAGTCAAAATAATCCTCAAGTATTTGAAGGGTACAATCAATGAAGGTTTGTACTATCCCTAGACATCTGACATAGATATCAAGCTCTTTTCTGATGCAGATTGGGCAGTTTCGAAAGATGATAGTAGGAGCACATCTGGATACCTTAATTTTGCAGGTACCAAGTTAATTTCTTGGTCTTCAAAAAATCAACCAATTTTAGCACTCTCATAAACAGAGCATGAGTTAGAGTACTTGCAAATGCTACCCAAGAAGCAATGAGGATTAAGACCCTATATTCTGATCTCGAGCTTAAGTCTTCCACTCCACACATTTTTGGAGATAATGGTAAATCTTTACATATTGCTACCAGCCCCATTTATCATGCCAAGACCAAACACATAGAAGTACATTATCAATATGTGAGGGAGAAGATCATAATCAAAGAGATTCAACTTTCATATGTGTCTACACATCAGCAATGTGCATATATGATGACTAAAGCATTGGATGGAAGAAAATTAAACAGATTCAAATCAATGACTTGATTTCAAGAAATCTTGAAGGAATAAAGACTCAAGATACTTAGGCTTGAGGGGAAGCTATTGATGCAATTAGTAAGCCTAAGAGCTTTGCCAATACTCAAGACTATTCTCATGAAGTGCATCTACTCAAAAGAGTTCACATGGGAACCTATGCTTCTAAAGTTTTCATTGTATTTAGGATCATTGTTAGGTGAGCAAGATTCATATTCAAATTCAAAGTATGAGTATAAATATACTCACTCCTTAATCATTGGTAACCATGCCCATTACTGAGAAATCAAGCCACATTTTTTAGAAAAAATTGTGCTCACTTCATGAAGGAGTGGTGCTCTACACTTCTCATGTATCATATGTGCAATATAGCATACATTTTGAAGCATTACATTGTGTAAGCTGATCTCTGCATGTTGTTGTAGTACACTCATGTACATAGTGAATTGATTTTGTCTATTTCTCTCTGCATGAGTGTCCATTTGCTATACTTCTACTTGGTTTTGTTAGAAAAGAGTTTATAGTATCCACATATCAATTTCATCATCATTGGTGTAGTAGAACTTGAGATATGAAGCTTTGAGGCTGACTATATCTACACGTCTTCTTGTTCATGAAATATTGGGGTGACCCCCCAAACTTGTTAAATTCATCTCTCGATGTATGGTGCAGCTAAAATCATCCAATAACTTGCTTTAGTTACTTATACACTTCAATTATATGTGTTAAAAAGCTCTTTGGTCACCTCATACCACGTTGTGAGATCTAAGCATAACACAAAGACCTTTTCATCCCAAAATAGAAGGTTTATTCACTCCTTGCAAAGTAGAAGTTATATGTTTTGATGCAAACATTGGGAATGATGTTCCAAAGGACTTGAAAGATTATTATACATTATTGGGAAGCTAAAAAAGACTAGTAAGCATTACTAGAGTTAATTTGGCTAGTGTAGAGTAGGTTTGTTGTAGCACCTACTCATCTCTTGACACATCCCATCACCTCTTCACTACATACATACATACACACACACACACACACATACATATATATATATATACATATATATATATATATACATATATATATATACACACACACACACATATATATATATATATATATATATATATATATATATATATATATATATATATATATATATATATATATATATATATATATATATATATATATATATATATATATATGGGTGTGTGTGTGTATGTATATATGTATGTATGTATGCATGTATGCATGTATATATGTATGTATGTATGCATGTATGCATGTATGTATGTATGTATGTATGTATGTATGTATGTATGTATGTATGTATGTATGTATGTATGTATGTATGTATGTATGTGTGTATGTATGTATGTATGCATGCATGTATGTATGTATGTATGTATGTATGTATGTATTGTTGGAACGTCAATCTTACACTATGTTTGAGGTGGATTTGATCTACATCAAAATCTATCACTTGGATTACATCAAAAGAATATCCATTGAAGCATTCTTTTACCTAAGCTCATTTATTGTACTTTTTTAAGAAGATTTTTTATGGATCTTTTACCACTATAAAAGCCTAGAGCTTTACACATGTAAAATTAGAAAAAGAGAGCTAATATTCCTCAAATTTGAGGTGATTGAGTTGCAATCAATGAATCAATCAATCACCTAAAAGTAGATCAAACTAGATCTTCACTTTTCCTAGATTGTAGGAAAGTGAATTGATTCCCTCCAACAACTAATCTTGCCTTCATTTGAATTCAAAATCCACTTGTAGAAGTTGTGGAGAACTTTATGAGTATATATAAAGACTTCAAATCACTTGTACATTACATGAAAGCAATATACATATCATTGTCTTGCTCCATTTTTCTCTATCATCTTCTTCAACAACAATAAGCTTGCAGAGGCTGTTGCTCTCTCTATAGAGCTCCAAATTGGATAAATGAGCAAGCATTGGAAAGATATGAGTGTCTAGTTAATGTATACAAATTTCAAAGCATTTGATTCAGTAGATTGGGAGATATCTCACTTTTTCCGTCTCGGGGTCTATCTTTGCATATTCTTGAAATATAGAAGGTACCACTGTTGAGTGATTGGTTCATTCCAAAAGCATATTTTGCATATTTCTTGTACTCTTGTGCATTCTATACACTCAACCCTATGTTTATCACTCCTCCAAGGGGATATTTTCTTATTGTAATCATGTTGCTTGCTATTAACATTTGAAGTTGATTTTCTCATCCAAAGATAATAAATTTTTTGAGCTAGTCAATGTGCAAACCTATGTGTTTTGGATCGACTCTTTCTCCTTGATGCTCAAAAGTACATAGTGAATTTTATTGCATTTATCGCATGCCTATAAGGTCTACTTGAGTCTCCATAAGCTCAAGGGCTGTTCTTGTGCTGGTTAAGTACACCAAACTTTGTCGCTTTGCAATTCACTTTTCTACCTCTTACAAGCTTCTTCAAGTTCTTTCAGTGGTATCAGAGCTAGATCAAGATGGGTGCCGACTTTCACTCAATGATTGAGAAGCTTGATTGACACAACTATGTGGCTTGGAAAATCAAAATGGAGGCCTATTTGCAAGGTAGAAATCTTTATGGAATTATAGTAGGTGATGAAGCTATGCCTATTCCAAGATCCAAAGGAGGACCTACACAAGAGGAGATAGATAAGCTCACACTTTGGTGCACAAGGGATGCTCAAGAAAGGTTGTACATACTAAAATCTATCTCTGGATTTATATTAACACATATTAGAGGATGCAAGACATCTCAAGAGACTTGGGATGCCCTAGATACTTTCATTTCTGCTAGTACCAAAGCAAGAAAGAATCATCTTTGGAACGAGTTCAACCAAATGAAGAAGACACCTAAAGAAACCATCATAGAGTTTGTTACCAAGGTGAAGGATGTTGTAGATTATTTAGCATCCATTGGAGAGCTGATTGAAGAAGAGGCTATCATGAGGCAAATTCTCAATGGAATTCGAAGTGATAAGCAATGGCAATCTTTCACCACGGCTTATGATCTCATTATGGATGTACAAACTCTAGACTTAAACATCTTTCTTGGACAACTCTTCAATCAAGAAGCGAACAATAGTATAAAGGAATGTAACTCCTATCATGATAATTCAGCTAGTGGTTTATATGCAGATAAAAAGGACAAGAAGTTGAAACGCAAGAAGAAGGAAGAAGTGGCTTCCCAAGCCAACTTCACAAGCAAGAGCAAGTGGAAAGGGAAGAAGAAAGGACCAAAGCATGACAAAGCCAAAGGTCTAAATGTTCAAACTTGTGCCATCTATGATAAGACCAACCACACCACTCACAATTGTTCGTTCAATTGGAAGACTTAGAAAGGTAGTGGACGAGGTGGATATGGCAACAATAGAGGCAGAGGTGGACACAACTTCAACAATAACAATAGAGTCCTTGATAGAAGGGACTTCAACAATTATTCAAAAGATCAAGCACATGAAGACTCATTGCTTCTAATGAATCTAAGCCACAAAGAAGGTAAAGAAGATGATCAATTTTTCTACATAGATTCAAGATGTTCAAATCAAGTTGTGGGCAACATTGCTCTTTTATATGATTTGGAAAGTTCAAAGCATAGACATGAAGTTCAAATAAGGGATGACACAAAGAACAATGTGGAGAAGATTGGTAATATCAAAGCTTCCAATGGTAGCAAAAACATTCTGAGTAAGGTTCTCTATGTAACCACTATCACTAAAAACCTAATAAGCATAGGCCAAATAGTTGAAAAAGGCTTGCAAGTTAGGTTCACCCAACATGGAGCTTTTGTGGAAGATCCATGTCAAGGCTTTAAGAAGATAGCGAGAGGTGAGAAGGATGGTAGGCTCTTTACTTTTGAAGTAGGAAAAACCAAGAATATAGCTCTATTCACTTTTGGGTCGCAAACCCTAAGTGAGCTTGAAGTGTGGCATAAGAGACTTGCTCATGTGAATGAAAGAACCTTGAAGGATATATGTAGGGATCAAAGTGTTCTTGGACTGCCAAACATATCAAAGCAACACATGATCAACAAGTGTGATGCATGTCAGATTGGAAAGGCACAAAGACAACCATTCGACCATAAAGACTACATCCACAACAACTTATTGAACTTAGTACATACATATGTATGGGGACCAAGTCAAGAACCTTCATTGGCAGGATCAAGGTATTATGTATCACTTATTGATGAACATAGTAGATGGACTATTCTACAATTTATCAAGAGTAAGAATGAAGTGTTTGACTGCTTCAAAAAGTATCTAGCACATGTGGAGAATCATATAGGTAGATCACTCAAGAAGCTCATATCTGATGGAGGGGGAGAATGCTTCTCTAAAGAGTTTGATGAGTTCTTGCAAGATAAAGGCATCAAAAGAGAAGTGACTACTAGGTGCTCTCGTCAACTGAATGGAATTGCAAAAGGGAGAAACAAGACATTGTTTGGATCAGCCAAAACAATGCTTGAAGAGAAGAGGTTGCCACATTATCTGTGGGCAAAGGCTATTTCAACTGTTGTGTACCTTGTCAATAGACTACCATCCAAATCACTTCAAGGTATGACTCCTTATGAAGCATGGCATGGAAGAAAACCTAGTCTTGGACATTGCAAGGTGTTTGGTTATTTAATTTATGTTCATGTACCATCACAAATAAGAGGTAAGCTAGATGAAAGGGCAACAAAGTTAGTGCTTATTAGCTATGACTCAACTCAAATGGGTTACAAGTTCTATAATCCTTCAATCAAGCAATTCACTACAAGTAGAGGTGTTGTGTTTGAAGAACACAAGTCTTGGTATGATGAAGACAAACAAAAGGTAACTCTACCATATAATCTTGACTCTAATTCTCATTAATTAGGAAGCACGCATGATACATAGGTCCACAATCGAAGAAGTGATATAGATGATGACCAAGATGAAAGGGAAAAGGATTACAAACTATGGAAGTCAAGAGGCAAATCAAAGATGCAGAAGTGTGGAGGATGCTCTAAGCAAGATCTTAGAAGATCAACAAGAGAGAAGAAACAACTAGAAAAGTATGGATATGATTCCACATTTGTTACAAAGCATTCAATCTACTTGGCAAAGGACTCAATTTCATGGGAACCCTCAACCTATGAAGAGGCAAAGGGAAACCCTAATTGGGAAAAGTTCATGAAAGAAGAAATAGATGCATTGAAGGAGATGGACACTTGGGATTTGGTTCTAACATCTTCCAATCAAAAGGTAATTGGTTGCAAATGGATGTATAAAGGTAAACGAAACTCACATGGATCTGTTTGCAGGTGCAAGGCAAGATTAGTTGCCAAAGGATGCTAAAAAAAGCATGGTATAGACTATGAAGAAACATTCTCACAAGTTGCAAAGATGACTACAATCAAAACATTGATAAGTGTAGCTACTACAAAAAATTGGAGACTCCTCCAACTTCATGTAAAAAATGCATTTCTAAATGGTTGGATAAGTGAAGAGGTATACATGTCAAAACATCCAAGTTTTAGAAACCCTAATCATGCATCTTATGTTTGCAAACTTAAGAAAGCATTGTATGGATTGAAACAAGCTCCTAGACCTTGGAATTATAGGTTGGTTACATACCTTGAAGATCAAGGGTTCAGGCCTAGCAACTCAGATCCTTCTCTATTCATCAAAAGGGATCACAATGAGATTATCTATCTATGTGTATATGTAGATGATATTATTGTGACAAATGATGATCTGAATGGCATTCAAAGGATCAAGAGACACACACAAGAGGAGTTCAAAATCGGTGACTTAGGTGAGCTCACATATTTCCTAGGTATGCAGGTGATATACACAGATGAAGGAATGTATTTGACTTAGAGGAGATAGATTGAGGATCTACTTCTGAAGTTCAAAATGGAGAACACTAAACTTGCAAGTACACCTTTGGAGATGAATCATAAACTTAGTGTTTATGAAGGTGAGAAACTTGAAGACATTAAACAATATCAAAGCTTGGTGGGTAGCTTGATATATGCTATTCATACAAGATCACACAGCTCATATAGCGTAGGATTGCTAAGCCAATTCATCACTCTCCAAGAAGACCACAAATGGATGCAGCTAAGAGAGTACTTAAGTATCTCAAAGGTACAATCAATGAAGGTATATTCTATCCTTACTCTTCAAATTCGGATATCAAAATCTATTCAGATACAGATTGGGCAAGAGCTAAGGATGATAGATAAGTACCTTTGGTTACTTAGCATTTGCAAGTTCAAAGCTAGTGTCATGGAGTTCGAAGAAGCAACCAACAGTTGCTTTATCCTCAACTAAAGCAGAGTACGACGGTTTGACCATAGCAACTCAAGAGGCAATATGGTTAAAAGCATTGTATATAGATTTGGGACTTGTGAGTTCCAAACCTCACATATTTTGAGATAATGTAAGTTCCATGCATCTAGCAGCAAACCCTATTTTCCATGCAAGAACCAAACACATAGAGATTCATTAACACTTTATCAAGGAGAAGCTCATGGCAAAGGAGATTGACATTTCTTTTGTTCCAATTGAAAAGCAAGTAGCAGATATGATGACGAAGGGACTTGATGGAATAAAGCTTTGTAGATTCAAAGCTATAGAAGGTGTTCAACCTATTAGAGACTGAAGACTCAAGCATACTTTAGCTTGAGGGGGAGCTATTGGAACATCAAGATTACATTATTCTTGACGTGGATTTGATCTACATCAAAAGCTATCGCTTGGATCAAATCGAAAGAATATCCATTGAAGTGTTCTTTTACCTATGCTCATTTATTTGTATTTTTAAAAAAATATTTTTCACGGATCTTTTACCATTATAAAAGCATAGATCTCAAACTTGAGGTGGTTGAGTTGCAATCAATGAATTAATCAATCACCTAAAAAGTAGATCAAACAAGATCTTCACTTTTCCTAGATTGCAGGAAAGTGAATTGATTCCCTCTAACAACTAATCCCACCTTCATTTGAATTCAAAATCCACTTGTAGAAGTCATGGATCACTTCAAGAGTCTATATAAAGACTTAAAATCACGTTTACATTACATGGAAGCAATATACTTACACTTGTGGCCATCATTGTCTTGCTCCATTTTTTTGCATCATGTTCTTTAACAATAGTAAGCTTGCAGAGGTTGTTGCTCTCTCTATAGAGCACCAAACTTGATGAGTCAGTAATCATTGGAAAGTTATTAGTGTCTAGTTTATGTGCATAAATATCCAAACCATTTGATTTTAATAGATTTGGAGAAATCTTAGTTTTTTTGTCTTGGGGTCTATCTCTATGCATTCTTGAAAATTAGGAGGTACCACTATTGAGTGTCTAGTTCATTCCAAAAGAATATTTTGCTTATTTCTTGTACTCTTATGAATTCTATACACTCAACTATATGTGTAGCACTCCTCCAAAAGGATATTTTCTAATTGTAATCACGTTGGTCGCTATGATCATTTGAAGTTGACTATCTCATCCAAAGATAGTAACTTTTTTGAGCTAGTGAATGCGCATACCTATCTGTTTTGTATCGACTCTTGTTCCTTGAAGCATAGAGAATTTTATTGCACTTATCGCATGCCTATAAGGTCTATTTGAGTCTCCATAAGCTCAAGGGCTGGTCTTGTGCTAGTTGGTTGGACCAAACTTCATCGCTTTGCAACTCACTTTTCTGCCTCCTACAAGCTTCTCCAAGTTCTTTCATACATGTACGTATGTATGTATGTATGTATGTATGTATGTATGTATGTATGTATGTATGTATGTATGTATGTATGTATGTATGTATGTATGTATGTATGTATGTATGTATGTATGTATGTATGTATGTGTGTGTGTGTGTGTGTGTGTGTGTGTGTGTGTATGTATGTATGTATGTATGTATGTATGTATGTATGTATGTATGTATGTATGTATGTATGTATGTATGTATGTATGTATGTATGTATGTATGTATGTATGTATGTATGTATGTATGTATGTATGTATGTATGTATGTATGTATGTATGTATGTATGTATGTATGTATGTATATATATATATATATATATATATATATATATATATATATATATATATATATATATATATATATATATATTGTTACAATGCTATGGCAAGACCCATACAGTCCTTCAAGTTCCCAAATTCAGTTTCAATTTAATCCATTTTAGATAGATAACCCTTTTATTTTTATCTAACATTGTAAAAATCCTTTTAAAGTTTTTAGTAGAAAGAGTTTTTTATATTCAAGGAATTGTTAGCATGCAATCATAAGGAAGAGTCTTCCTTCGAAAATCCCACAAGAAAGCATAGTTTTAGGGTTTTTCCTTTTGTTTTTCAAGACCTTTTTCAAATAAAAAGGCAAGGGGTTTGGGAGAAGCCTTTATGAAGGTTGAGACCTTGCTTGTACAAAGACTTTTTGGTGGAATGAAGTTGTGATCTTCTTCTTGAAAATTTGTATTATCATTTTGAAGTGATTAAGCATGATTGAACACTTGTTTTAGGTGATTTATCCTTTAGTAGAGGGAATTACATAGGCTTGTGAGTTTTCTATAGGAATTAAGCCTCAACTTTTTTATTTTCACCTTGCAATTGTAGTGCTCGTGGAGTCCTGCAAAATAAGTTGAGGCACACATAAAACAAACAAGTATTGAGAGCGTTACAAGCATTTTGGTGATTCAGCTTTGTTTGAAGCATCAGACAACAATACACATATGGAAGCATCCAATAGCATGCATTCTTGAATGCATCAAATAGCATGCATTCTTGAATGCATCAAATAGCATGAATTCTTGAATGCATCGGATAGCAATGGCTTGGAAGCATTGGATAGCATGCATCCTTGAATGCATCATATAGCAAGGGCTTGGAAGCATCAGATAGCACACATCCTTGAATGCATCAAGTAGCAAGGGCTTGGAAGCATCGGATAGCATGCATCCTTGAATGCATCAGATGGCAAGGGCTTGAAAGGATCGAATAGCATGCATCCCTGAATGCATCATATAGCAAGGGCTTGGAAGGATAGCATAGTGCACACCTAACGCGGTCAATCTAGGACCTTAATCTTCAAGAGGGACACTCTTGTGTACCTTCTAAGAGGCTATGAAGGGGAGATACTCTTTTCACTTTACTTGAACCTCATCCATTACAATTGCTTATGCCATGGACTGTAAAGCTTGAGGTTTACTCTGGGGATTGAAAAATTAAAGTGTGTAAGCATGCCCTATGCTATGACTCTACACATTTTGGTGCTACTAGTAGAGAGATCAAGCATCATGCCTAGGTAACTTGTGTGATGGACATCACTATCATGCATGAATATCACTCAGCAAGATTCTCAAACTTTTCATAGAAGGAGACTCTTTACTCTTCAACCAAAGAGTTTCTCATACATCACTCTTGCCCTTAGGTGACACATTTGGTGATTGTGGTTAGTTAGTGCAGGTAGATTCTTTTTGAGTTCATAGGTAGCACAACCTTCTCTTCTTGTTTTGTGCTTTTCTTTTGTTCTTTTTTATTTTAGTTCCTCCACTCTTTCAACTTGGTCATCAAACAAGAAATTTAGAGAAGTATATGATAGATTGAAAGCATCGGCTATCATCTCAAGAAGTGTCACTCTACATCAAGTATCACATAGCTTGATAAACCATGGAAGATAGAAGCTATGAAGAGACTTGACCATCTCTATGACTCCTAGATTGAAGATAAGAAGGTTTGTGTATCATCTAGCATGTCGAGGTGTCTAATAGCTTGGAATCTTAAGGAACACCATCAAGTGAACCTCACATGATTGTCAAAGTCATCTTACACAAGGCATTGGAAGGATCATCCAGTAAAGAGCATAGTCTCATTTTGAAAAGAAACAACCAAGGAGTTAAGCAACAAATCAAAGGAGAATCGAATAGCTTGGAATATCTAAGGAGAGCAAAGGTTTTGATAGCTAGATTAAATGGAGATTCTTCTAGTGTGGCACTCTAATGCCAAGGATGGAAGCACTCTTTTGAGCAAGGTTTTGTATGTTCATACAATTCCAAAGAATTTGATAAGTGTAGGACAAATTGTAGAAAAGGGATATGAAGTAAGGTTCACTAATGATGGAGTTTATGTTGAAGACCCTAGCCATGGATATAAACAAATTGTTTTAGGGAAAAATCAAGGAAGGCTCTTCACATTAAAGATTCAAGGCAATGTTGATCATGCCTTGTTCACTTATGGAGAACATAAGATCTTTGAGTTAGATCTTTGGCACAAAAGGCTTGGACATTTCAATGAAAGAGGTATTAAGGATATGATTAATAATGGTTGAGTGCTTGGATTGCCTAATATTGCATGTCACACATGACATACAAGTGTGAAGCATGTCAATTGGGTAAAGCTCACAAAAAGACTTATGGTAAGAAAGGGTTTATGTATTCCGAGAAGCTTGAATTGGTGCATACATATGTATGGGGTCCATCAAAGGAATTTAGCATTAACGGTTCGAGATATTATGTGATTTACCTTGATGATGCTACCAGGAGGATCACTATATATGTGATCAAAGATAAATCAGAGGTGTTCAATACATTTAAACATTATCATGTGTATGCAGAGAGAATCATAGGACAAAATTGAAGAGACTAAGGTCAGATGGAGGGGGAGAGTATTTCTCTAATGAGTTCAGTGATTACTTATGGAATGCAGGTATAAAAAGGGAAGTTACTTGCAGGTACTCTCCTCAACAAAATGGTGTAGTAGAAAGGAGAAATAGAACTCTTGTTGATTTTGCAAGGTCAATGATGAAGGAGAAAAATTGTCCTAATTACTTGTGGGTTGAGGCTGTGAATACAGCTACTTATTTGGTTAATAGACTTCCATGTAAGGCCTTGAATGGTATGACACCATATGAGGCATGGTGGGCTAAGAGACCTACCTTAGATCATCGCAAAGTGTTTGGATGTTTGGCTTATGCATATGTACCATCTCAATTAAGGCATAAATTGGAACCTAAAGCTAAAAAGTATGTACTCATTGGTTATGATGATAAGCAGATAGGTTATAGATTGTGGAGTCCATCCACAAAGAAATTCCTTGTGTCAAAGGATGTTACATTTAATTAGCAAGGTACTTGGTATGCAGGTATAATTAATGTTCATGCAGGTGATGAAGAATTCATGACCCCAAGAAAGGGGAAATCAAAGATTTAAATTCCTAATGATGAAAAGATTGTTGATGCTCATATTGATAATGAAGAAATGCCAAGGTTTGATCCAAAATATGAAGAACCAGAGACTTCAAAGAATGGAGAAGTTAGAAGGTCAACAAGGAATAGAAATCAACCCATAAGGTATAGTTATGATACTTCATTTTTTACCACTAAATATTATGCTTACATAGTGAAAGCAGAAGAAGATCCTTCTACATATGATGAGTAAGAATAAGGAAAATTGGGAGAAAGCTATGCAAGAGGAGTATGCATTGATGGAGAATGAGACATGGGATTTGGTTCCTAAACCAAATAATTAGAAAATCATTGGATGCAAATGGGTCTACAAGACAAAGAGGTATGCACATGGAAGTGTATCTAGGTATAAAGCTAGATTTGTTGTGAAAGGGTATGCTCAAACATATGGTGTAAAATTATGATGATACTTATAGTCATATGGCAAAGATGACAACTATAAGGACTCTCATAGCTATTATTACATGTAAAGGTTGGAAGCTACATCAATTAGACGTGAAGAATGCTTTTCTAAATGGTTACATTTTAGATGATGTTTTCATGGAGCAACTAGAAGGTTTCAAGGATAAATGTTATTCAGAGTATGTATGTAAGCTCAAGAGAGCTTTGTATGGTTTGAAGCAGGCCCTAAGGGCATGGAATTACAAAATTGTGAAGTTCTTGAAAAAGCTTGGTTTCCAAGCGTCTAAGCCAGATAGTAGCTTGCTTGTTAAAGCAAGTGATGATGGGTTTATTTACATTTTCATATATGTTGATGACATAATTCTTACATGTACATATGAGAAGGGCATACAAAGTCTTAAGAAGCAGATGGAGAAAGATTTCAAGATTAGTGACTTGGGAGACTTGTCATATTTCTTGGGGATGGAGATTTCATATACTCGACATGGAGTATATGTGACTCAAGAAAGGTATTTGAAGAATTTGCTAATCAAGTTTAAAATGGAAGATTGCAAGGTAGCACCTACTCCAATGGAGGTGAATCATAAATTGAGCAGATATGGAGGAGAAGAATTCAAGGACATGAAGTTGTATCAAAGTTTGGTTGGTAGTCTAATCTATGCTACATTGACTAGGCCTGATTTGTCATATGCAGTTGGAGTGTTGTCTCAATTCATGCATTGTCCTAGGAAAGAACATTGGATCGCAAGACAATGGGTGCTAAGATACATTAAGGGTACACTCAAAGAAGGTTTGTATTATGGATTCACATCAGATACAAAAATCATGATACATAGTGATGCAGATTGGGCATGTAACTCTGATGATAGGAGGTCAACATATGGATATCTATGTTATGTGGGAGATAAATTAATCTCTTGGTGTTCTAAGAAGCAACATACAGTTGCTTTATCATTTACAGAAGTAGAATATAAAGGTATGGTTGAAGCTGCCAAAGAGGTTATATGGTTGAAGACACTCGTGAAGAGTTTTGACATCATTCAGAGTACACCCACTATTCATGAAGATAATAAGAGTTCATTGTATCTAGCTGCTAATCCTGTGTTTCATGACAGGACTAAACATATTGAGACCCAGTATCCTTTCTTGAGAGAGAGGTGATTGATAAAGAAATCGAAGTCATGCACACCCCTAAAAAAGATTAGACCGGAGACATGTTAACCAAAAGTTTGGATGGACCTAAGTTACAGAAGCTCAAAGACATGGTAGGTATAAAGAAGATGGAGAAAATCACAATTGATGGTTGAGGGAGAGCTGTTGGTGTAGGATAATCACCAATTGATTATTTGGACAAGTTTTGAAGTCAAAGGGTAAAGCAAAGATCAAAATCTGAGCCTTGAAGATGAAGACTTGTATATACATGTATGTTATTCTTGTAATTAGTTCATAAAAAATTTTGTATCCATGGTGAGTTGGGATGTAAATGTCTATATATACTTGGATATGGATGTAATAGATGAGTGAGATGATGTATGAAGAGATTTAGAAGTCATAACAAGCATTAGAGAATGAGAAGAATGTAATCTACTCATGAGATGTACATTTTCTCTTAATAGAAGAAGAATTGAAAAGTTGTGCCTCGATCTTTTGCTTAGTGCTCCTTCTGTACTTATCTTCTTGAGGGATGCTTTTGTACAAGTCTAATTCTATAGTTGATTGATCTCTATACAAGTTTTGAGAGGCTAATTATAATTATGCTGAGAGAATTGAAGACAAGAACATTTACATGTGTAAATGTGAAGAAGTGAAGATAGGAATAGGGGTAGTCCTGGTGGTCAAAGTTTTCATTAGATCTCCCTCCACAGTGTAAAGTTTTGAGCAAGTAAGCACTCATTCTTTAAGTTGAAAGTTAAGCTACTTGTGGCTAAAAGCATTTGAATAAAAGAGGTCTACTTTGGGAGAACCATGCATTAGAAGTTGCAGGTGTGAAAGTCGACTACACATAAGAATAGTTTCAGACATAGGTAAATTGTTTGGAGGAAATCTCAAGATCTACTGATTCTTTTAAAGAGATTTAACTTGGAGAAGGTTTGTAAGCTTTAGGAGACACCTTATATAAAGTTTCATTGAAAAATTTACACATTTGATGAGTCAATGAGTGAATTAAGTGCAGCAGACTTTTCTGTGTAATGAGTTTCTTCACAGTTGACTCAAGCCTTGATAATTTGGCAATAGGTTTCCAAAATTGGTTGTGGTTATGAGTTGTTCTTGATATAGAGGTGCTCTAACATCAAGAATAACTTGTTCTCTGGGAGATTAATCATCTCCATCAGTTGGGATCCATGATGGGAGGATATGCATTCTCTAAGTGAGAAATAGGCTTTGTAGATCCTATTAATCCCCCAACCAAGAGTTCACATGTAGAGTATATCATTGTTGCAATAGATTATCTAACCAAAATGGTTAGAATTAAAAGCAATTAAGAAGAACAATGTGCAAACAACATCAAGATTTTCATTCAAAAACATATTCACAAGATATGGGTTACCGATAGAGTATTTCTTTCTGGCAAGACATTATGAAAGACACTCCACATCTTGCACCCCAAATGATAATCAAGACTCTAGAAAAGATTAGAGCATGCCTCACAGCCTTTAATACTCACCCAACAATATAGATACACAAACCTCGCTTCCATTATGGCATCAAGCCCTAATTTTTTAACCTTGGTTGAGCTCCATAGCTTAGTACAATGAACCATTATATGAAAACCTTTGAGAAATGCTTCTTCACAAGTTTTTGGAAAAGACATTCAAATATTTTTGGGAACGTATCTTCTTCTTTGCAAGGAAATCTAATATCAATAGAAGTTTCAATGTAAAATATCCAGCTTTTTCCATCACCATGGTTCCTTGCATAGTCAAATGGCACAACTTAATGATGTTTCTCAAAGAAAATCATCGATGACATGAGAAGGTAGCATTGAAAGTAGCCAAATTTTGATCCCAATACTTTAAAAGCAAGCCTATTGAGGACAATAGATTCAAGGGGAGCGGGGGGTGGGGTGGTGTTGGTAGAAGTGCAAAATGTTAGAGTTTGAGGTCTACCAAAGCACACGAATAGCACAAGGAAGAAGAAGAAGCTTGGAGCACAACACACAATATTGAATGTATTACCAAGTGAATGTACAAAGATCAGTAACATGTTAGGGTTATAGATGTATATACGAGCCAACGAAAAAAACCTCCTAAAGAGGGAAAAAGTGCACTGTCGGTCCTAAGTATGTTCACACACATCACTACCAAAATATATCAACAAAACCCCCTAGGAGTGATGCAATGAACAAGGAGCTAGTACTCATGTATAAGGAAGTGAAAAGCTATGTGGAAAAAGATCAATCCACAAAAGAAATTAAGCCCAAATATTTGTCGAAAGCTTCAAACTTCTTCTGTACCTCTTTCTCACATAATGATAATGCACCTCAATGTGCTTTTTGCAAGCATGGACAAGGCGTTCTTTGCAATTGACAATGCACTCTGACTGTCAGTGAAGATGGTGGTGGCAGAAGGCTTGACCAACACCCAAATCATCCAAAAGGTGTAAAAGCGACACACACTCAAGAGACGATGTGAAAGTTGCCCTATACTCAGCCTCACAACCACAAGTGGCCACAATAGGCTACTTCTTTCTCAACCAACATATGCATGAGCTACCAAGCATGAAGCAAAAACCACCACACGAGAGTCATAGCAAGCAAGCTAGTCAGAGTCACAAAAAGCATGTAAATCTGATAGTTGTAATTCCCCCTTGGAATAAAACAATCCGAGTAATCGGGTACCACTCAAGTAGCAAATGATGCGCTTAACTGCCTACCAATACTTGACACTTGGGCAATGCATAAACTTGCTCCTCTCTCAGCCACCAAATTGAATATTAAGCCAAGTTATGCAGAAGTAGATCAAGCATCTAATAGCTTGTTGATCGAGAACAACATCAAATGCATCTCCAGTATCATGAAGACTCAATCATGAACTTGTTTCCATAGGAGTGGCACTTGTTTTGCAATCTTCAAGGTTAAAACATTGCAATAATGTGTTGATGTATTTCGTTTGACACAGATTTATATCACCATCAACTTGCATAAATTGAATGCCCAAATAATGATGCAAATGTCCCAAATCTGACATCTCAAAAGAGTCATGTAAATCAGCCTTAAAATCAGTAATATGCTTCTCATTAGGACCACTGAGCAGCATGTCATCAACATAGACAACAATGATCAGAAGCACATCATTTGCATGCTTAACGTATAAGGTGCTCTCGCTTGGAATATTCTCACCATGTGCAATCAAGTAAGCATGTATGGTGCTTGCTTCAAACCATATAACACCTTTTTCAACTTGCACACTTTGTTTTCATGCCCTTTCTGCACAAAACCACGAGGCTCAAAAACATACACTTCTTCATGTAAGTCACCATTCAAAAATATAGTTTTAATGTCCAATTGATGTACATTCCAACAATGATGGGCTGCAAGTGCACATATGCTATGAACAATATTCATTCGGCATGTGGTGCAAAGGTCTCACTAAAATCAATGCCTCTTTCTTGAGCATACCCTTTTGCAACAAGCCTAGCTTTGTACCTATCAATTGTTCCATCAAGTTTACATTTCAACATGTATACCCATTTAGTGCCAATGCCTTTTTTCCAAAGGACAAATACCATTCTTCATAATAGCATCATATTCTGATTGCATAGCAGCCATCCAATTTTTTGAATTTTGGGCTTCATCAAAAGAAATAGGCTCATTCTCATCACAGAGACTAGAGGCAGCCATAGCATAGCAATCTGATGCAAAAGAAGCACTATGAGAGCTTGAACAAGTACAATATGACAAAGGTGCATCTAATTTGCTATCTCACAAAGTTTGCACCAACCATTTAGGCATAGTTTTTGCCTCCTCTATATCAGCCCTCTCATCAACAAGTGCATCATGTAAATCTCCATCAGAAATGGAATGATTTGCATCATCATGTGGAACCTATAAAGGTTAAGAAATTGCCTCATTTGGAAAAACAATGGACTGTCCACCTACACATCTTTGGAGCTAATTGATGTCTCCTTAGTACATGAAAGTAATGCTTGAATTTCATCTTCCACAAAAACAATAACATGGCTAACCAAAATGCATTCAGTTTATGGATGATACAGACGATAGCCTTTGCTTTGAGAACTATACCCAATAAAAATACATTTCATTGCTTTATCATTCAATTTCGTGCATTGTTATTCAAGCACTAATGCATATGCCAGACAATGAAAAACACGCGGAGGAGCAACAAATGGCTTGCCACCATGCCAAGCCTCATATGGAGTGATAGATTGCAATGCTCTAGTGGGACACCTGTTAAGTACATATGCTATACACATAACATCCTCAAGCTAGAAGCTATGTGGTAAAGCCTAACTTTTGACCATAAAACTCACCATCTCCATGAGTGACCTGTTCTTTCTTTCGGCAACTCCATTTTGTTGAAGTGTATACATCACTATACATTGACTTTTTATCCCACGTTCAGCTAGAAATGCATTAAAATTAGAAGACATATATTCATGCCCTCAATCAGAATGGAGGGTGCTCATTTTACATGCCGATAGATTTTCAACCAAAATCAGAAACTGTTTGAGGCATGTAAACACTTCAGAATTTGCTTTCAATGGATACACCCATGCATACCTGGAAAAATCATTAACGAAATTCATGAAGTAAAGGTAGTTCCCAAAAGAAGGTGTTTGCATCAAACCATATTCATCACTATGAACAAGCTGCAATTTCTCAGTAGCTCAAATTGAACCATCTTTTGGGAAGGAGCATTCTTGCATTTTTCCCAAAATACATCCTTCACAAACATGTTTACAAGATGCATCAAGTTTGGTTAGAGAGGACATCATTTCAAATTGTTGTAGGTATAGCAAACTAGCAAAATTTAGATGACCAAAGCATGCATGCCAAAGCTTTGCATCTAACATAGCCTAAGAATCTTGAACTACACATGTTGAATCATTCACAAATTTTTCATAGTTTATGAGCTTATACAGCCCATGACATAAAATGTCAAAAGCAATAATGACATCACCATTTGACAGATCATGAACTGTACATCTTTCATCAACAAATTTCACAACCAAGCCGATCTTGGCTAATGTTGAAACTGATAACAATTTTTCTCTTGATCCTTGGCACAAATAAAATATCTGACAATGTAAAAATAATTACCAACCTCAAAAACATGGGAGGAGGCTTTTCAAAGCATTTGGAGAGGCACCTCCCGCATTTTTATGGCTTGGCCTTTTTTCACTTTTAAACCATGTTTGGGATCACCTCGGGTATAGAAATAGTGTTTATTGACTCATATGACTTAAGCTTGTGCACTCAAATGGTTTATATAGTTAGTCTATGGGGATTTTGTGCATGATTCATTATGGTGCATAAGAAATTATTGAAGCATCCACATGATGTGACCATATGGCTTACAATGTGCCTATATGATGTAGGAAGACCAAAAAAATCATTTGCACAAAAACACGAGAGAGCCTATATATGGTATGACTTTTTTGGCCTCCCTATGCCATTGATAGCACATTTAGTGTGATATACATACGAATGATGGGTGAAAAATGCTTCATGTGATAAGAGCAATATAAAAAACTTTGATATATGGTATATACATAACAATTTCAAGAGAGAATGAGAAAAATAATTGAGCAAAGTGTATTGTTTCATTAATTGACTTCATTACATCAATCGGTTTTGAGCTTTTCAATGAGTCTCTTTCGGTGCTCCAAAAGTATAGGTAGGATGTAAGTAAAGCAAATTTTGCTATATCATCACTATTTCTCACTCCTAACCATAAAGATATACCTATTTGACCTAATACATTTTTGCAAAACCTGGAACATAAAATTGCAATTAAAAGGGAATTTTTCATTAAGAAGAAATAATCGGTCCCCTGTGTAATGGTTGATAAACAAAGAAACTTACTCAAGGCCTTCAAAAACCATGCCATGAAGTGCCCTTGAGGACGATAGTCTTTATGGATAATTACAAAATGTTCTTTGGGAAGTTTCCCAATGTAGTTTGCAAGGGAATTTCCACCTCCACAAGACACTCGGTCCCCTTTGCTCTTGGTTGCAAAATTTTCTACTTCGATCACCTCCTACACAAAGTCACAAGATTGGTGTTTACATGAAGTTTAAGAATGAATGACATCATCTTGAACTTTTTCATCCTCTTCTCCTCTCTAGAAGATGTGAACGAATGCTAGAGTGAGACATCCTGCTCTACTTAATGATTGGTGAAGCAAGAATCTTTGACTCTAATATCCTTTCTTATGCATTATTGAATTCTTCTTTAGTAATTTATTAATGTTCACTTGTAAGCGCGTCATCACAAGCCAATTTAGTACCAAACATCTAGGCCTACTACAGACATACACTGCTCATGAGAAGATGGTCATAATTGCAAACAATAGTAAACTCCCATTCTTCATTTTGCATAGGATTAGTAGACTTTTTTTTAGGTGTAGAGGCCTATGTAACAACCATTCCAGCCTCTTTCTTCTTCGCCTCTTTTGCATCCAGTTTTGAAAAACTCTTTATGACATGATCATTTCCTTTACAATATTTGCAAAACAATTTTTGCTTTTCTATTTTCTTCTTGTCTTTTCCATCCTTCTTCGATTGTAACACTGAGTCACAACAAAGGAGAACAAAGACATGTTCTCTATTCCTTTTTACCTAAAGACCATGATATCAAGCAATAAAGTGGGCATTTTACAATATCTAGAAAGCATCACTTGTTCTTGCTTGTAAATATTGACTAGAAGCTTGATCCCATATCCCAAGTAGTCAAGATAGATATGCTAAAATACTTGGTGCCATGAAAACTAGTTGTTCAACACGATCAAGAATCCCACATCATGATCTTTGACAAGAGATTAGAGTTGAAGGTATAAGTAAGAGTTCGAGAAGCTCCTTCATTACATCTATAACCTCAACAAGCACAGATTATAGCTGATTAAAAGCTACTCGAAAATCGCAGTACATGTGTTGCAAAAATCGAAACATTTTAACAAGGCAATTAAGATCATCCCCTTTGTATAGTTAAGATCCTCATTGAATGCTGGGCCATATTCACAGAATATGAAATAAATTTCACAAAAGCATTCCCAAGAGAAGATTGTAATCAACAAAATTATACTAAGAAACATTCACACATTCATCAGAGAAATGCTCAAGATAAGTCAAGCTTAACACAGTGGAAGCAGAACTCGGCATTATATTTCTATTAAAATGATGTTTTACATTTCATGTGTTTTACAAGAGTAATATGAATCTACAATAGAAGTTGATCATAGCTTTCCTCAGGCTCAAGCATAATGGGATCCTCTGGAACATTAGAACACATCTCCAACCTCTCTTGCTCCAAGATTGGCTCTTCAAGGTCAGCCATGTCCCCCGGTTCATCTGCAAGTGGGGGAACAGGCTCCCTTGAAGCCGGTTGGAATCTCTCCGTGTCTGCAATGTGCTTCCTTCCAACCTCTTGGTCTTCATCTGGGCATTCATTCAACCCATTGATTCTCATTCTAATGAAGCTCACTTGAGCATCATCCTTCTCCACAGCTATGCAGTGCCTGAACATCTTTAAGGAGCAAGCCAGAGTCGTTCCTGAAACAGCAGAAAACCACTTAAAGGGCAAATCAACATTATGACTAATGAAAATTGTTAAAATTGAAATTACATGTGCCCGAAAAAAGGTCTAGGACTCAGTCATCATCATTGGAGAATAGTTGAAGCAATCTCATAATGAGCTTTTGTGGCTTCTGATAGGGGTTAACCAATGTCCTGTCCCCAGCTACATGACAAAGTTTCTTGGTAACGGCTGGGAACATGAGCACATTTGAGATCCCATTCTCATTGCAATGCTCCCTGACTCTCCTTTTGCTTACTTCATCATAATAGCCAACTGTAATGCATTCAGTGGAGCTCACAAACCTATGCAAAGGAGTATGATTGATGTTTGTCTTCACCCTGCCAACAAGAACTATAAGTGAATGAGAGCATCATTAAAGCCATGGAGATAGAAAGAAGATTACTTACCATGTGAGGCACTCCACAGCATGACATCTTGACTTCAGAGCAGTGGAAACAGAGAAAGACTGGTCTCTGCTATGGAAAATTACTATCCTCCAAAGAGGAGACATAGTCAACTCTGCAAAATCAGTGACCATCTTCCGAATCTGAGGGTGTTTGAAGGGTTCATCGTCATTAACTGATCCTAACATCCTAAATCCATAGGGCATGTCTGCTATGAGAAGGGAGAAATGCTTTCTAGGCACAACAAAACAAATGTTATTTACATCACTACAAAATACATTGTAATATACAGGCCTAAGGGGGTCTAGGGGATTGGAGAAACATTTCAGATCAGGTTCATCATCAAAATCAATCTCCTTGGCTTTCAGTCTGGATTTCTCATGCCTTGCTATTTGAATGTGAGCCAGGAATGCAAGGGGGCAATCATCTACTAGCTCTGCAGACTTACTTTTCTTTGGTTTCTGCAGAATAAAGTGGAAAGATAATTAAATGAGCTCTTCAATATAGCAAACGAAACATAAGGAATCGATGCATGGCATCGATTTCGTGTGGGTCGATGCCAGGCATCGACTTTCTACTGAAAGTCGATCCCTGGCATCGACTTGGGGACATAAGTCGATGCCTGGCATCGACTTATGCCACGAGATCGATGCCAGGCATCGACTTATGCCCCAAGTCGATGCCAGGCATCGACTTATGCCACGAGGTCGATGCCAGGCATCGACTTTTGGCACCAAGTCGATGCCAGGCATCGACTTCCTACTAAAAGCCTGGCATCAAATTGGTTAGGTGAATCAAGGCATCTAGTCTAATAGCAAACCAGGCATGCTCTCTGAAAGAGAACCTACCCAATCACGAAACAGGATAAAATATTCTGATAAAGCTTTGTAGGATGATGTGGTTGGATAGTTTGTTTGGACCTCTGTGCAAGAAAAGCAACCCAGCCTCTTCATCATCAACTCCTGAATCTTCATGTATACTTTATGACTACAGTCACAGAAATGAAAAAGAGACTAGGTTAGACCAGAAACATGAGAGGGAAAAAGGATGTGAGAATAACATACATACTTATTGAGCTGTGTCACCATCTCCTCCAGGCTTAACTCTTTGGAGATTACCCTTGACAAAGTTGATATAATCAATGTATCATCCTTGATTCCTTGAAGGGCCCTCCATGGTGTCAGCTTCATGCCCTCAGGAGCCTCTTCAATTGAGAGGTCAACTTTCTTTCCCTTTCCCTTCAGATCAACATGTGGGTCTGGCCTCGACTTCCGTTGCTTCTGGCCCTTGACCTCCTTGTTCCCCCACATTGTGAAAATTTTATCGTGCAGATCCCAGATCTCACCTATTCTGAATGCCAGTTGAAACCATGGATCATATTTTCTCAAAGCATCAGACTTTCTATTCTGATCCAGTGCAATTCCAACCTCAATAAGGCATTGCTTTCGTAGATTGGGATGTATTCTTCCAGCTTCCTGTACGAGACAATCTTCATATTCATGGTGGAAGAACCGAATTCTCTCTATGCAGGACATTTTTTGCCTGTAGTCATTGTCATTGTTGTGATCCCAAGTAAGAAGCTTGGCTTCCTCAGTTGTAAGAACAACATATATCTTGCACTCTGCATACCTAAAGAAGAATGTGGTGGGGTGCTCCTTCACTAGCTGTCTGCAGGCCTCTGCAAAGTGTGAACCACCAATCACATATGTATAATCCTCAAATAGACCCTCATTGAACTCCTCCACAGAGCTGCACTCATTCGGATCCACCATGAAAAGGAAAGGCACAACAGTAGCATGAGGATTTATTTTCATTTTCTTCTTAACATTCTGCACGTGCAAATTGTGTGGCTCCCTGATCTCAAGGGGCCTCCTCCCTGTGACTGGATCCATTGGTGGCCTATGGATGATATTGATTGGCAGGTGGAACAACTGCCCCTTCTTCACAACTTTTCTTCTAGCTATGTCCTCCCTCATCTTGTTCTGTTGAGTACCAAGAACACCCGAGGCAAGCTCTCCACCGGGTGCAACTATTATATCCTCAGAGCTAGAGCTTGAGTCAGAAGACTCCTCATTAGCAATTCTCTTCTTTTTCTTTAGGAACTTTTTCTGCACGCATTGCTTACCCCTTGCCTTTACAGGGGTTGTCATCTTCCGTTGTGTTGGCATGATGTTCTCTCTCTCTCTCTCTCTCTCTCTCTCTCTCTCTCTCTCTCTCTCTCTCTCTCTCTCTCTCTCTCTCTCTCTCTCTCTCTCTCTCTCTCTCTCTCTCTCTCTCTCTCTCTCTCTCTCTCTCTCTCTCTCTCTCTCTCTCTCTCTCTCTCTCCCCCCCTGAGGACAATATGCCATCTCGCCTCCTTCACCTCAAGGACAGTACGCCATCGTGCCTCCTTCACCTCCAAGACAGTATACCATCGTGCCTCCTTCACCACCGATAAAGGAGAGATAGAGGTAGTGGACTCCTACATCTACCTAGGTATCACCTTCTCGGGCAGCATAGGGGTATTCTCCATGGCACAGGTAACGAGAGATAGATTGACGTGAGGCTATGCGGCACTTGCAGGATTGGAGAGACGTTGCTTTCTGGGACATTTTCAAGAGCCTCAGACTAAGGGGTGGCTCTTTGATACTCTAGTGACACCCGCATTGATGTATGCAGCGGCAGTATGGGCACCAGGGATCACGGAGTCGATGTGGACACGGATTGAGAGACCCCAGGTCACCATGATCTCACGCTTGCTCCGCAACAAGCCCTTCGTTCCACATGACATTATACAAGCTGAGCTTGGCACACCACCGATGCTAGTGGAGGCCCTCTTTCAACTGGTGACCTTTATTGTGAGAGTCAGAGACCTCCCCACCAGCAAACTAACCAGGCTTGCATTTGGGACCTCTAGACATTTGGCAAAGATGGGGCATGGGAGAGTATGGTATGCACAGACGTACTGATGGTTAGCAGACTATGGCATGAGCATTACAGATCTCCCCCTTTTTCAGTATGACCTCTCTTCCCCCTACATTACCCTCTCTTGTTTGGAGAGGAACAAGATCATCCATCATGACATACTATAGATACACGTCAGGGAGACATGGATAGCACCACAGGAGCCTCTTCCCACAGAGGCAACACTACAAAGAGCAATTCCTGACTGTGACAGCGGATGGTTTCATTCAGAGACCACGACACATGGATACATACATGGCACCAACAGAGAGAGTGGCCATTGGGAAGCTCAGAGTATCATCACACCAGCTCGAGATTGAGGTTGGGCATGTGACACATACCCCCACGGACGAGAGATAATGCAGGATATGCCGAGAGGAGGTGGAGGAAGAGGAGCACTACACATACAAATGCCAGGCATATGAGGACATCAGAGACCGCTACCCATAGCTCTTCAAGAGGCCCAGAGAGATCAGGGCTTTATTGGAGACAGAGGACCAGCGCCCTCTAGGTCGTTTCCTAGTAGAGCTCCAATGCCACCGTGCATCACTTCTCCAATAGTAGATTGGAGATACACTTTACCCCCCATACTTATATTACAGATATTTTCAGACCCACAACCACCCGAGGACCCAGATCAATGCAGGATGTCACATTACAGAGAGCAAAGGAGCTTAGACGACAGCATCGACGACCCATACCCCCACTCCGGAGAGCCCGTCCCCACCAGAGAGATTCAGGCGATTCATGCATGCCATGACATGAAGATATGGAGTCATCAGCAACGCACCCCTGTCGATCTCGATGTGGAGAGCATTTTGAGGATCGCCACGATCCCTTACCCACCGATGCATTATATCCTACACCCACTCCAAACATTTAAAGGGTTATGACACCACCGAGCCTCCCCTCCCTATGCATACCATATTTGCATCTCACCTATTGAGCATATAGAGAGCATGCCCATAGCACCCCACACCCTTGACGCCAACTATTATCCACTCTTTTTATACTCTGTTTTGTACTCACACTTTATTTTCCTTTTGGGATCACAGTGGATTGGATCATACTGATGTATATGTTTTGTCTCATAGGCTGATTTTGGCCTCTAATAGAGGTTAAAATGTCTTTCTTTCTTTCTTTCCCTCCCTCCCTCCCTCCCCCCCCCCCCCCCCCCCCCCCCTTCCCTCCCTCCCTCCCTCCCTCCCTCCCTCCCTCCCTCCCTCCCTCCCTCTCTCTCTCTCTCTCTCTCTCTCTCTCTCTCTCTCTCTCTCTCTCTCTCTCTCTCTCTCTCTCTCTCTCTCTCTCTCTCTCTCTCTCTCTCTCTCTCTCTCTCTCTCTCTCTCTCTCTCTCTCTCTCTCTCTCTCTCTCTCTCTCTCCCCCCTCTCCCCCTCCCTCCCTCCCTCCTCCCTCCCTCTCTCTCTCCCTCCTCCCTCCCTCCCTCCCTCCCTCCCTCCCTCTCATTCATGCAAGGAACATTTGTGATATATTTTACTAGAAAAAATTTATACCCAAAAACTTGATTTAAATTGTTGTAGATGCTACCTAGTCACATTGTAGGCCTTTGGGCCGCCACATCAGCGGACCTCCTTATCTTGTACGCCCCTGCTTTGTTGGATATAGGAGGGACCCACATGGGGTTTGGATAACAATACAAGGTGAAGGGGGCTTTCAGTTGTGAAAACCATGGCTATTTGAAGCTCTGCCAAAAAAAAGAATGAACCTAAAAGATTGGACTTGAATTGCTAAATATGATGTAGGTTACAATAATGTGCACCATGTGTGACCAGAAAAAAAGGGGTATACATAGAAAAACAGCACCAATGACAACAGAAGCTTAATCACTAATTTGTAGATACACCATCCACAATCTGGTGTCTTTGCTGATCGCATAACCACATAACTTCATTTCTCATTCATTAGCACCATAAACTCAATGTTTTCTGCATTACTCAGAAAATTCAGACAACATGATACTCGAAATAAAACATGAACCTTCGAGAAGATGTCTGATGCAGAAAACCAAAGGGCCAAATCCTTATTGCCAGCTATTTGCTTACAATTAAAATATTGGGCTAAATTCAGAACACAATTGTGTTCAGGAGGAGCTCCATGTAGGGCCCCTTTATGAAGAATCCAGATCCATACCAAAATCTGCTACCGGTATGGAACTGGTAAAGATCTATCTCGTTGACAATCACGCTCAGCCTGATCCCACAGCTTCTGCATGCCTCTAACATGTAGAGCACCAACTATTGCAACAACACTCCCCTTCATCTCTCTTAGCTTCTTTACCATGTGCTCATTGCGCTCATGCACAACAGCTCTTACCTGCAGAGATAGAAAGTTCTGAGGAAAGCCCTTCCCATCTGAAATTCCAGATTCTAATCATGCAAATACTTGATTTAAGCATACTTGATCTAGAAACAGAACTGTGGTGTGTGAAATCCACGACTTCACAAATAAATTCTGGAGACAATCAACCACATGCAACTATGCCCATTCTATCAGACATACAACATGTTGAAGTAAGTTTGAGTGAAATGAGTACACACCAAATCTGGGAAGAACCTCTCCCCTATTTCTAATGTCTCTTTGAGTGCTTCTGGCCTAAGCATTGCTTCAGCACGGTGATTGATGTCCTTGTATCTAAGAGCTCCAAAGAAGTTTGGATACTGACTAGCAAGTTCTCTGTTCTTCACCCAATACCTATAAAGTCCCTTCAGGGTGAAATCTTCTGCAGCTCGTTGTACAATAACCTACACGTTTGAAAAATAAAACAGATCAGAGAACTTTATCATTTTATCTAAATATGGCTGCCAATTTGCAGAAGCAAGCAGAGAGGGGGGAGATAAGGGGAAGGGAAAGACATTAAATGATATACTGACTCATTCAAAAGGCTAAATTGACATATGAGACCAAAGAATTAGATGACGCTAGATTGGATAAAATATCTGGATAAAAAGAATCGACAGTACAGTGTGTTTATAACCTGGTGACCATTAGTAAACTACCCAGACACTTATTAAAGCTACAGTCACTTGGTTTAAATCCGAAGGTAGATCTGTGCCCTCATGGGATTCAAACCCAAGACCCAGTGGTCTTTGGAAATGCTTCCATATTCTCTGTTCATTGGAGATGGTGAGAAAATGAAATGAAATTATATATTTATTGAGATGTCCATGCTCCACCCTTTATGTCCAAGCCTACATTCATTCTTATGCAAGCTTTCTTTCTCTCACATGCAAGGAGATTTGCACAGTCCATATAAGGAGGTGCTCACTTCACTCCACACCAGCTCATTCACTCAATCTCTTGGCAAGGGTACCTAGTCTCTCCTCATGGATTCTCCATGCTCATAGCACATTCTTTGTAAGTTCATTTCTATTTATTTATCTCATCATGTTTTCTTATCTTTTCTTTTTTCCTCCATAGCTTGGTAGGATGGTGTTTGCTAGTAATAGGAATAGCTTCTCTTAATTCCAACATGGTATCAATGCATAGGTAGTCATTTCATTTGTGTTCATGATTTTAAGTTTTTTCTCATTGGCTTCTTTTATATGTAGGGTTATGCTTCATTTTTCATTCCCTCTCCCTTCCCCATATAATTTTGTCATCATCATTCTATCATTCAAGTTTATTTTTCATTAATTGGTTGTTCCTTTCCCTCTCTTCATCTTTCCTTTTATGAGTGTTTCTAAGTACAAATCACTATATCATCGCGAAAAACCTTCTTTTTTCGCGATAAAAGTGCTGTTTTTGGAGGATTACTTCAGCCCGGAGCAAAGCTGAAGCAAATTTTCTGATTTTTAGAGAGTTTCATCGCGAAGAAAGTTGCTCCGAGGCCAAGAGGATCACTTTGGGCATCTCAACAGCCCATAACAGGCTGTTTTAGGGTGTTTTGCAGGTCTAAACAGGTGTTTCACAGGTCATAGCAGCAATACACAGGTCTAGTACCCTATGTATTGGATTGTGGCAAAAGAAATTGCTTATGTACAGCAATTTGTGGAGTTTCTCTGAGTTTTTCAGAAATTTTTGAAGCAAAATTTGGGGCTTTTGCTCTTATTTGGTTCTAAAGGCTGCGTTGTAGCCTTACGTACACACATTGAGGTCAACAGAAGTCAAATTTGTTGATTTCAAGCACAAATTAATTTGCTGGAACTTTCTGCAAATTTTTTCAGAAAATTTCAGATTTTGATTTTGTGCTCCATTTTGCTCCTACATGTGTTTGAAGCTATTGTGCACTATTTTTAGAGGTGGTACCCTGATTTTGGTGCATTTTGCCCAAAATTTCAGCAAACTAACCTCTTCATTGTGCAATTATGGCGTCATCTTCCTCATATGTGAAGAATCTACTGAGATTCGATGATTTGAGGGAACAGATTTCGACTTGTGAAAGGAGAGAATGCAAAGTATTCTCTTTCTGAAGGATTGTGACATTTATCAGTTGATGATACTTATGCATTTGATTCCTCTCTAAATGTTCATTCCCAGAACATGTCGATTACCAAAAGTGATCTTATTGATGCTTTGTTGACCGTTAATGATGCATTGGCCCAAACATGGATTGTTGACTTTGGTGCTTCTTTTCATGTGACTCCTATCAAGGAGTGTTTTTCTACTTTTACTGCAGGCCGCCATGGCCATGTATACCTTGGAAACAATCACGCATGTTCATTGAGAGTATTGGCACAGTGCATTTCTCTACAAATGGCACTAATGAGCTGGTCTTGCATAGTGTGCGTTATGTACAAGGGATCAAGAAAAGCTTGCTTTCTTTGGGTCAAATGGATATGCATGGTTATAGCATTCTCTTTGAGAGAGGATCATGGAAAATGACAAAGGGTTCAAGGCTGATTGTGAAAGGCACAAAGAAAGGAACTCTCTATTGCTTGCATGGAAAAGTCTTATCAGGGAAGTTTATTGCTTTGGCTGAAGTTCACTCCCATATGGAATTGTGGCATAAGAGACTTGGCCATATGAGCCAAAAGGGTCTCACTAGGCTTTGTAACTTAAAGAAGCTTGATGCTAAAGACACAAAGCTTGGTTTTTGTAATGAATGTCAATATGGAAAGCAAGTGAAACGTTCCTTTTACTCTCGTGTGTCTCGTAAGTCTTGTGTACTTGATCTTGTTCATTTTGATGTATGTAGCATGCCTACCAAATCTATGGGGGTGCTTTGTATTTCATTTCTTTTGTTGATGATTTCTCTAGAAAAATTTGGGTTCAATTGCTTAAGTCTAAGGATGAAGCATTTGCTGCGTTTAAGCGTTTTCATGCATTTGTGACCACCCAGGCAGGTAAAAGGCTGAAATGCCTACGTACAGATAATGGGGGTGAGTACACAAGTGCTGAATTTAAGAAATTGTGTGAAAATTTGGGCATTAAGAGGGAGCTTACTATTCCATACAGCCCCTCTTCTAATGGTGTGGCTAAACGCTATAATAGGACACTTTGTGAGAGGATGAGATGCATGATGTCCAGAGCTAATCTTCCTCATGGATTTTGGGGAGAGGCACTCAAAATTGCAGTACATATATGCAATAGATCCCCTCACATGTCTTTGAAAGGTGACATCCCTGAAGAGGTTTGGTCTCGCAAACCTGCTTCATATGATTACTTACGTGTCTCTGGTTGCGAGGCTTTTGAGCATATAAGGCTTGAGCTGAGAAACAAACTTGATGCTAATTCCATAAAAGGCCTCTTCATGGGATATGGTGAAAAAGGTGAGATGGGCTACAGAATTTGAATACCTCAGCTCAAGAAAGTTATACGCAGCCGGGATGATGTTTTTAATGAGGCAAGGCTGCCTCAAAACAATAGTGCCTCAAGAGATGACCATAAAAGCGTCAGATTTCAGCATGACCAGCAACCTGTTAGGTCCAATTTTGACCCTCAAGATGCACCACAAAGGACTGAAAATATTGATAAGCAAGTGGTTTTTGAGCCAGAAGATAATGGACAGCAGGATGAGGCTCCTGAAGGGCATATGCAGCCACCTATTCATGCTGAAAACAGGGCTGGAAATGATGTACAGCAGCCCATTAACAATGAAGAAGTTGATGTACCTCCTCATGTAGATCCATTGCCTAATAATGTAGATCATTGGGTGAGAAGATCTACACGTCCTAGGAGGCCAGTGAATAGATATGATCCCTCTATACATTATATTATGTTATCAGATGAGGATGAGCCTCTTACTTATAAAGAGGCAAAGCTATGTGAGCACAAGAAGAAGTGGGAGTTAGCCAACAAGTGGGTGTACAAAATCAAAACTGTTGATGGCAAACCCAAGTCTAAGGCAAAGCTGGTTGCTAAGGGATATGCCCAAAAGGAGGGCATTGATTTCCAAGAAGTGTTCTTTCAAGTGGTTAAAATGACCACTTTACGTGTGTTGTTTGCTCTCACAGCTTCCTTGGATTTGGAATTATTCCAAATGGATGTAAAAACAGCCTTTTTGCATGGTGATTTAGATGAAAAGCTGTACATAAAACAGCCAGAAGGATATGCCATTCCTGGAAAAGAGCATCTGGTATACAAACTGAAAAGGAGCTTATATGGGCTGAAACAGTTCCCAGACAATGGTAAAAGAAGTTTGATGCATTTATACTCAAAAATGGGTTTAAAAGAAGCCATGCAGATCACTTTTTGTACACCAAAAAGGATGAAGATGGCAGCCGAATTATTCTTGTACTGTATGTAGATGATATGCTGCTGGCTGGGAAGAAAAAGAGCACTCTGAATGCTCTAAAACAGCAGCTCAACTCTGCAGTCTCAATGAAAGACCTTGGGGAAGCTGCAGGTATCCCAAGAAAAGTACATTGAAAAAGTGCTGGACAGATTTAATGTGGCTGATGCTAAGCCTCTTGGAGTCCCATTGCAGCCACATGTTAAGCTTTCCAAGGATGACTGTCCCAAAGATGATGATGCAGCCAATTACATGAAGAGTTTTCCATATACATCAGCTTGTGGTTCGCTTGTAATTCACTTATATATGCTATGGTTGCTACTCGGCCAGACATTTCATGCAGTGGGAGTTGTTAGCAGGTTCATGGCTAATCCTGATAGAGCTCATTGGAGGGCAGTCAAATCTATCTTGAGATATTGGAAAGGGACCAAAAGTAAAAGCTTATGTTATGGAAAGGGTCCATTGGAGTTAAAAGGATTTTGTGATTCAGACATGGCAGGTGATGTGGACACACTGTCCACAAGTGGCTATGTATACATCCTTGCAGGTGGAGCTATTTCATGGTGCTCTAGACTTCAGAGGATAGTTGCACTATCTACTACAGAGGCTGAATATATTTCAGCCACAGAGGCTTCCAAAGAAGCCATTCGGTTAGCCCACCTCTGCAATGAGTTTGGGATGCCTGAAAAGGCACCTGTTCTTGGATGCGATAGCCAAAGTGCCATATGTTTGGCAAAGAATGCCATCTTTCATGCTCGCACAAAGCATCTTGATGTGAGATACCACTTCATCAGAGAGGTGTTAGAGGATGGCCTGATCACTTTGATCAAGGTCAATACTTCACAAAATCCTGCAGATGCTCTCACGAAGTGTCTACCCAAGGCACAACATCAGCTATGTATAAAGATGGTGGGAGTTACTTAGCTTAAAGGAGCCTTCTTGGTCCTTTAAGTGGGAGGTTGTTGGGGATAAAGGCCCCAAGGACTCTCCTTTTGTATATTTTGACCCTTCCATGTGAAAGCTCTCTTCGAGAGCTTTCCAGACATATTTTTGTTATATTTTTTGGACCCCAAATTGGGGAGTATTTTTATGACTTTTGGTCATTGGCCATGTGTGAACATGCCCAAATGACCTAAAATTCACTTATCAATAAGACTTGGTCCCAAATCTCTCATAACTTGATTGGGACTTCTTCAACTTCAGCTTCTCCATCTTCTTCTCCAAATTTCTGTGTAGGCTTCTCTCTCTACTTCCTCTCTCCTCACACGAGGAGCCCACTCCCTTGGTGTTTGAAGCAACCGAGCACACCACAATGTAGCTCTCCACGGCCTCTTTCACATACATAAAAGTTTTCTTGGACATTATATCCATAGTTCACACAAATATAGGATACTCGTTTTCATCTCTATGAGACTTCAGCTCCATGGATAGTTTTGTGACTCCTCTATGTCCAACAAGCACTCACAATGTTCTACTCATGCCTATATAGCAAAGCAAATAATTGTCTTTTCACCACTGTAGCCAAACTCTTTATCTACTCGTTCTTTGTAAATCCAAGGAGTGCAACTTTTTCCAAAGCTAGAAAACAGAAGGAATCATCTGAGGGCAATGATACATGAGTAGACAGCCCAAGGGAGCCTCACAATAGACTAGACAAGTGGCATCAATGAGTTTATGCGCTATCTCAACAATGTAGAAAGAGATCTTGCATGATGGAAAGAGATATCAGTAACCCAACTCGAGCAACAAAGGTTGCAATACTTTTAGACGCTTGCGGAGGCACAGAGACATCTGTACACAAATTGGAACATGTGTAAAATGCACAAAGAAGGTGTTTCGACTGTTCATGGCACACAAGTCGTGGCCAGCAATGAGGTTAGCAGTCTAAAAGACGCACCACATCAAGACGAACCGGGAGATATTGTCTGTGGGTGTAGTGGTTAACTACTCCAGTGTTGCAGAATCTGTGGGTCTGATGAAGTGGTTCCAGGAGCACTCCCGAATGTTGAAGGTAAGGAGAAGAAACGGGCAGCAGAACTGAGTAGCGTGTCGCTAATAAACATAGCTGCTTCATCTATTTCTTTCAAATATGCTGTCTCCCGTGGGCTTTGCTAGCTTTTGTGAAAACCTCTGACAACAGCTTCTAAGCTTTTTAGCGCTCGCTTTGCTTCTTGCAGAGGGAGAGAGGTGCAACCACAGCTTACGTGAGAAGGCATCAGTTGCATACTTTCATCCAAGAACTTGGAAGGCATAAGCAGTTACAGCTATCGCATGTCTGTGTGTGTGTTTGTGTGTGTGTGTGTGTGTGTGTGTGTGTGTGTGTGTGTGTGTGTGTGTGTGTGTGTGTGTGTGTGTGTGTGTGTGTGTTGTGTCAGACAGAGAGAGAAAGGGAGTGAGTAGCCTGCTGCAAAGCCACTGTGCTGCTGAGAAACATTACTTGGATGCCCTGCTGCTCAGGACCTTGAGGAAGCAAGCAGAGACTTCTTCGATCTCATGCATTCACTCTGTCATAGAGAGGAAATGGAGGGTGGAAGTTCACTTAATTTGGCATGATACAATCAGTGCCGAAATAGACTGCTCTCGCTGGAAAGTGGTTCAATATTAACTCTTGTGTAGTGCTCATCAATATTACATGAGCGATGATGTCATACTTCTTTGAGTTCATGCATGATAAGCCTTACCATTTACGTTCACATTTACATGATCTTTTTACTTGTCATATTCGAAAGAACGAGTGACTTTTCACGGAACGAATCTCAGATGCCTCCATTATATTCACTGCATCTCTCATTTGGATGGGCTCACTGACCTTATGACTCATTGGCTTCCATTTCAGTGGTAGTTATGGAGTAAGCTATATATATATATATATATATATATATATATATATATATATATATATATATATATATATATATATATATATATATATATATATATATATATATATATATATATATATATACCTTCATAAGTTCAGAGTTATCCAAACTTACGAACTCAGGATAGAGAACACAAACACATACACATTGGAAAAAATAACAAACAAAAGCAAGAGACTTAAGACCAATATAAGACATGAAAAATACAACCAAGAAAAAAAACCAATACAAAAAGAGACGCACACACACTCACATGAAAACGAACACACACACACACACACAAAACAAAAAATAAAAAATAAATAAATAATAAAAATAAAATAAAAAATAAAAAATAAAAAAAATAAATAGTTAAATAATAAACAATAATAATAAATTAAAAAAGAAACAAATTAAAATAAATAAATAAATGGAGTAAGCTATATCTATTATGAATTGGATAATCCTCATAATGAGTTATGATTTTTATTCCCTACGGGTTTGTTTCACGTCATACATAGAATCACATTCAACTCTAATGCTCACAAGATATCTTTTTACTCTCTATTGAGAGATCTTAAATTGGTGCACAAATAAAAGCTTTCTTATTTAGCTTTTTGTAAGGGATTTGACACCACCCTGAGCCATGACTCGAAGGTAGGACCTTCCCAATGCCATAAAATCTTAATTATGTGTACTCTCTCTACATCACAAGGAAATACAACTCAAGCCAAGAAGAAAAATATGGCTAACTGAAAGAAAAAGATCAAATGAGTGTACATGTAACACAATGTACATTAAGATTATTCCATCAATGGATCCCAAGAAGACAACAACAAAGTTAAAGGGCAAACAAAACACCACCTATCCGTAACCCCATGATGATAACCTTTCTATAAGTCTAGGGACACCATATGTCTCTAGACCCCCATGGATGTCATATGTTCCACACACCATGGATGTCATATGTCCATGGATACAAAATCCCTTGGATGCCATATGTCCATGAAAACCAAGGGATCCATATATCCCACGCTTGGATGCCATATGTCCAAATTATGTATAAGGATCCCGTATGTCCTTAGATCTAAAAACCTAATGGGTTAAGTGATGTCATGTGTCATTAATTCCCCATTTTACAAACAAACGGGTCATCATTATGAAGAAGGGTGTTGAGATGTCCATGCTCCACTCTTTTGTCAAGCCTACAGTCATTCTAATGCAAGCTTTCTTTATCTCACATGCAAAGTCATTCCACACAAGCTCATTCACTCAAGCTCTTGGAAAAAATGCCCACTCTCTCCTTATGTACTCTCCATGCTCATAGAGCATTCTTTGTGAGTTCATTTCTATTAATTTTTCTCATCATGTTTCATATCTTTTTCTTTCTTCCTCCATAGCTTGGTAAGATGGTGTTTGATAGTAGAGTAGAAATAGCTTCTCTTAATTGCAATAATATTAATATTAATATCTGTTAGAGGCCAATATGACATGTTGTTGGCAATTAAGGCCCCAAGGATTCTCCTTCTTTATATTTTGACCCTTCCAAGTGATAGCTCTCTTTGTGAGTTTCCCAAATATATTTTTATTATATTTTTTGGACCCCAAATTGGGGAGTTATAGACATTTCCATTATCTTTACTGCTTATGATCATTTGAAATGTATGAACATGACCAAATCACTCAAAAGTCACTTAAAAATAAAACTTGGTCTCAAATTTCATATCATTTGAACGGGACTTCTACCTCTAACTTCTTTTTTTATTTTATTTTCATAAGTTTCTCTCTCTATTTTCTCTCTCTTCACACAAAAGCTCACTCACTTACTCACTTGGAGCAACCGAGCACATCATCACATAGTTCTCCATAGCCTCTTTCAATTGCTATAAAAACTTGAGTTGTCCCATTGGAACAAAATCGCATACTTCACAATAGGTTAAAGTGAAGAAATTTTGTTCTGTCTTGGAAATTTTCATTGTGAGCGTTCACTTTTTGTGATAGAAGTGTTGCATTTGAAGTACTTCATCCCACTACAAAGCTAAAGCAATTTCCTTGCTAACTCCAACCTCAAGGTTACAATCTAAGCAAGCACCTACTAATAGGTCCTTCCTTGTTGTGTAGGAGGTGCTTGATATGAATCTGTTGAGAAGGTGAAGGAGCACAAGTGCTAGGCAACAATAGCACAATCTCTACATACATACGTATGCTTGGGAGCCTCTGAACTTGAGTGGGCATCACTATTTATAGCCATGTGGGAGGCCTAGATATTTAGGAGTGACTAGATATTTGGAAGTAGTCGTCATGCTCAACGACGATATCGTAGCCAAAAGTATGGTGGCTAGGGGAGTTACTAATGCAAGTGGCCTCATAGCTGCCCATGCTAGGTGTGGTCCTAGCCTTCAAAGGTGGCCAAAGAGTGACCCAAGGTGTAGGGCTTAAGTCCCTTTGGAGGCACTCACCCAAGACAAGTACTCGCCAAAGATGCCTGCAAACCTTTGGGTTGCCCATATGAGGAGTTTCCCCAACATCATTGATATGAAGTCTCCCAAGTATGTGGCCCACATACTTTAGATCTACACTCGCCGAACTTTCACATGAAAGATCGGCCGGATTTAGATGTCCACTTTAGATCTACACTTGCCCATCCTCTTGAGATCACCCAAAATTATCCTGTTAAGGCTGCCCATTATACGTGGAGATCTCCCATGTGACGTAAGCTGAATCTCCCGAATGGTATTAAGTGTAGTCGCCCATGTGCTTTAGGGTGGAGTCACCCATGCATGTGGGCTTAGGGACGTCATCCAACCTTCCTATTGTGAGGTTACCTGTGTGGCATGAACTGCACCAAGATGCAATCGCCCATGTGGTCAAGATAGTTGCCCAGTTTAGAGGTTAGGCATGTGAGGTCACCCACATGAGCCATGATCTTATTTTTGCATGCACTTGCACAAATGATTATGGTGCACGCCTTGCTCGTTTACCTTGATAAAATTTCCTTCTATAGAGTGCGTGCCACTATAGCATCTCTGTCCCCGAGAGGATTGCAAATACACATGGGAAAGAGATTATACACAGATACTATCATGAGGTCATAGATGTAGAATAACCGGTCCCTTGTGAACTCAAGATAGAATAAGGTGTCACCATTAGGAAAGTCGAAAATAATGCTCATGGGGAGAAGATGTACGATACCCATCAAGGGAGAGTAGAAAGCGAATTTCCCATCGAAAGGAGGAAAAGACAGATATACATGTAAGTACAAGTCCAAAGTCATATGCATCAATGACAAAAAGGAATTTAGTGCCTTTGCAACAGTGCATTAGTATGTTATATGCATTCTTCTTTTTGATGTCTACCCATCCATAGCACATAATAGTGCATCCATATTTTTCCCATGTGCCCTTTGTGGGCTCTAACTTCTTCTCCACTATGTCCTTCATTTTGCATAGCTCACTTGTCGTCAACTCCTCATATGAAGCACCGCTCCACTGGTATCATAATGTGCTCACTAGTTCCATGGCTTCCTTCCATAAGGGTGTGCGCATAACATTAAAAGAAAGACCACATGTATAAAAAGCTTCATTACACCTTGTTTGGCCTCAAGCTCTCATTGCTTTTGGAAGCCAACATGTACGAATGCCGAAAAGAGTGATCCACGAGCATCCTTCATCAATGGTTGAGTCTCATCATCAAGACGGATCATATCATGGTGATGCTTATCATTCCCTCTACTAGACAATTTGTTATGACTCTGATTTGTTTTAGTATCATAGTTAGAGACATACTTCCAACAATTTTTGTTTGATTTAAGCAATGATTTAGAAAGAGAAAGAGTCATATGATCTCTCTCTCTCTCTCTCTCTCTCTCTCTCTCTCTCTCTCTCTCTCTCTCTCTCTCTCTCTCTCTCTCTCTCTCTCTCTCTCTCTCTCTCTCTCTCTCTCTCTCTCTCTCTCTCTCTCTCTCTCTCTCTCTCTCTCTCTCTCCCCCCCTTCTCCGATTCTCTCACTCTCGTAGCAACAAACCCTGTGTCAGCACTCTCTAGAAAAGGCATACAAACAAATCCCCCCCCCCCCAAAAAAAAAAAAAAAAAAAAAAAAAAATCGGACTTATCGGGAGGGTCCAAAAACTTGTCTACAATGCAACACCACAACCGATCATCTCAACTCTAGAAACAAAAAATCCTCTGTCTTCACACTCTCTAGAAAAGGCATACAAACAAACACCCCCCCTTTCGAGCTTGTGGGGAGGGGCAAAAAAACTTGTCTACAATGCAATGCCGTTGCATTGTGTTTACATTGAAGACTCTATGCAATGCATTGCATTGCAACTATGAGTACTTCTCTTCAATGTTTCAAGACAACGTCAACTTTTTGTATCAAGGTACAATTTATTGGGGTTAAAGGCCATAAAGACTCTCCTTTTATACATTCTGATCCTTTCATACATTCTAGCCCTTTTCTCAAATGTTAGATCTTTTGGTTTTCAAATTGGGGAGATATAGGCATTTATATGATTCTTTATGTCTTATGGTCACTTTTGCTTGTTCACATTTGGCCAAGATACAAAGGTCCTCTTTTTAATAATTTACAAAGCTTCATCTGCAACTTCTTTATTGTCTTCTTCAAATTTCTCTACAAAACTTTTCTCTCCACTTTCTCTTTTTTCTTTAACTTTTCTTAGTCGTGTTTGAGGTGCTCCCCACTTTCTATCTCCTCTCACATGACATTACTTGGACACTTATTTGAAGCCCCAAACATAATTTTGAATATCTTATGGAAAGCTCTTTCAATTCGTATCAAAGCTTTCAAATTCTCTCTCGTGATGAAGGGGTTTTCAGCTCAAAGTATCATTTAAAGCCAACATTCAAATTTTCATAGATTTTCATTGCAAATAATCCTCACTTCCTCATCTTGAATCCATAGACATATGTATAACACATCTTGCATATAGCCCGATTTAAACTTTGCATGCATTTAATGCTGAAATTTACTCCTAAATCAAGTGAGAGTTCCTATATTACATGTGTTTACAAAAAAGCAATTACAATACGTGTTTCTGTCCAATTTCGGAGCAATTTCAAGCCCCAAAACTTTTGCTATAAATAGCTCCTAATTAAATTGTTCTTGCTTTATGTATGAAGTTCGTGGTTAAAAACAACAAGAGACTATTGAAATTTTGACCCCCAAAAAAAATATAGAAGATTTTCACAATTAGATATGTTTGTTGAATATTGCACTTTTAGAATAATGAAGTCATACTCCACAAAGGCACTTGCATATGTAAGGGCTGAAAAATTTGAATTCAGGAGCATTTTTGCCCAAAAACTCAGAAATCATTAATTTTTGAAACCGAATTTCAAAAATTGTTTTTTGCATATTTGATATCCTCATTGTGCATACGTGGCCTCTTCTTCCTCGTATGTCTAAAATCTATTCAAGTTCAAGAGATTTGAGGGGAGTGGCTTTTGATTTATGGAAGGATAGAATGCAACGAATCCCATTTCTCAAGAATTATGAAGATGTACTTGCTCAAAGAAAGCCTAATCATATATCTTATGAAACTTCGATGAATCTAAAAAAGAAACCCATTAAATACATAAAAAATAGTTTTTTTAATGAGATTTTGGTGGATTTGAAAGGTTGTACTACTTATGATGAGTGGTAAAAATTGAAAGCAACATATAAAATACCACAATCATGAGCCAATGCACTTGATATAGAAGCTTGTTGCTATGCAACTTGATGATTCTAAAAGTGTTGTTGAATACCTATCCTTGTTTACAGGTACCCTCTCAAAGTTATAGGAGTTAAGATTTCTTGCATTTGAAGACAAATTGAAAGCTATTATTTTTCTTTTTACTGACCTTGCTTGACTCATCGAAGACATTGTCTCTTTGTCTAATAACCCTAAATTCATTTTTTATGGAATTAGGGACTCTATTCTCCATCAAGAGATAAGGAGAAAGGTAATTGGAGAAGGAAATGGATATGCTAATGTGACTAAAGGTGTATCAAAGAAGATAGCACGTAATGCGCAGAGATGTGGAAGAAGAAAATGCAAACGAGATGTGACTTTCTATCACAATGGTATGAAGGGTCACAAGAAGCCACATCGTAGGTACATCCGTGCACGAGATATGCAAATCATTGAAAATGATCTAATTGATAACCTTATTGACAATCAATGATGCATTATCATAGGCTTGAATTGTGAAGTCTAGTGTATCGTTTCATGCGACTCTTACTAAGTCCACTTTGCTACTTTTCATGTAGGGAACTATGACAATGTCTACCTCCGGAATAGATGGATATGCATGGTTATAACATCATCTTCAAAAAAGGCTCTTGAAAGCTTGTAAAAAGGCTCTACCTGATTATGAAAGATACCAAGAAACTTGAAACACACTTTATATTGCTTGCATGGAAAAAAACCTTTTGGGAGAGTTTCTTGCTCTTGCTTATGCAAAATTAAACCCCCATCTGGAGTTATAATGGGCATATGTCCCAAAAAGGCCTTGACATGTTGTCTTCTAGGTGTAGATTTCATGCCAAGGGCACAAAACTTGATTTTTGTATGCCATATGGAAAACGAATTATGGTGTGTCTCATATGTATGATATTCTTGATTTTGTCAATTCTGTTGTGTGCACCATGCTTCCCAAGTCTATAGAGGGTCTCTTTATTTTATTCATTTGTGGATGATCTTTCCAAGAATCTTTGGGTGTATTTGTTGAAATCAAAGGATGAAGCCTTTGCAGCATTTAAAACAGTTCATGCATTTGCCACCAATCAAACGGGTAAAAAGTCAAAATGCTTGAGTACATACGATGGGGGTGAGTTCAAAAGTACTGAAATTTACGAAGTTTTATGAATTACATGGCATTACAAGGGAGCTTACAGCCCATATAACCACTCTTTTAATGGTGAGGCTGAACAGTAGAATAGGATGCTGTGTGAGAGGGTTAGATGCATGTTGTCCATCGCTAATCTCCGTCATGGTTTTTGGGAGACGCACTTAAAACTACAGTACATACTTGCAATCAATCCTTTCACACATCCTTGAAAAGTTGTATCCATGAAGAGGTCTATTCTCACAAACCTGCCTCATATGACCATCTATGCATCTTTGGCTGTGAAGCATTTGCGCACATAAGCCGTGAGTCAAAGAGCAAATTGGATGCAAAGTCCATAGAGGGCATCCTCATGAGATATGAAGATGAGGAATGCAAGATGAAAGAAACAAAATAAAAACGATGGAGGATAACCTCTAAAAATTCCAAGAGCCGAAAATTCGGCTCAGTTACCAGATATTTAGCTTGTCTTATGGGAGATAGTGTTTTCTTTGATATAACTGAACTCTTTAACAAGAATCCAAAAAAATAAGCAAGCACAAATAAAATGCACAGCAAAAGGCATAAAATAAAATGATAAGAATGACTTTGAAAAGTTGAAGAGCTAAGAAGTTAGCATAGATCTCTAAATATTTGGGCTTGGAGAGCAGTCTAAATCTATGCGAGATAAGTTCATCTACGAAATGATCAACTATTTAACAAGCATCAAAAAAAAAAAAACCCAAAAAAAAAAAACCAAACAAACAAACAAAAGTAGCAGACAATATGGTGTCAGGTTCCAGACAAGTTCTTTTTCATAATATACAGGCCCTTTTTGAAGCAGTCAACAAGTAACCAAAGAAGATATATGAATAAAATAGCAAAGGGGAAATAACCTCATTGGAAATATAGGCTTCCTTACATCAAAACTCTCATCAATATATGCAATCTTGGCACCTACTCTCTTCCCCTGCTCAATTGCAACCTGCCAACAGCAAGCTTGCCATAAGACCAAATCTAAACATGAAAATCAACTAAAAGTTGTTCTCACCTTCAGCTCCTTTCCAGGCTTGAGAGCTGTGCATGCTAAATCAGCATGCATGTTGCGAATAACATGAGTGATAAACTTTTGCCCTAAACTCCCTTGAATTGCCAACAGATCCCACAAGCTTCGCTTCGCAGGTTCCTTTTCACCAGTAATCAAGCGTTGAGCTCTTTCCTCACACAACTCCACCTACAGTGAGGTCCAATAGGAGCTATAATTCAATTACATAGACCCAAAAGCAGACTCTATGTACAACGGCATGTATAAACTAAAACTCGTGGTGATATCCCAAGGCAACCTTTATCATCAATATTAATGTTTAAATTTTTACCCACTACCAGCAACATCATTAATACCACCTGCATGAATAGTGGGTGTAGAATTATAAAAATCAGTATGCTGTTACACATGAAAATGGCCACCAACGCACATATGGATAACTATACAAATGTTCAGATTTTTCACCCTGATATCATGAGTAAAACAATCAAACAAGCAAAAAAGAATAAGGTACACAAGTCAACAAGAGGCTTTAAGTCTTTGAATCCATGTGGAAATGAGGTATTACCGCCACTGTATTCGGGCGAACATCCTTGATGAGCTGTAATTCAGAAAACCACATAATAATCAAAGCTTCACTATTTAAGAGGACAGAGAAAATTCTCTGAGGAAAACAAAAAATGGAAGCCAAAACAGAAGAAAATCACATTTTGAACTATCTCTGCACTTCTGGTTGTCACATGATCAATACCCATAAGAAATAGCTCGGACCGTGTGCTTGAGTTATAAAGGTACAATGCTGGTCGTTTAACAGTAGAAAAGAAACAGCAAGGCTTTGGAGTTGAGTGTCCACCATTTCTGTCAAAAAATATGCAAATCAGATTTGAAGAGAAGATGATTTGGCAAAACACTGTTACTTCACAATTTCTCAACAGCTTGTCTGAACATGTGTTTTCCCTTTAGAAACAGTTTAACGCTGAATCACATTTACATATATTGGAGGGGGTAAAAAGCAACCTGGTATAAAATAGCCCAATTGATTGCAATCTGCGAGCGCTTGTACTCCACATGGTAATGACTGCAAATGCTTTTCTTAACTCACTCTACCAACAGTCTTCCAAAGAATTCAATGTTCCTTTGAAAGAGAGCTGTTCCATATAGAACATGGAAGCTTCTATAAATATTTAACCTGCAATGAGTATCATCAACCCCCTTGTTCCTTCAATGATGAAGGTCGATTACAATCAAGCACCAAAAAATCCAAAGGGCAATAGGCATGTGTGTTGTGCTGCAATGTGCAGAAACTTACTCACAAAAGCCTGAAAAGCTGAATACATACTCATAAAAGAACTCTTCCAGCCTAAGATCGCATGCAAAAAGCCTCCAAGAACAAGTTCACGAAAAGTGTCTTAAATTAGTGTCGAAGTTCTTAAACAATGTCAAGCCATGGGCTATACTTATACTTGCCCTAGAACTTCAAGAAGCTGAAAATAAAGCTAAAAAGCACATAGCAACTATGCTTAGGTCTTTTCAAGAAAAATCTAAACTAAAAATAGGAAAAACCTGGCACCAAGCTTCTTCTAACATAAAGCAAGCTTTTCATAAGAATAAAACTGCTGTCTCACTAAAAACCTGCTTTTTTGTGAAGAGTTCCTAATTTCTAAAATTTTGGCACCTACGTTGGTAGGACTTTCTCGTAATGGGATTATACAAAAACAGTCACGTAGGAATGCTGTCTTCTGAAATGGTTGACTTTGATATGCAGATGACTGTTGACCAGCACTTTTGACCAGCCTTTGACCTAAGGGTCATGGTGCCACAAAATGAGCACTTCATCATCCATGTACATCAAGTTGATCAGAACCCTAATTTTAAATGAACAGATGAAGTGTCCTGAAAATTGATTTTCACAAGCAATCCCAATCCCAAAATATATATTTTGGTGAAAAAGCACTGATGTTGCAAAGTTTGTTGTCAATGCAAGTCTTCAAGATATGTGAACAAATCTAAAAGCTCCAAAGATTTTTACTTTAAGCAATCATGATAAATCTTCATGAATTCTTGATACTCCAAGTCTTGGTTCTCCTCCAAAAGCATTGAATTACAGGTGAATGGAGCACATTGAAATCAAATAAACATATCCGATGTAGAACACATAGAAGACCAATTTAAAATATACAAGGTGTCCTATGAAAATTTCTCTTCCATAACGGATGTCAAACAATATACTCTTCTCCTGTAAAAAAAAGACTTCCAAACCTCAATAAAAATAAGTGCAAAAACTGATAAGAGACTACGTGTTAAATTTGATACCATGAGCACATTAGAATTTGTGTATGCAAATCCTTCAATACTAAC